>CM066321.1:211139349-211739349 GCA_033807775.1 Saussurea involucrata | reverse complement strand
TTCTGTACAAGTGTTTCTCTCTCTAGAATATAAGAATGTGAGTTAAGTATGTCTAGAGTCCTACCAACTAATACACAACAAAACCTATTTATACTAAACACTTTACAAGGTGTAAACAACACAATACAACTCAATACATTGACTTTGACCTTTCTATATTTAAACCTTGAAGACATATTGCACTAACAATCTCCCCCTTGGATTCAAGGTTTAAACAAATGCGATCAGCAGGCTTTAGCTTTCTTGAATCTTCGGTCTTCATCAAATCTTGTCAAAGTCAAAACGTCATCCAATCTTCAAATGGCAAATAACGAACTTCTTTCTTCGAACAAGAGAATATGAATCTTCACACAAAGCTTTTTAATACAAATAAGCACAAGTTCAAGAAAAAGAGATCACTGAATGGATCAATCGATTTTCCTCAAACTCTTGAAGAATTCTCCCCATTTCCATTGACTTGAGAATTTCATTCTTCAGTGCCGATCTTCATAAACGCGCGAGTTCAAAAGAAAGAGATCACTGAAAGGATCAGTCGATTTCTTAAAAAACTCTTGAAGAATAAAACTCCCCCTATCCTTTCTTGAAACGACGTCTTCTTTCTACAAATCTCCCCGTTGACATTAAAACGAAACTTTGATTTTAATCTTTCTTTGACATGAAATTGATGTAGACATTCTCCCCCTTTTTCGATGAAAGTGAGCATCACGAGCATCGAAAATCTTTTCAATTTCAGTCACGAACAATCTCCCCCGACTCAAACAATTCTCCCTCTTGAAAATCACATACAATCTTCCCATAAACGAATGATCTTGCTCCCCCTAAAAATAAGAATTATAGAGCAAATTCATTTTCTCCCCCTGAAAATTTGCATAAAATTTCATCAGCGCACAATTTACCAAACTTATATAAGGAAAATTGAATTCATTGAACGACATTTTATAACAACTAACATTTAATCATTTGAACACCAAACAAAAGAAATTCAACTTTATGAAATGTAACAGATATTTACATCAAGTGAAATCAAATGCATGCGTTAGGATTCAAAAACAAGACATCATCGCATATCGAGTTACAAAAGTTCAATTTCAGCCCCTTTATAAAATCTATTTGGTGGACTAGCATGCGAGATATGATTAGCGACAATCAAGTGCACTTCTAAAACCTATAAGAATACTTTGCTCTTACTCACACTATTTGTCCAAAAACAGAATTTTCACAAATTTACAGGTTTATCGCGACTTTGTATTTTCTCCAAGTTTCAAGAGAAGTGTGCTCTTAGGCATCTTTTCATATTGTGCACATTGGCAACTTTTATTATGTGCTCATTGGCATCTTTTATAATCAAACAATTTATTAAGACTAAGATACACCGTAAACGTAACTTTCTAACTGGTCCTATAGCAGGATTTGGGTCAGCCGATCCCAGACCAGTTGGCCTTAGGGGCTAGGTGTCGAGCACCCCTTGGGACTTACTTTCCCGAACCAGAAAGGCTACATCGATATACCTTAATCCCATATGTACCAGTAGAACATGGCTTTCTACCTGGTTCTATAGCAGGATTTGGGTCATCCAATCCCAGATCAGTTGATCTTAGGGGCTAGGTAACGAGTACCCCTTGGGACTTAATCTCCCAAACCAGATAGGCCACAGGCACAGACTATCAAACTGAATGATTTTATTATATATATATATATATATAATTTTTTTATTTTTTTTATTTTTTTTTTATTTTTTTTATAGCATCTCAATCACTTGGTTCAAAAACGTAGTGCTTCTCCCATATTTTCGTTCCATTCATGTTTAAAACGAATAGGCTTTGTGAGCATTGTATTCTAAATAAGTCTAGATTTACACAATTTTGCACTTATATCAAAAGCTCAAACATGTTTCGCTGACCTTTCGACTTATTTCAGAAGCGAAAGTAGAAACAAATATAACTCTGACGATACAAAAATGCTCGTAAAATCATCCTTAACACACATTTTATTCATTGAATTAAATTTGTGAAGGTTCAAACTTTCAACGTTAGTAGACATAAAATATAACACAATGTTACCTTTAAGCACATGTCCTAAAAATAGAAAGATATGACAGTGAAAGGATATCACCTGATAAGTACGAGTTCTAAACTGATTTGTTTAGAAGTCATAGCCTTTGAAGTACGGGTCCTGAATTGATGTATTCAGAAGCCATTACCTTTGAAGTGCGGGTTTTGAACTGATGTGTTCAAAAGCCATTGTCTTTTATATCTCTCCCCCTACAAAATACCAAAAGATTTACCAAATATCCCATGTATATATTAAAAGATAGAAAACTCCCTGAAATCATGTGATGTTCAATGTCTTCTTTGAAAGCACAAGTGCTTCATCTTCCGAGAGTTCAACACTTGTCTCTAAATCTGCAAAACAGATTAAGTAGATTTTGGTACCCAACGAGTCTTGGGTCCTGACACGTTATGCGGAGCTCTATAAGAAGGAAAATGGTAAGTACCATACCAATATTGAACATAATTATTATTAACAAAATCATTATTTCCGCAATAAGAATTAACAAAAGAATTAACTTTCGTTGTAAAATTATTATTTGGAAATGATGATTTTGGTACATCTTTTCCAGGAAATTTACCTTTTACCTTCCATTGCATGTTGACTCTTTTGTAGGAAGGAAGATCAGCATAGTATTTGGAAGACATATCCACAGAATGCTCGTAGAAAATGTTAGAAGGACGCATCGGACATTCTGAAAAATACTCGGAGTTGTTGAACGACCTCACTTTGTCTTTTAAGGCATTTCGTTCCTTTGTCATCAACTCGAGCTTCTTCCGAATATCACAATCCACCCTCTTTTCCTTCATGATATCTGTAGATAAACCCGCCAAATTTTTCGTGAGTTTCCGAATTTCTTGCTGAAAAATCTTCCTCTCAATAGAAAAAACATCCTTTACGCTCTTTGACTGAAAATCCGCTTTCTTCATCTTCTCAAGTTCTTCACTTTCTCTATCCAACTCCATTTGTATTTCAGAAATTTTCTCAGTCAGCTTAGCATTCTTTGCTTCAAACCCTTTCCTTTGAACCTCAAAATCAATCCTTTCCTTTTCCAACTTTTCCTTCTCTAAAAATAAGACTTTCTGAAAATCTGAGTTCTGCTTGGAAAGTCTTAGACATTTGAGTTCAACATCTTTCTTGTCATCAATTTCTTTAGTCTTTGACTTCAACGCCATTTCAAGTTCCGAAACCCTTTTAGCAAGACCCATTATTTCTTTCTTGAAATCTTCTCTTTCCATATTCAAAAGATTTTCCATTTCTTGCAACTTCTTTGTAAGCTCGATAATCTTCTCTTTATCATCTTCCCTTTCAACTTTCTTCTCTTCTTTTCTCTTGAATTCAACCTTTGATCCATGCATAAGCTTCGTTAATTCATTCCACATCTGCAAAGGGTAATTTTTATACACTTCAACCTGTTTGTAGATGTGAGGCGAAATTTTGAGAATAGCAAAAAGTAAGTTTGACGAAGCATCCTTGTCTGCTTTCTTCCGTTTAATCTCATCTTCAGTAAAATCTTCCGCCCTTTTATGTATGATCAACGGACCTTCGGTGAAAGATTTTATCATATAATCTCCGTTTTCTCTCCTCGAAATAAAATCAATAAAAGAAATCGTCCATTGATCAAAATCTGATTCTTTGATTAGCACCGGAGGACGATTACCTGAAGCTTGATAATTCATCTTGAAAAAAAATTATATAAAACTTTTTTTTTAACTCCAGAAAATAACCAAGTCAGAAAGTTGGGTCAGATGAACAGTAAAAAAATTGACCAAGTGTCAGTTTTCGCAAGCAGCAGTTGCGAATAGTAGACTTAGAAAATCTTGAAGAGGTATGCGCGACAGAGGGATACGCAAAGTTACTGTTTGCGTGTCTTTGAGTTGCGAAAAGTTACTGTTTACGTGACTTTGAGTTGCGAAAAGTTACTGTTTGCTAGACTTTGAGTTGCGAAAAGCTACACTTAGATTCTGATGATCTTCAAAAGATGATGAATCTTGCGAAAACCACGATGAGTCTTGCGAAAAGAATAGATCTTGCGAAAAGTTCCCAAAAATTCCCAAAAACGCCTGAAGTCTGAAAACCTCTGCACGAAACTTCACAGAAATGCTCGAAATATCAGTCTGAATGTTTTTCCTACACACAAAAACACTGAAAACGTCTGAAATGCGATTCTTGTCGATCGAACAGAAGATCGAGTTCGAACCCCAAAAACTTCACAAATCTTCAAAATTGAAACTCAAAACAGTGAAATTGGCCTTCGAAACCTTCTTTAATCTTGTTCCAAATCTGATGACAAATCTACTAATCACAAACTTGAAGCAATTCGATCACAAACACAAAATTTTTGAAAAAAATCTCAAGAAATCAATCAAATTTCCTTGATAATCTTCACAAAAATTTGTATATGATCACAGAAACACAATCTGAATCTAAGATCCTGCTCTGATACCAATTGTTAATCCAAGATCTTCAATAACGTGCTCTGATACCAATTGTTTAACCAAGATCTAATCAAGGTAGAGAAGATATGAATCTGTCATCTATTTTACTCAAGAACACATTACAAGATTAGGAGTTCTGTACAAGTGTTTCTCTCTCTAGAATATAAGAATGTGAGTTAAGTATGTCTAGAGTCCTACCAACTAATACACAACAAAACCTATTTATACTAAACACTTTACAAGGTGTAAACAACACAATACAACTCAATACATTGACTTTGACTTTGACCTTTCTATATTTAAACCTTGAAGACATATTGCACTAACAAAAAGTATGAAAGTCTTACGACTTATGTTATAATCGTTGTATTACGATGGATGCCTAAGTCGCACGATTTCTTGTTCATTTCATACTTGGTGAATTTCACAATTGATGTTGTATTTATTCACAAAATATATAAGACACAAGTCCAAAAGAAAGTTGAGTTTCATTCATTGGATAAACTGTTATTTACATCCCAAATAACTCAACCACCAACGGTCGAGCAGCAAGAAACAAAAATAACAAAGATATTTTCTAAGGCTGGGGAGGAGCGTTGGTCGCATCCTTGCCTGACGCCTCGCCCTGGGGACCTTCCTCCTCGACCTCCTTCTCATCGTCTGAGTCGGGATCTCTCTCGGTCCCGACCTCCCTGTAGAAGAGGTCTATCTCGTCTGACGCCGAAGCCAGGGGATTCTTGCCCAATAGGTGGCGTCGCATGATCGCCGCACGTGCAGTAAGTCGAGCTAAGGCAAAGACGGACTTATTCTCGTCCTTCAGCTCCTTCACCCCTTCCTCCAAGCTCGCCACCCTGGACTTAGAATCTCCATCTTCTTTCTCACTTGCAGCCAAAGATTCCTTGGTCCTGTCCAATTCTTTCCTTTGATCGGTGAGTAGGGATAAAGAAAGCTTCAGGCGACGGTTCGCCTCATCCTTAGCGTGACCCTCGGCTTCCAACGCATTTAGGGCATCATCGAGTCGCACCGACAGGCCCTCGGCACATTCCAAAGCAGATCTCTCCCTCACCAACGCCGCGTCCTCTCTCTTAAGAGCAGAGGACATAAGATCTTCAATCTTCGTCGTCTCGACGTGCAGGGCCAAAGAAGACTGAAATGTCTGAAAAAATGTAAGACACATGTTAGCAAACATTTGACAAAGTTAAACAACGATAAAATAGAACAAGTCTTGAAAGAAAGACCTACCATGAACGCCAGCCTGGCAACATGCGCACTCGTATCCTCAACGGAGACCCCTCTAAAACGCTCCTTGAAAGACGGGAGCTGAAACTTCCCCAGATTGGGAAACAATCTCGTCCCGTCTAGGACATTGTCAGCTAGGAAGTCCGACGGCAATGTAAAATTAACCGTCGTGACTTCTTTCTCCTCGGTCGTATGACCCTTGCCTTTGTCGGCCGCTGTACGGGTCGACGTCGCAGACGCAGGCATCGTCTTTTTCGCCTGATGCGCCGGATCGACCAACGTCGCATCAATCGCGTCGGAAGACATCTTCGTCTTCTCAGAAGTCATGATCGCCGCCTTCGCCTTCTCAGGACTAACGACTCTCGATGAGTCGCTTACCTTCGAAGACGGTTCCCTCAGGACTGTCATCCTTGTCCTCTTCAGGACTCCCGATCCAGTAGTCGAGGCCTCTTTTCTCTTTAGGACTCCCGACCCAGTTGTCGGGGCCTCCGTCCTCTTCTCCCTCGCCTTGCGAGCTAATTCGGCTTGAAATTGCTTCTTATACATCGTAGGCGGCGCTTTCGGCTGAGATTCTCCTGTAAAGTAAGAAAGGAAGAACAGTTAAGCAACTAAAGTAGTGGAAAGAGTAAGTCGATCAGAGTAGGGTACACTTACCAGTCATCTCTATCTCTTCTCTCGACTCCTCGTTCTTTTCTTCTTCCTCCGTCTCCTCTGTCTCCTCTTCCCCTCGATTCTCCCGAAGTCTCTCGCTCAAGAAGAGTAAGTCATCGTCCTCGTCTACCAAATGATGTGTGATGAATGAACGATCGTCTGTACTGATCTCCAGAAACTTCTCGATCTTAGCCTTTGAGTCGTCGTTGGGCACCACCTTGTCGAAATCGATGTCTGAAAACATAGAGGAAGAAGATTAGTCAAGACGCAAAACAATACAGGTAATAAAAACGCTCGATCAAAGCTAAAACTCACCCGCCATGTTCCAATCGGACCTGATCCAGTCACTCTCGGGGTCCAGCGTCGCTACCCGCACAAATACATACCTGGTCTTCCATTTGCGGTCATTGACCGTGGTTTTCAGAACCAAGGTACGATCGCCCTTGTGTTTGGAGAACAGGCTGTAGCGACGGTACGTATCCTTCTTGACCTGATAGGCCGTAAGCAGGTCCATCACATTCATCGGCGACTCCCAATGTGAGGTAAGTCGCTCAATGACCTGGATAACTCGTCAGAACTGGGGCATCAGCTGCCCCGGCGACAAGTCGAACTCACACATAAACGCCTTGGCTAGAGGCGAATATGGCCAGTGGAATCCTATCTTGAATGGGTACTCGTAGATCACGACGTACCCCTCTGTACACATCTCCGGTCGAATCTGACCGGCTTTACTTACTGTGAGTCTCAGATCCGTGCAACGAACAATGAAGAAATCACTAGATAAGAACAGGTGTTATGATTTCAACTGGTCATCCAATTAGCTTTCAATTGTAGAGAGAATTACAATACGATTCAGGAAAGCAAAATAGACAACTAGCTTAATTCTAATCTAATTACAACTTTAAATACTTTGGGCCCTTAGAAACAAGCCCACGGCCCGTTCACTAATAAGGCTCAAATTAAACAATAACAAACAAGGCCTTGAACTTCTATTCAACACATTAATTGCCCTAACAATCTCCCTCTTTGAATCGAAGTTCGAGTTCGCGCCAGTTATCCACATATCTCTTTCGGAGCGCAAAGTGTACCTCGAACATTCGGATGGCGCGGCGATAGTCGATGCGTTCTTCAATCACTTCTAAGGCTTTTCGAGCGGTTGTTTCATTCGGATTGGGAACATACGAAACCTTTTGATTTTCGGATTCATACGTGATGATTCTTCGAAGAGCATCTTGAGATTTGAAGAGCGTGCCGTGGCAGAATCTGTCTACCTGATTGAAGCGAAGAAATCTCTTTTCATTCTGATCGTTGATGTAGACTATCCCAAATTCTGGTTCTAGAAGCAGTGCGTTCTCGGGATACATCTTCAGTTCGGGCGCTTTCAGATTCGGCTTTATCAGTGTTTGGGCAAAATTTCATCAGTCTCGACCACGACCAAGGTAAGGAAAACACTTATTTTACTTCCCCATAGTAAGGTAAAATTATAGTACTTTGTCCCTCGGTTAAAAGTCAAATCGTATGTTATCCACCTCACGACACTCGACCACGATGTCGTCTAGTTCTCACGACCGTCGCATAAGACCATGCGACCTCGACCAACTAACGTTCGTTATGACTGTTACGTTTGTTCAGTGTTTAATGCAGGAGTCAACGTCATTAATGACCAACGGCTACAACCAGTAAAGGGCCATTAACATCATTAAAGACAACGTTCGTTACGACAGTTACGTAAAGCATTCAAGAAATCAATCAAAGCACCCGAAGGCTACAAATATAGAGTTCCATCATCATTGAAGGAGATCGCATCCAAGAATCACACTACGTACTCAAGAACATACGAAGAAAAGAACTTTCTCATAACAGATCGCTCTCGACGCACGACATCGACGCACGACTCCCACGCTCAACGCATAGTTTTTACGCACGACACACAGACTGTACACACGACGCACATTGTTTTTACATTCGAAACACTTGTTACTTTACATTTCGAAGTCTTTTCTTCATTTGTATTGTAATCTCTGAACGATCGACACCTGAAACATAAGGACATCGCCCCTGTTTGGCGACCATAGTGCAGCGACGACTTCCATAGTCGTCCGCGGGTTTTTTCCTCGTTGAGGTTTTTCCCGCGTCACCAAAATTCTCCGCCTCTTTTACATTTTTTTATCTTAATCGCACGCTTTGTCGAAAGATTCATTTCTTTAGTTGTTAATTTCCACAATCGACCTTAAGTTGTACTTTTGTGCGATTTTTGGGATTAACAGTTTGGCGCCATCCGTGGGACCCCATCTAGAGAAAATCTTCGACAAACGTGCGTCCTACTAACGGTTTCTTGGAGTTTCTTCTGTTTTCTATTTCAGGAAAATGGCAGCCCCTGGAAATCAAGAGCATATCGTTGCCCAGATGTATCAAGAATTGGAAGTTGCGCGGAATCAAATCAATGCCATGGCTGAGCAGAGCCGAAGAGCAGCTGAAGAGATCGCGCGACTAAGAAATCAGAATTCGAACGGATCGTTTGGACCGCAGAATGGTCCTAGGCCATTCCTTCAGAATCCAGGATCCGTTCCATTCGTTCAGAATCCAGGATCCGCTTCATTCGTCCATAATCCTGGTTCGGCTCCATTTGTCCGTAATCCCGGGCCAAATCCATTCATGCAGAATCCAGGACCAGGATCATTTTCTCAGAACCAGCAGCCCGGTGCGTTCATGCAAAATCAGCAATAGGCGACGTTCAACCCAAATCCCCAGTTCGGGACGGTTCCTCCTCAGCATATAAGGCCACCACCCATGCAGAATGGATCGCAGCCGTTTCAGAATGGGTCGCAACCGTATTTTGTCCCTTTCAACGGAGACGCCAATGGCTCGTCGCACGGCAATGGCACCAGTTCAGGAGTCAATCCGCAGACAGGTGCAAATCCTGATCCTATTGACCCCGTCGCCCAACGGTTGAAGATGCTAGAAGATCATAACGAGCGTGTCCTGTCTTTGCTCGCCAAGCTACCCGGGGCAGCCGTGCCCGTCGACGTCGAGCCTCGATCAGGGTTTCAGGCGTCGCCCTTCATCGATGAAATTGCGATCGTCGAAGTCCCGAAGAAATATAACGTCCCCGCTTTCACACCCAAATACTCAGGAGTGACAGATCCGACAGAGCACGTCGCGCAATATAAACAGCTCATGTGGACGATCTCGATCCCGCACATGTACCAAGAAGTATGCATGTGCAATAGTTTTGGAGCAACCCTCACTGGTCCTGCCCTCCAATGGTTGATCAATCTCAAACCCAAATCCATCAGGTCGTTCGCTGAGTTGGTCAATCAATTCTCTCAGTAGTTCGCCAACAGTCGCAAGATGGAGAAGCAGACCAGTGACCTATATTATGTCGTACAGAAGACCAATGAGTCTATTCGAAGCTACTTCAATAGGTTCAATGCAGAGATGATTAGTGTCCGCAACTGTGACGTCAACACCGCGATCGAAGCTTATAAGTGTGGTCTGGACGACAGTTCGGGTTTGAACACTGGTCTAACCAAGTATCCTCCGGAGAATTTTGAGGACGTCCGAGCTCGAACCCTAGAATATATGAGGACGTCCGAGCTCGAACCCTAGAATATATGAGGGTAGAGGACGACGCTGCCTTTCGTCGCAAGCATACCGACAACAAGAAGTCGTTAGGTGTGAAGAAGCCAGAATTCAAGACAAAGGCAATTCCCAAAGTAGAGCCCGTGCGCCAGATTTCGAACGTCCGGTTCAAGACAAAAGTAGAGGCCAAGACTGCGACCAAATTTCCTCAGTACCCCAGGATATCCTCTTATTGATTCAAAGGGTCCACTAAGGACTTGGTCGAAGCCCTGAAGACCGCCCAAGCAACCATCCGGTTGCCAAAAATGTCCGATCAGGACGACGCCAAGAAAGATAAGTCAAAGTGGTGCGACTTCCATGTCGACCATGGTCACACGACAGATGATTGCATAGCTCTCAAAAAGGAGTTAGCATATTATGTCCCGAAAGGAAATCTCAAAGAAATCATCGATGACGTTGTTACTTCAGTTAGCGACCATCGACCGCCAACCCTGAAGCTGCGAAAATAAGCTGTTTGGCAGTCACAGGTCAAAGAAGTCGTCCTGGATAAAGGCAAACTTGACCATAAGGTCTCGACAGATACGTCTCTCTATCTCTGATCTTATAGACAAACTAATGCCTTTTTTATAGGAATATGCCGACTATTCTGCCCTGTCGCACGAAAACACGGTCGACATAGACATTGATGTTAATCCTCGAAAACTCAGTGTCGATCCGTCATTTAAAACCTATTTTTTCCTGGAGAAAATAGAATAGTAAATGACGGGGGGCAAATCCCCCATCAAGTAAAAAAGAATCTGAGAAGGTATGTTTTCTAAATTCTTTTCTCTTCTTTCATACGATTTTTTTATCACAAACGACTACTAACTCAAACGTCGGAGGATCGTTGGTTAGCAAACGACCAACCATTGATAGTACTCTATCGCAGGATCGCACGACATGAGTCCATCACATGACTCTCGCAAGATTGTATAGCGTAAGTATTCAAGCCAAGTACATGATTTGACGTATGATCTAGACTCATCATACAGTTTAATTATACAAACGACATGCGATCTAAGTGTTCTTAGAAGCATCTCACATATGCTTTGAGCACACGATTGTTTACACGACTTGTATTTTAAATCGTTGTTTATCAATTAAGAAGCCTTTGTCGCACGTATTTATGGTTATATACAATTTACAAGTGTTTTCTTACGATCGACATTATACTCGATGATTGCTTATAATGAACAGTGGAAAATCTCACTATCAAAAGAAATTTCATAGAAATACGATTACAGGAACTCGACCACCAATGGTCGATCGGTAAAAACAAACACAAAGAATTTTTTAAATTTGAGGAGGGACATCAGTCGCATCCTTGCCCAAGGCCTCGCCTTGAGGACCCTCGCCTACCACCTCCTCCTCGACGTCCTTCTCATCATCCGAATCGAGGTCTCTCTCAGACTCGACGCCTTTCAAGTAGACGTCAAGCTCCTCTGACGCCGATGCAAGGGGATCCTTCCCAGTAGATGTCGCCTCATTATTGCCACCCTGGCAGTCAGACGAGCCAGGGAAAAAACGGACTTACCCGTGTCTTTAAGATCCTGCACCTCTTTCTCCAGTTCCGCCACTCGGGACTTAGAATCCTCAGCTTCCTTTACTGTCTTAGCCAAATATTCTCTAACCTTGTCCATCTCCTCCCTCTGATCAGCGATCATGGACATGGACTGCGTCAGACGATGGTTGACATCATCCTTGGCATGACCGACAGCCTTTAACTGTTTCAAGGCATCGTCAAGACGTGTTAACATAGTCTTTTCATGCTCTACGGCGGCATTCGCCCTAGCTATCGCCGCATTCCCCCTCTCATGGGCAGCGGATACCAGATCCTTGATCTTCGTCGTCTCGGCACGTAAAGCCAAAGAAGCTTGGAACACCTGTAGAAATATAAAAACAAGCAATGTTAATAAGCATATGACAACGTAAACATCGACAAAATAAAATAAAGTCTTGAAAGAAAGACTTACCATGAACGCTGTTTGGGCAAAAAAATCACGTCGCTCGACCGCGACCAGAACAGGTAAGACGTATGATTAAGAACTATATCTTGTATTAAGATAAGGTCTCGACAAAGACCCAAAACACCATCGTCATCCCTCATAAAAGATAAGTCGAGAGTTCCTCGCGACACTCGACCATAGCGTCGCCCGTCCCGCACGACCGTCGCATAGAACCATGCGACCTCGACCAAACTAACGTTAACCATAACCGTTTGTTAAGTGTTTAATGCAGGAGTAAAAGTCATTAAGGAGCAACGACTATAACCGACGCAATCATTAAACAGTCGGCGACCGTAACGGACAAAGATCATTACTCCGGCGACCGTTTCCAGCCGTTGATCAAAGCATTAATGGAGCTAATTAATGACGCGAAGACTATAAATACCAAGCTAAGTCTTCACATCAAGGATCATCAGTTAACATCCGAAACACATCGAATATCCGACGATTAACAACCGAAGCAATATTCAAGAACACCTGAAGTGAAGAAACATTATTCTAAGTATCGCTCTCGACGCACGACAACAGCCCTCGACCAGCAGTTCACATTTTGTTTCGCACACGACAAACACCTGTTTTTACGTTCAAACACTTGTACTTTACATTTTGAAGCATTTCCTTCATTTGTATTGTAATCTTTGTACGATCGACACCAGTACCGAAGGACATCGCCCCTGATTGGCGACCATAGTGCAGCGACGACACCCCCTGTCGTCCGCAGGTTTTTTCCTCGATTAAGGTTTTTCCTGCGTCATCAAATCCCTTGTTTCTTTATTTTTATCCTCGTCGCACGTTTCGTCGAAAGATTCTTTCTTTAGTTGTTTAAGTCCACATCGACCTTAAGTTGTCCCTTTGATGCGATTTTTGGCATTAACAGTTTGGCGCCATCCGTGGGACTACATCTGGAGAAAATCCTCGACGAACGTGCATTCTACTAATAGTTTCTTGGAGTTTCTTCTATTTTCTGTTGCAGGAAAATGGCAGCCCCTGGAAATCCGCAGCAAGTCGTCGCTCAGATGTATCAGGAGCTCGAGGTTGCCAGGAATCAACTCAATGCAATGGCAGAGCAGAATCGCAGAGCAGCTGAAGAGATCGCGCGGCTAAGGAATCCTTTTGGACCCCAGAATGGTCCTAGACCATTCGTCCAGAATCCAGGTCCGGGACCAGACCCGTCCGTGCAGAATCAACATCCAGGTCCATTCATGCAGAATCAGCAGCCGGGTCCGTTCATTCCGAATCCCCAGTCTGGGCAGATTCCCCCTCATCACATCCGACCACCACCCTTGAACAATGGATCCCAACCATTGCAAGGTGGCGCCCAGCCATTTCAGAATAGATCCCAGCCGTTTTCCCAGCCGTTCCAAAGTGGTCCGCAACCTTTCCAGCAGAGATCGCAGCCATTTCAGCAGGGACCACAATCGTTTCAGAATGGACCGCAGCAATTCCACTATGGGTCACAGCCATATTTTGTCCCGTTCAACGGGGACACCAATGGTTCATCGCATGGTAATGGCACTAGTCCAGGGACCAATCCCTCGACAGGGGCAAACCCTGATCTTAACGATCCCGTCGCCCAGCGTTTGAAGATGTTAGAAGACCAAAATGAGTGCGTCCTGTCCTTGCTCGCCAAGTTGCCTGGGGCAGCCGTGCCTGTCGACATCGAACCTCGCTCGGGGTATCAGGCATCGCCCTTCATCAACGAGATCGCCACCGTCGAGGTCCCAAATAAGTATAACATTCCTGCCTTCACTCCCAAGTATTCGGGTGTGACCGATCCAACCGAGCATGTCGCGCAGTATAAGCAGCTCATGTGGACGATCTCGATTCCACACATGTACCAGGAAGTATGCATGTGCAAGAGTTTCGGGGCGACTCTTACTGGTCCAGCTCTCCAGTGGTTGATCAATCTCAAACCCAAATATATCGGGTCGTTCGCCGAATTGGTCAACCAATTCTCCCGGCAATTCGCCAACAGTCGTAAGATGGAAAAGCAGACTAGTGATATGTACTATGTCGTGCAGAAGACCAGTGAGTCTATTCGAAATTATTTCAATAGATTCAATGCCGAAATGATCAGTATCCGCAATTGTGACATCAAAACTGCGATCGAAGCCTATAAGCGTGGTCTGGACGATAGTTCGGGTCTATACACCGATCTGACCAAATATCCCCCAGAGAATTTCGAAGACGTCCGAGCTCTAACCTTAGCATATATGAGGGTCGAGGATGATGCCGCCTTTCGTCGCAAGCACATTGACGACAAGAAGTCGTTAGGCGTCAGAAAGCCAGAGTTCAAGACAAAGGCTGTTTCCAGAATAGAGCCCGCGCGCCAAATTTCAAATGTTCGTTTCAAGACGAAAGCAGAAGCCAAGATCGCGAGTAAGTTCACTCAGTACCCCAAGATATCCTCTTACAAATTCAAAGGGACCGCTAAGGACCTAGTCGAAGCTCTGAAAAGTTCCCAAGCGACCATTCGATGGCCAAAGAAGTCCGACCTGGACGATGCTAAAAAATACAAATCAAAGTGGTGCGACTTCCATGCCGATCATGGTCATGCGACAGACGACTGTATCGCATTGAAGAAGGAACTAGCATATCATTTTTCGAAAGGAAATCTCAAAGATATCATCGACGATGTCGCTATTTCAGCTAACGGACATCGAACGACGACCCCCGAGCATGCGAAGGTCGTCAATTGCATCACCGGTGGTTCAGATGTGTATGGTCTGACGTATTCAGCTGCCAAACGTCATGCCAGTCAAGCGCCCGATGATCGGCCTATTCCTCGCTCGTCTAGACCCAAAGGAGATTTGGAGCTAGAAGCCATGAAGATTGTGTTCGACCACGTCGACCTGGGCGACTCGTATCAGAAGCATCACGACGGGTTGATCATTCAGCTCACAGTCGGTAACTGTCTAATGCGTCGAGTCTTGATCGACGGGGGCAGCTCAGCAAATGTTATTTTTCTCAACACCATCAAAGCCATGGGAATCGATCGCTCGGAAATCACCCGACGTTCGACGACTTTGGTCGGTTTCAATGGAGAAGCAACGAGCACCTTCGGAGAGATAATCTTACCCGTCTACGCCGGAGGAGTCAACAAGCAGACCAAGTTCAGTGTCATCGATTGTGCGTCGGCCTATAACATCATCTTAGGACGACCATGGATCCATGATATGAAAGTCGTTCCCTCGAAGTATCATCAAATGTTGAAATTCCCTACGCCATGGGGAATCCAGGAGATTAAGAGTGAGCCAAAAGTCGCTCGTGAGTGCTACAAGTCTACCTTGAAGCCGCGAAAATAAACCAAAGTCACAAGATCAGGCTCTCGACAGGTTCGCTCCTCTATCCCTAAATTAATATCTTTTTCACAGAGATAAGTCTACTATGATGCCCGGTCGCACGACAACATAGTCAACGCAGGACAATATTTCCCCGTGTCATTCTGTCATTTAAAACCTATCTTTTCCTCCCAAAAAGAATAAGGTAATAAATGACAGGGGGCAAATAGAGAGAGTCTGAAATGGTACGTTCTCTAACTCTTTTTCATACGATTTTTTCTCACAAAACGTTTACTGACTTAAGCATCGGAGGGTCGTTGGCTAGCCAACGACCAACCCTCGACATCGTTTTATCGCAGAATCGCACGACAGATTGTCGCAGAATCGCACGACAGTAATCATTAAGTCTACTAGATGACTTTAAATTCGCAGAATCGCACGACATAAACAATTAGGATTTTCTTCCCTGACCATCCCTCCACAGGGGCATACGACGCAAATTCCTCGTACGATCTCGTCGTACAATCGCAAAGCCTAAATAACTTACATCTAAGTTTCTTAGCTTTTATACCCTGAATGGATGCTTCAATCGCGTGTTTTTATTTTACGTTCTTATTATCGTATTACAATGAGTGCCTTAGTCGCATGATTTCATATGTATCTTATGTTCGACTTTATAATCAAATGTGATTCGAATAAAGCATAAGCAAAAGATATATCCATTAAGTAAACCATTATATACATACTCGATTGGTCGAATGGCAAAACAAACAAGGAAAGGAAAATTCTAGACGGCAGGGGGAACATCGGTCGTATCCCTGCTCGAAGTCCCGACCCGAGGACCTTCATCTGCCACTCCTCCCGCACGAATCTCCTGCAGTTCATACTGAGCATCGAAGAGCTGGATGGCTAGCTCGTCAGCACGCGCCAAGGCAAACCTCCCCCTATCTAAAGCCGCCTTCTCTCTCTCCAACGCCGCCTCCTCCCTTTTCAAAGCAGACGCCACCAACTCCTCGGCTTTCGACATCTCGACGTACAATGCCAGAGACGATTGGAACGTCTAAAAATACACGAAAAAGTGTTAGACAACGAACGACATCGAACGTTGAAACAAGTCATGAAAGATTGACACTTACTGAGAACGCCAGACTGGAAACCTGAGATCCTATCTCTCCGGTCGGAACCCCGTGAAAACGCTCCCTGAAATATGGAAGCAAACACCTCTCCAAGTGAGGAAACAACGTCGTCCCGTCTAGGACATCATCCGCCATAAAGTCCGACGGCAATGAAAAATTAACCGTCGCGACTTCGGCCGACGACCCCTCGCCCCTGACGGCAGATGATGGGGTTGACATCTTGAACACCGGTCTCGTCATTGTCGCCGGAAGCGCCGAACTTTCCGGTGTCGCGTCCATCGCGCCAGGACGGCTGGATGACGCCTTCGCCTTTTTAGGCAGAACAACTCTCGATGAGTTATCAACCCTCGATGACGGTTCCCTCAGGAACGTCTTCCTGGTTCTCTTTTCGCTCGACCCAGCTGTCGAAACATTTTCACCCCGAAGGGCACGCATAACCTGCTCCCCTCTCGCCCTAGAGACCGATTTCCTCTTGGTCGGCACTGATCAGGAAATACATGAAGCGTCAGGCGGATAGAGTAAACAAAGTAAAATAAAAACTACGGTACGTTTACCAGTCGCTTCTTCCCTCTCATCCTCCTCTCCCTCTTCTTCAGAATCTCCCATCGCGTCCTCGTCCTCGGCCGCCGGTTGCCACGTGACGAAAGATCGATCATCAGCACTATAACTCAGGAATCTGTCGACCTTGGCTCGAGAACCTTCGTTCGGGTGCAAGGCATCGTACTGAATCTCTGAAGACAATAAAAAGCAATGAGTAAATAGAAAGCGGAAGAACCAAACAGTGACATATATCGAAAAAGCATACCTCCCATGTTCCAGTCAGGACGAATCCATTTGCTATTGATGTCAAGAGAGTCAGTACGCATGAATACATACCTCGATTTCCACCCACGATCATTGACGCCAGTTCCCAAAACCAGGGTGCGGTCACCCTTAAACTTGGAATACGGACTGTAACTCCAATTCTTGTCTCTCTTAACATGATAAGCCAACCAGAAATCATTCAGGGTCATAGGTGGATCCCACTTTGCAGACAATCGCTCGATAACCAGAAAAACCCGCCAAAGTTGGGGCATCAACTGCCCTGGTGACAGGCCAAAATATCGCATGAAATTCTTAGATAAAACCGAATACGGCCACTCAAACCCTATTTTGAAGGGATACTCGTATATCACGAAGCATCCTTCGAGACAATTCTCAGGACGTATATCCCCTGGAATGGTTAACTCTACTTCCGCAGGGATCTTCGCTAGATGCCTAAAGGCATCTAAATCCTCCTGACTCACGATAGAACTCTTTGGTTCAATCGACATTGTTTATCAAACGAAGGAGACGATCGATAAAAACCAAAGCGGAAGAGCAATGTGTTATATAAACACTCTAAACCTCGAACAATCTCTACTAGGCCGAAGATTTGCAACGATTCGAGTAAGTTCAGACGAAGAATGGAAAGGAATCAAGGCGAAATCTCTTCCCAAATAAACACTTCGAAGTATAGCAAGAAAAGATCCGTCGTGATCTTTATTTATACAAACAATCGCATCAAATCGAATCCCTGGATGACCGCCGTGCATCCCCGTCCTTTCGCATGCCCGCCCGGATCGTCGACACCTGTCATCGACAGCTGGTAAGCACAATCGTGTGTCATCATGACGTCACGACCTCGTTCCCTTTTCAACTTCTCATTCAGTTAGAAACGGACCAGTCTAGTTCCAAGGCGATTGAGGTAATTTCTAACTCTTGTCTTATTTCCTATGCGTCTGATTGACAAAATTTAAAACTTAAATTTGACATTCAATTTTCAAATTTTGGGGGCAAACTGTTTGGGCAAAAAAATCACGTCGCTCGACCGCGACCAGAACAGGTAAGACGTATGATTAAGAACTATATCTTGTATTAAGATAAGGTCTCGACAAAGACCCAAAACACCATCGTCATCCCTCATAAAAGATAAGTCGAGAGTTCCTCGCGACACTCGACCATAGTGTCGCCCGTCTCGCACGACCGTCGCATAGAACCATGCGACCTCGACCAAACTAACGTTAACCATAACCGTTTGTTAAGTGTTTAATGCAGGAGTAAAAGTCATTAAGGAGCAACGACTATAACCAACGCAATCATTAAACAGCCAGCGACCGTAACGGACAAAGATCATTACTCCGGCGACCGTTTCCAGCCGTTGATCAAAGCATTAATGGAGCTAATTAATGACACGAAGACTATAAATACCAAGCTAAGTCTTCACATCAAGGATCATCAGTTAACATCCGATACACATCGAATATCCGGCGATTAACAACCGAAGCAATATTCAAGAACACCTTAAGTGAAGAAACATTATTCTAAGTATCGCTCTCTACGCACGATAACAGCCCTCGACCAGCAGTTCACACTTTGTTTCGCACACGACAAACACATGTTTTTACGTTCAAACACTTGTACTTTACATTTCGAAGCATTTCCTTCATTTGTATTGTAATCTCTGTACGATCGACACCAGTACCGAAGGACATCGCCCCTGATTGGCGACCATAGTGCAGCGACGACACCCCCTGTCGTCCGCAGGTTTTTTCCTCAATTGAGGTTTTTCCTGCGTCATCAAATCCCTTGTTTCTTTATTTTTATCCTCGTCGCACGTTTCGTCGAAAGATTCTTTCTTTAGTTGTTTAAGTCCACATCGACCTTAAGTTGTCCCTTTGGTGCGATTTTTGGCATTAACAAACGCCAATCCAGCAACATGGGCTCCCGTCTCCTCGATAGGAAACCCCTCAAAACGCTCCCTGAAAGACGGGAGCAGATATTTCCCCAGATGAGGAAAGAGATTCGTCCCGTCTAGGACATTCTCGACCATAAAGTCCGACGACAATGTAAAATTAACCGTCGTGACCTTAGCCCCTCCCGTCGGGTGATCCTTGCCCTTGCCGGCCGACAAAGGGTCTGACGTGGCAGACGGGGACTTCGCTGTTTTCGCCGGAGGCGCAGAACTAAGAGGTGTCGCAGCGATCACGCTAGGAGACGTCCTCCTAGGCGATGCGACCTTCGCCTTTTCAGGTGTAACGACTCTCGACGAGTCATCAACCCCTAGAGACGGTTCCCTCGGGATCGTCGTCCTCGTCTTCTTGGGAACTTCAGGACCTGCAGACATGGTTCTTTGTCTCCTTTCTTTGCCCTTTCGGGCAAGCTCGAGTTGAGCTGCTCTTTTAGCAGAGACAGTCGGCACCTTCGGTTGAGACTCTCCTGGAAACCAGAAAAAGGAAGAAATGTTATAAGAGAAGAAGATTCAACAGAAAGAAAAAGGAAAGTACACTTACCAGTCATCTCTCTTTCTTCTTTCGACTCCGTTTCTTCCTCCTCTTCCTCCTCACGTTTTTCCCCCCGGTTCTCTCCTAAGTATACCAAATCTTCGTCGTCGTCCACCAAGTGTCGTACGACAAACGACCGTTCTGCGACGCTGAACTCTAAAAATGCGTCGATCTTTTCCTGAGAGTTGGCGTAAGGCTTCACGTCCTCGAATTTTATGGTTGTCGACATGTAAAAAGCAAGTTAAAGATCAAGCAAAAAACGCGGACAACATACGACAACGAAATTACAAAGCTCACCCAACGTATTCCAGCCGGTCCTAATCCAATCATTCTCGGAGTCGAGGGTCGACTTACGCACAAATACGTACCGAGTCTTCCATTTACGATCGTTCACAGCGGTCTTTAGGACCAAAGCGCGATCGCCTTTAAGCCTAGAGTACAAACTACAGCGATGACATCCATCCTTCTTGGCTTGATAATCCAAAAGGAGGTCACCTACATTCATGGGCGATTCCTATTTTTTAGTGAGGCGCTCGATCACTTGTACGACTCGCCAAAACTAGGGCATTAGCTGACTTGGTGCTAAGTCGAATTCTAGCATAAAAGACTTAGCTAAAGGCGAGTAGGGTCATTCGAAACCTATCTTAAAAGGGTATTCGTATATCACGATATACCCCTCGGTACATTCATTTGATCGGACCTGACCTACGCAGATCAATTCGACCCACGCAGGGATTTTGGCTAAACTTCTAAGGTCATCAAGGTCTGATTATTCTTGAATTGTGCTTTCGGGGTCCATCGACATTTCTAAACCAGATTTGAGAAATCAAATAAATCGTACCTTATATATATATATATAAGCGCTCTAGACATCGAAAAATCCTAACTGAGTCGAAGATTCTTGCAGGATTAGAAAAGATCGGACAAAGAATAGCAAAGAAATCAAGAGGAAATCTCTGTGTAAAACCCTTTTGTAATCGTAAACGAAAATAGACCCATCGCGGTCTCTATTTATGTAAATGATCGTGTCAGATCGAGTCCCTCGATGGTCGACACGCGCCCATGTCTTTTCGAATGACCACACAGATCGCCGACACCTGTCTATGACAGCTGCTAAGCATCATCGTGCGTCAGCGTGACGTCACGACTTTACCCTCTTTTCAACTTCCCTCTCTAGTTTGAATTAAACCGATTCAGTTCCAATACAACCAAGGTAACTTTCGACACGTGTCATAACCTCGAACCCCTGACAAGCAAAATTTAAAAAACTTTTTTTTGCCACTCCACCTTTTCAAATTTTGGGGGCAAACTGTTTGGGCAAAATTTCATCAGTCTCGACCACGACCAAGGTAAGGAAAACACTTATTTTACTTCCCCATAGTAAGGTAAAATTATAGTACTTTGTCCCTCAGTTAAAAGTCAAATCGTATGTTATCCACCTCACGACACTCGACCACGATGTCGTCTAGTTCTCACGACCGTCGCATAAGACCATGCGACCTCGACCAACTAACGTTCGTTATGACTGTTACGTTTGTTCAGTGTTTAATGCATGAGTCAACGTCATTAATGACCAACGGCTACAACCAGTAAAGGGCCATTAAGAGCATTAAAGACAATGTCCGTTACGACAGTTACGTAAAGCATTCAAGAAATCAATCAAAGCACCCGAAGGCTACAAATATAGAGTTCCATCATCATTGAAGGAGACCGCATCCAAGAATCACACTACGTACTCAAGAACATACGAAGAAAAGAACTTTCTCACAACAGATCGCTTTCGACGCACGACTCCCACGCTCAACGCATAGTTTTTACGTACGACACACAGACCGTACACACGACGCACATTGCTTTTACATTCGAAACACTTGTTACTTTACATTTCGAAGTCTTTTCTTCATTTGTATTGTAATCTCTGAACGATCGACACCTGAAACATAAGAACATCGCCCCTGTTTGGCGACCATAGTGCAGCGACGACTTCCATAGTCGTCCGCGGGTTTTTTCCTCGTTGAGGTTTTTCCCATGTCACCAAAATTTTCTGTCTCTTTTACATTTTTTTATCTTAATCGCACGCTTTGTCGAGAGATTCCTTTCTTTAGTTGTTAATTTCCACAATCGACCTTAAGTTGTACTTTTGTGCGATTTTTGGCATTAACAATCAGGTTTACCTTCTTAGCTTTCTTCTCGATTGCCATTTGGATGTCCGTGAGATAGGACATCATGATGGTACGGACTAGGAATCGATGAACAGCTTCGAGTGCTTTGGTTACTTGAAGCGGTCGGATAGTTCTGGTATGGAGGTCTTTCAGGATAGCATAGAAGTCGAACGGTCGGAGATTCTTGAAATCAGCTTCGGAAAATATCCATTCATTTCTGTCTTCTCGTCGGACGGTGAAGATGGGAAACATAACTTTCAGAATTCTACCTGTTTGGACGTTGAGCACTTCGGTGATCTTGTGCTTTGTTCGGACTTGGCTAACTGGCAGACACCGCTTTATTTGTATTTATGTACTGGCTTTGGTATTCTGGGTTGGAACTATAAATACCAATGCAAAAAGTAGGCTCGATAGGGCGTAACCTGTGAACGAACAGCCTTTTGAGAGATTCCTCCAGGTGAGGAATAAATATCGTGATCTTCTCCCATCGGATCTGTTGCAGTTGAGGAGGAGGAAGATCAGAAGTTGTCGGTAGCTGAGGAGATGTCGAAATTTCAGCAGATGTAGTCTCGGGTCTTGTAGAAGTTTCGGCGGCTTGAGCAGAGTGAACGGGTGAACCATACATATTTTGCAGCAGAAATTGGTTGTAGTCAACATTATCATCTTCATCAGTAGGGAAGATCAGGTTTACCTAGAGATTTACAGCACTGGCGGCTTTTTCATACCATGCATTTTCGGTCTCCGGGTTGATCTCGGTGTTTGGATCAATAAGATTGAGTGTAGACCCATCTGAGATAAAGATTAACTGAGTCCGCCCCAATCATACCTGAAGCTACTGTGGTTCAACCGGAATCTTCAACTGCGACAACTACATCTCCGATGACGAAGACCCGATGGTTGAAAAGCCTGAGGGAACAACACAGGAATTGGTCAACTTTGATACATCAGATGGGTCTACACTCAATCTTATTGATCCAAACACAAAAATTACAATACCCAAATCGATTTTGAAGCAAAAACAACAAGTTTTGATGGTAAAAATTCGATTTTTGCAAGAACACAACCAAGAACTTTTGAACTTTAATTTGCTTAAAAATTACTCAGATGATCGAATTAGATTGTGAAAACGTGCAGAATCACCAATAAGAATGATTCTAACAATATCCAATAAACGAAAACGATCAATTTCAACAGAATCAAAATATGGATTTTCAATCAAGAACACAGTCGTATGATCAGAAAACTTACCAGAATTCAAAAAGAACACTTTGAATCGATTTGTCCGTCTGCTCTGATACCAATTGTGAGTCTCAGATCCGTGCAACGAACAATGAAGAAATCAATAGATAAGAACAGGTGTTATGATTTCAACTGGTCATCCAATTAGCTTTCAATTGTAGAGAGAATTACAATACGATTCAGGAAAGCAAAATAGACAACTAGCTTAATTCTAAGCTAATTACAACTTTAAATACTTTGGGCCCGTGGAAACAAGCCCATGGCCCGTTCACTAATAAGGCTCAAATTAAACAATAACAAACAAGCCCTTGAACTTCTATTCAACACATTAATTGCCCTAACACTTACTGTAATCCCCGCTAAAGAAAAGCAAGAAAATCTCTCTCTTAAATCTCTCTGAAATCGTAAAAAGGAAAGGATCCGTCAAGGGTCGCTATTTATGTAAATGATCGTGTCAGGTCGAGTCCTTCGATGACCGACACGTGCCCTTGCCTTTTCGTATGTACACATGGATCGTCGACACCTGGCAGTGACAGCTGCTAAGCATGATCGTGCGTCAGCATGACGTCACGATCTTATCCCCTTTTCGACTTCCTCTCTAGTTGGAATTAGACCGATCCAGTTCCAAGTCAACCAAAGTAACTTTTGACACGTGTCACAACCATAGACGTTCGACTGACAAAATTCAAAACTCAAAAAAAAAATTGCTTCTTCATTTTAAATTTTAGGGGCAAACTGTTTGGGTAAATGTTCACCAGTCTCGACCACGACCAAGGTAAGAAAACATTTATTAACACTTTTCCATAACAAGGTAGAATCACGATACTTTATCCCTTGATCAAAGGCAAAATCGAAAGTTATTCGCCTCACGACATTCGACCATGACGTTGTCTATCTCTCACGACCGTCGCGTGAAACCTTGCGACCTCGACCGACTAACGTATGGCATTTTTGTTACTTTTTCATTGTTTAATGCAGGAATCAATGTCATTAATGACCAACGGCTATAACCGACAAGGTCAGTTATGAGCATTCAATCCAGCGTCCGTTACGACAGTTACCAGAAGCATTTATGAAGATCATTGAATGATACGAAGACTATAAAAGCGAAGGCTCAATCATCATTTGCGGATCATCTGATCTCACTCAATCTCCATCATCTCTTCTATCTGAAAACATCCGAACTCTGAAGAACACTCGAAGCAAAGAATTCTCTCTCAAGGGATCGCTCACGACGCACGACTTTCACACACGACACATTGTTTTCATACACGACACACTCATTTTTACATTTGATACAGTTGTTACTTTACATTTAAAGTATTTCCTTTCATATGTATTGTAATCATTGTACGATCGACACCCGAAACATAAGGATATCGCCCCTGTTTGGCGACCATAGTACAGCGACGACTTCCACAGTCGTCCGCGGGTTTTTTCCTCGTTGAGGTTTTTCCCGCGTCACCAAAATCCTTGTCTCATTTACGTTTTTCGCCTTTGTCGTACGGTTTGTCGAAAGATTCCTTTCTTTAGTTGTTAAGCTCCATAATCTACCTTAAGTTATCCTTCTGGATGATTTTTTGCATTAACACCCATTGACTTCAAATCTACTTGTGGAAATTGAAAGAAAGACTCTTATTTGTACATGTTACTGCTACGTGTTATTAATTGCTCAAACTCGCTAAGCTTTAGCCTGACACTAGTTTGATGGTGAAATGTATCTCAGGTTCTAGCGGAACCGTCATTAAGAAGGCTTAGGCGGGAGCGTGTGAGCTTGGGGAAATACTTTTGGGATGCTAACCTTAGAAGACTTTAATGGCTAGAAATGACACCCCTTTTGTAATCTTGTTTCTATGTTAGAATGTAGATTAGTTGGTTGTCATTAATCTTCTATTAGAATACAATTGTAATTATTCCAAATACTTGTATTTCTCCCTTTTGGTATGGCTCGTGGAATGGAATTTATACCGCTCTTTCGTTTTATGAAAGTTTTTGTTTACCCCTATTTTTAGGGTGTTACAAAAAGGGGTGGAACTTACCCTAAAATCGACCGATAAAACGAGCTCCATGAATTGCTTCACCAAAAACGCCTAAAAAACGAGTATGCTCTATTTATACCACCAAGACCCACCCGACGACTATGACACTGCGATTGTACCATGGCATTATCACCATGCACAATCGCCTGAGATGTACCGAAGGGTAGCATCGGGTCGCGATAATGCCACGCGACAATGACCACGACATAATCGTTGGGTACTGTCACCCAAGTTGTATAGTGGGTGACTCCCCACTCGCGATATGCCCCATGACATTGACTCCCTGTCATATTCGCGGGCATTGTCGCCCACTCTGCACCGAGCTCCGATCTTTCTTCTGATTTGTCGATTCAAAGGTTCTCGATTCTTTCAAAGATTAAAGCATTTAAATTCTTATATTGAAATTAAAATTCAAACTTCAAAACTTAAGATGAAAGCCTACATAAAATTTACCAAAATTATGGGTGTTACATATAAAGCTTTAAGAAGATGAATTGTATCTCTTCATCTAACCTTGGAGACACTTCTTCCAACCAACCAGTAGGAATTGGAATACACCAGGCTAGTCCCCACTCTGCCGATAACCGTAGCTATGGTTCAGGCCCTATGATGGAAATCCTTGATGAGCTGAAGAGTATTAGCCACCGACTGACTATGATTAAAGACCTAAGACCTTATAAGGGAGATGGAGTGCTCCACAAAATCTGATTTAAGCTACAATCGTGATAGGGACCAAGTGCTCAAGAGGTTCCTCAATGTCAAGGACGACATCCTTGTTCAGGGGATTCAATCCTTCCCTAATGGTGTTATCCTACTCCTGGCCCTGAAGACTCCCGAAAGGAGGAAAAACCCATGGAGTCCCCTGAAGATGATCCCCTTGGCAAACCCACTGAAGGTGTTGGTCTAACCTTTTTTGGGGGATTGAAATGCCCACTCTCTTGCTCACAAAAAAAATTTATATATTTTCTAATTTTGATGTTTGCTTCTTTTAACCATCATGACATTTCGCTATCTTTCCTTTGATCTATGAATGCATGACATCCTTACTGTTTTAAGTAGGATCTTTTGGGTTACTAACCATTTTCATGTTTGAAGCCGTTTGATCTCTATCAAACTCAAGGTGCCAATACTTTCGGATGTTAGAACTAAATGACCCACTTTCTGAAGTTTGGACCCTCAACTTGTCACTGTGAAACGAAATAAGCCTCCTTTGTTATACACTTTCCTAGACACATTCCCTTTTGGTACCCCTTAGCCCATTTCTTGTATTTTCCTAGTCACCATGAACATCGTGAATTCTTAAGTTTGTGATGACTTAGGTGGCGTTTGGTTCGCAAAATGTTTTTGGATGGAATAGAATCTGTCAAAGGAATTTGACTTTGAAGGAATTGGAATGGAATGTTGTCAGGTTTGACCAGCTGTTTGGTTGACAGAATTGGAATGGAATGTTGTCAGATTCCAATAATCTGTCTGTTTGGTTCACAGAATGTAGCTTTGGAATTGGAATGAAATTTTGGTAAATGACCAAAATACCCTTTTGATAATTTTAATTGTTTTTTTTCAAAAAAACATTTTAATAAAATAGTGGAAATTAGTGGAAGTTGTGTAGCAAACCTAGAATTAGTGACAGTAATCGAAATCAGCAGTAATCGAAATCAGATTGCAGATTACAATCGAAATCAGATTGCACCCAAATACCATAAGTCGAGATTGCAACAGTAATCGAAATCAGATTGTAAAATCGAAATCAGATTGTAAAATCGAAATCAGATTGCAGATTGCAATAGTAATCGAAATCAGATTGCAGATTGCAATAGTAATCGAAATCAGGTTGTTAAATCGGAGCAAGAAACATAAATCGAATCAGATTGTTACAGTAATCGAAGCAAGAAACATAAATCGATCGGATTGTTACAGTAATCGAAGCAAGAAACATAAATCGAACCAAAAAACTTACCAGATCAGTCGAGAAGAAGCTTGCGTGCGACGATGGAGAGAAATCGAGAGAGTGTTTCCTGTGGAGAGAACGAGAATGGAGAGAAATCGAGAGAGTGTTTCCCTGTGGAGAGAACGAGAATGGAGAGAAATCGAGAGAGTGTTTCCTGCGTCTGATAAAAGGAAATTTAGGTCAAGGGTAATTTTGGGATTAACAAAATTTCAATTCCATTCCTTCGCAATACCACGCCTGAGGGAAGGAATGAAAATTAGCAATTTTATGGAATTCATGGAATTTTAAAGATTCCATTCCCTTAAAAACCATGAACCAAACAACGGAATTGAATTTGGTCAAAGGAATGTCAGATTCCAATTCCATTCAATTCCATCAGAAACCTTGAACCAAACGGCACCTTATGGTCGGCAACCATGTAAAAAGCCATAAAACCTAGAGTGCCCGATCCAAGAACATCATATTTCCCACTCCAAAAGCATTTACTATAACAGAATAAACCTAGAGTATTCATGATTGCACCTGTTGTGCCTTAGCTAGAAGCCAAGAGTGTCCACCTCCCAAAAAAAAAGTTGGAAATATCTCAAAAAGAAAATTTCTCAATTATAAAATATGGGATGATCAAAGTTCCAAGAAAGTTTGGGGAATGTATTGCAAAGTAGTGGGAAATGCTTTTCAAGTCACAAATATACCATTACCCAATTAAAGTCCTATAGATAAATTGTTGACAAGAGAAAGAATAGTCTTGAAGTTCACGAAAGGGACTTATCGGACTTCTAAATGTGAAAATACAAGTATGAACACTCAGGTCAGAATTTTGTAATTGATTAAGACTTACGACTTAGTAAAATTTCTAAGTCCTTAGAACTTATATCCGGAAAAAATTCTAGGGGCGTTGCCACTCGACCCCACCGCCAAGGAAGGCACTCAGCCCCTAGAACCCTGCAAAGGGGCGCGGCCCCTTTGACCCTCGCTTTATGGCAATATCAACATTTGTGAGTGTGCACTTCGCAGCTCCTAACTCACGTACGTTTGTCTAATTACCTTAATCGATTTCAAGTAAATCACAATTACACCAAAATGTTTGATAACACTAAAATCACCAACAAATTTTCCCAAACCGCACCGCATATGCCTAAAACCACAAAAGACCGCATTTGAAAATGTGGTGCAGTTTGCATCGAATGCACTTCAATCCAATAACTATAAAATCACATTTTAAAATACATATAACGATGACGTTTGCATATTCTATAGAAAAAAAAAGTTATATTATGTACTAAATGTGTAATTAAAAATAGTGTAAGGCAAACTAAAAGGTTCGGATTAACCCAAAATTTAAAAAAAAAAACTTAGTTGAATTCATATTTGAAGAAGGTTTTAAAATATGTTGCTAAATGTTTTCATGTAAAGAGATATGTTTTTCATAGTCATAACACTAATTTGTTCGCTTTCTATACTTAAATTCCTGCATGTATTTTTTTGAATTTTACACTTCGTATATTGCACAGGTACACAACAAGTTGTGCAAACACAAATATCACCAAAAATTTCATTTTCTCTAGAATCAATTGGAAATTCTATAAGTACATATAGGCATTGATAAAATGAAATTGCTAAATTAATTTCCTTCCGCCAAACAAACACAACCTTTTTTACACAAACACAACCTTTTTTTGTTACTTTTTTAAACCCTTGGAGGCGTTTTTGGTGATTTTTTAAAGTAAAGTGAGAAAATTATAAATGAAAGTTAAACCTTTTTTTTTTTGGAATTTGTCCAAAAAATACTTAGACTCGTTTACCAAACGATATCGGATAAACATTTAACAGCAAAAGACATCATCGTTGTTTACCTTATCGTGTAACATTCTCAATCATCAAAATGCATTTTTGATAAACATCTTCAACCTGTTAAGCGTTTACCGGGTAAAAGTCTTTTTCCTTGCTATATATGTCTTTTACGAGGGAATTTTTTTTCCTCGTCATGTTCAACTCTTTAGGCACTTACCGAATAAGTACTTAGTAAACGAACCTTATATGTCGATGCGTACCTACAAATTAGAATACAAAAAATAGCACACAGAGCCTCTCTTGCGAGGATGATAGAACATTTTGATTCTAAAAACATGGCAATACAGCATTCTAATTCAAAAAAACATAAAAATCATATCTGAGACCTACAATATATTATTTGTATACACCAAACGAGTACATTATACTCAAAAAGTATGGTTTGAGTACGTATATGTTTGATTGGTTTTTCATCAAGTCATGAATGAATAAAACTGACTATGTGAATTAATATGTTTGTATAAATTATAAGGGTTTTTGTTTGAGTAGGTTCTTCGATAGATGTAAAAGGCATGTTTTTTAATTGGAAGGAACAAATTTGAAATTTTTTGGCTTTCTGAATAAAGCTTCCCCATAAATACTTACCGAATAAGTCAATTTCTATATACCACTACCAAACAGTCTTGCCACCACTACCAAACAGTCATTTTTAGCCACCGAAAAAGTTCTGCGTCCACCACTACCAAACAGTCATTTTTAGCCACCGAAAAAGTTCTGCGTCCCATTAATTAAACTTATTAAGCTGTTAACAAACAAGTTCATATTGTGGTCACTAAGGTTTAATCGATGTCTTACAGTCATAATTTGCCAAGGGATTAGTCTAGGCATAGTCTAAGACACCCTTCCACACAAAAAAAACAAATCCATATTGTCTCTACCCCGAATACATAAGGGGGTTGGGGAGTATAAGCAAAAAAAAAGGGATTTAAGAAACACTAGATAGTGGTTATCTATCATCTACTCTTGCAAAATGGTTTTGGCCAAAATACAAAGTATGTACATCATAAGCAAAAGCAAAAGCAAAAGCAAACTTCTTGGAAACACTTCATTTTCCTGCCACGGCTTACAAACACAAACACAGTACAAAATGAAAAGCCATGGAATAAAGATTTTCTAGGCTTTATTGTTCCAGAAGCTGATAATAAGGCACATAAAAGGCAAGTATACAACACCACAATGATCCAATCATCTTGTGAACCTAACCTATATATGTAAATCTTTAGGAATTGCAATTAGTTTCAAATAGTGACAGTCTTACTAGACCTAAAAAACACAAATATTATACAATCTCTCTACGAAATACAAATTCAAACGTTACAAATGGTCCACCGGTGCCACTTATAGTCTAGCGGCGATGATGCTGCTGCGGCCTTCTACCTGCTCCGTCTCTACTCAACGCCGAAAATTGGTTGCCCCCACCATGTTGAGGGCGTACCTGGCCTCTTCCGCCACCACGAGGGGCCCAGCCTTGCTGATGACTGGTGGCACCGTAGTTCCCACTGTTATTGTAACCACCACCTTGCTGTGGATAGTAACTACCGCTAGCAGGCGGCTGTTGACTTTGATGGTGGCCACGTGGTGGTGGAGGGTATACATGTTGATTCTGGTGGTACCCATGTGAATCGGGCCGCCCACTATAACGAGTGCCTGAAGAATAATTAGGTTGGCCATAACTAGGATCATAGTTATGTGGAGGATAACCGGATCTAGGTTGCACCATCCTACTCTGGTCCTGATTATAGGGTGGTCTATTACCCTGGTAAGGTCGGAAAGGAGGTGGGGCCCCATAATGCGGGTGCGGGTCATATCCTTGATGTTGACCATTTCTATCGTTCTTTACTTGTAAGCTATTGGTGACAAGCCGATGTGCAGCATCCCCAAGCTGTCGGCCAGAAACAGATCCAGGGGGATTTTGGTGCCTGTTGTGTCCATTCCTATGTCAAAAAAAGTTGTTTAGGAAATTTTCATTAAAAAAATTTGTTAAGCTAATTAGGCAACAAATAAATAGCAAAAGGTTTGGGCTACCTTCCATTCTCCCAGGGCTTCCTTCCGGTATCTTCATGCCATAAAGTAGGCTCCGGTTGTAAATCATCCACCGTTACAGTCTGCAGCAAAAGGGAGTGGCATTTAAGAATTAAGACGATTATAGAAAAGAGAAGAAACATCTAAAGGTACATTTGAAAATGTGCAATTATTACACTTTTTAGTTAACTAAATGACAGTTTTACCCTTAATAATAGAGAGAAAATTTCTCAATCTCATAATTAATGCATTACTATTACTAATTACCTTTTTGGGTGGTTTGACCCCTGGAGGTGGTCGAGATATATGGTTATGATATTCTGGAAGTCTGTATACAGCACATCTGAGAGGCAAATCAGATAAAAAAGGTAGATAAGTTAACTTATAACATGGTTGACAAGAGCTTATAGACATAATATACCAAATAAAAGCATTGATTATTTGAAGTTTACATACATGACTTGATTGTCCATGATATCATCCATCCCTTCAACAGGTGAACTGAATATTGGAGGGCAGGGATCTCCTTGGCAAAGAGATATATAGCCATTCATTCCACCACTGCACACATCCCCAAATTAAATCACAAAATATCAAAATGGATTCTCACAATTCATAATTACAAAATCAAGAATAAGATATAATATTGCCAATACAGACCTTGCCAACGGGTCAATTTGCTCAGTGACTTCAACTCGTTCCTTGGCCGATAATTGCTTGCAACGGTCATTCAGAGAAAATATGTATGGAGATAGTGTGTGTGATAATGCCACAAAAAGCATGTCAGACATTGTGCTATTTCTCCGAGCCTCTTCCTCCTGTAGAAACCACAAATAAATAAAGGCACCAAGTGTTGGACAAAATAATTTTCACTAGATAGAATTATAAAAGATGACCAAGTCTGCAAACAATGGTCCTCGTACCGTTAAAGTATGTTCTACTTTCGTTACTTCTGTAAGAAGACGATCTTCATCAATGAAAGGCAACTTTGCTATTCCCTACAAATAATTACAAAGAAGCTAAGTTTGTTAATATCTTCAAATACATAAGAATAGTCAACCAAAACACGTTCTGCCCAGATGCGCAAAAGGATAGGTGAAAAAAAGCACACCTGCCACGCAAACCGCTTGCCATTCATGTCAACTTCAAAATCTGAAACACAATATGAAAGAAAATTTAGGAGTGCAAAATCTTTTTTAACCAATGCAATGAACGCTTTACTTTGTCAAAGCACAGACTTTACCTGTTGGGTAAAAATCAATAATAGGTGAATCTGGATCCATCATCAATTTTCTGTAATGCTCAGGAAGGGCATGAGAACTGCGAAATGAACTCGGTTAGAAATTTGCACTATGGAAAGAAATAGAGAGAAAAAAATATAGCAGGTTCCACCTTGCAGCTGGGAACACACCCATCAGCTGATTAAATGGTTTGAATGGTGAACCTAGTTCAAAGTTGATACTTAATTCTCCAAGATCCTTAAGATCAGAAGCAAATGGTGCATAATGGTATGGATAAAACCTGAAACAAAAAATTTGAGCAATGCAGATCAATGAAAAATCCTTTTAACAGATCAAAAAATTCCCAACGCGTACAAAAAAGAAATAAAGTTATACACGCAAAAAATAACCTTTTAAGAACTTCATCTAAAAAAATGGATATGTTCAAAACTGTTTAATAATTCGGTAATGAAGTGAAAATGCTTCAATAGGATTCCAAATTCCTTTAAATACTAACAGGTAGTACCAATCAATATTTTTAAGAGGTCGGGGCTAAATAATATATTAAAAAGAAATTTACCACTGCCAGGAACAGACGCCTTCATAGTAATAGTGCATCACCCAACACAAGCCTTCAGTGTATCTTAGGACCTGTGAAAAGTCGTAAGCATATAGTTTAGATTCATTCTTGTTAGCATTTCACAATCAGGTAGACGAACGGAATGATTACTATCTGATAATCGTGAAGTTGAAGCTGCATGATAAAATAAAGCATCCCTATGATTTCACATTACATCATTAATCTCCACAAACAACAGAGAAGTGGGGGCTAAAAAGTCTACCAGCTGCTTATTGTAATAATGATATAATTGCTACAAACTCCCTCTCTTATTCTTCTTTTGTTTTCCCTCTCTTTCCTTTACTTTCTCTTAAGTTTATTTTATTTTCTTGCATGGACAAAGAGAACAATCTGCAGTAAGCAGAATCTCAAAGTTTGACCAACATTACAGAATGGTCCTTAATTAAAACATCAGAAAGGTTTAAAATCTTACAACATCTCTCCGTATTGCCTCAAGCTCTTCAGGGGAATTTGCAGAGAACTTCTCTTCATAGTACCTCTCTTTCCACCCAGGCACTCCCAGTTTTATCTGGACAAAAAATGCATCAGAGAAGCACGAAGAAAAGCAAACATGAATACCATAAATTAATTCTAGAAGTTCAATATTCGATAAGTTAAGACATTTTCTAACTTCAAGGCATAGCATCAGTCACACTGTAATTTGGAAGAATATCACGTGAGAGAACATAGAACAAGTATACACTGCCTATACCAAGGAGTTTCTATGGATCTCTATGTTCTAACCTTATCTTCGTCTGGCTGCTCAGAGTTAAAAGCATCAGATTTTTCACGAAGTATCCCCTTCAGTTTCGTCTTCAGTTCTTCTTTGTTGTCAAGTTCCTGAAACAAGCAAGACTTAAGAATTTGACCACATAACAATATCCAACAAATATAACAACTACCAAAGAAGTAGATCTAGAATTTTGGGAAGCCAACTTTGTGTTAAAGAGGTCATGTGCACAAAAAGGTTGGTGCACGGATATTAGACCTACAATATCACTATTGTACTTTGAATTATGTTAATCGTCATAGAAGGTAAACATACGTCTCTTTCAAGACTGCTTTCAGCTTCAACAATGGCAGCACCAATAGTTGAACCGGAAGACACGCGTGCCAGTTTTGGTGGCCTGGGATGGCTTTGGTTACCATGGAATCCCTTAGGTTCATATGGTGATGGTGAAGGACCAGAAGCAAGACGTGATCCCTGAAACCGGCCAACTGGAACTAGTGATTCAGGTTGCATTTGTGGTTCAGCGTCATCTCCTCTTGTTGCTTGAGATTTGGCTTGAGCTTTATCGCGTTTTATCCTTTCAGCTTGTCTCTGGACAAGAAAAATCAGACATAAATATGATTTAACTTTACATATAGAAAATACAGCTAGCATACAGATATAAAACTGATGTTTAAGCCACAAGGTTATCTCATTCAAAAAGCCACATGAGATATAGTGAAGACCAAGTACAGCAGCTGAACAAATACTTCAAATACACATACACACACACATATTAACCTGATGCAAACGGGACCTTTTCTGAAATATTTTATCTTCATACGATCCCACAGCCTGAATGAACTGCTCCACTCTGCTAAGGTCTGGCTGGTAGTGAATAAGAAAGAAAAGCAATAATAAAAAAGTTAGAGTCCCCAAATACTTTAACGCCTAAGAGGTAAAACCTCCAAGCCAAATGTCACCTGGATATATAACAAAAGATAGTCACCTTGCTTCCATCAGTCAGATACCCATTAAGAGCCCTAAACTCCTTTTTATATACGGCTAAAAGTAAATTAATTGCACCCTGAAAAGCAGAGAATAGAAATAAGTATAAGGTTTTTTTCTTGAGCAGATGAACATTAAGCACCCTTAAATGGAAGCTACAACAACATAGAGCTATAGAAGGCAATAGCTCCCAACACACAGTTAATGAATCTATCTAGAACATTAAAATTAAGATCACACACTACAATGACAATGAACCCAGAACACATAACTGGTATCATTGTTGCACACTGCTATCAGATATTTAGCTATATTTTGCAGTAAGCGATCAGACAGATCAATAACCATGAATATCTAAATCAGTTAGCAGTGAAAATATGCTTAACGAACCAAGACCCAATAGCTTAATCAATAGTGGTCAAATAGAACAGAAAACTTAATGCCCCGCATATCACTTCAAAAGGAGTTCCAAATGTACCTCACGTATTTCCAATGTGGGCATATGCGGTAGAAAGTCGTTCCCAACAAAGAAACACATGAAGATAAAATCATCAACTATTCGCTCAAAATCGATCTTGGAGGGAGGATTAGGAATTCTCATCTCATATTCCAGGTACTCTCTGAGAGTCCAAATGTTGAGAAACTGCAAAGCATACACATATTAGTAAACAATAAGACAACAAAACATATGCTTGTTGGTAAGGAATATGATAACTCCACCATCAATGAAATAAGCAGCCTTCCCATTGATGGAAATAAAAAATAATCCCATAAGTTTGCTCTGCAGCTACCTGGTATGGCTTCTTAGGCACAACATCAGCACCTCCTTTTTCATCAAATTCCCCTGCCTTCCTCTTTGCCTTTCCTTCACAAGTTGCTGCTAAATGACCCATTTGACCACAAATAAAACACTTGTCTTGTTGTCCAGGAGTAAATACGACCTGAAAATCACAGTGAAAGAACATATATGTTCGATGTTTATTTAAACAGTAATATTGAACTATTATGATGTCTTATTGAATAAATTAAACTACGCCGATTTCAACTACGGGACAAAGGAACTAAAACAATGTCTAGATATACAGGTTATCAATGATTTAACACCAGAAAACAAAACCAGCCATAGCACAAATAGTTATTCATCTTCAGCACACCAAATGTACTTTCATTGTACTAAAGTTTCACAAAGTATGGTTCTAACTGTATTATTATTACCACCAAAATTTGTCTATTTATGACACATGACCCATGCTGTTACAGCGGTCAAAATCTACAATAGCGGTCAGACCGTCATCTGATATAGCAGTTACTGTGATGGTAGACTAAAGCGGTGGTATAATAGTTCAATAGCGGTTTATATAATAATGGAAGTCATATATAGACAACTTAATATATAATATTTTTATATATGTGTTATATATTATATAACTTAATTATATATATTATATTATTATATATGTATGTATAGATATAGTGGTGTGTCATTTCAATTGAGAAAAAGATGAAAGTGGCGAACACATAACTGAGAAAGAGACGAGCAAGAAGGAGCAAAGAGACAATGCTTTGAGAAGTCGAGAAAAAGTTGATTAAATAGAGTCAAGTCATCGCTTGACGAACAAAAGAAACAATTGGTTGAGTCAGTCATGTTTGCTTGAACAGAAGAACCTATTGCTTCACACACAGAAGACACATATAGAAAGAACAAATAGATGAAGACGAGCTGGTTAATTGAGGATTATAGCGGTAACAGTCAATAGCAATTGCCCAATTGGTGCCCTGACCCCCTATAACGTCGATTATATTACTAAAAGCCCAACTTGAATGGTCCAATCCAAATAGCATTTTTCAAACCGCTATTGCAACACCAAATCACGGCCTGATTGCGGTCAATAGCCTGCTATTAGCGGAACCGCTATAGCACCGCAATTGAAAGCATAGCATGACACCCACTTATTTTGCTAGCTTTGATGTAATTGCAAGAATATAGCCCAACGATCAAAGCAGAAGACACAGTAGCACTTTCCAAGAACAAGTGCAAGTGTGCAACCACCAATGTTGGCTTATGCTAGGTCAGCTCGGGAACAGTCCAGCAGTATACTAATCAAGTCTAGGCTTCCATACTCTCACTTATACTCACCATTGATGCAACCCTAAAGCCAGGCTGAGTTTATAGCAATGAAAAATACGCATTTTGGGCTTTTGTTGGACAATTTGATGGGCCATGATCTGGGATTAATAGAACAAAAAAGTGCAATTCTAAGGACTCTTGCCTCCTGTTCCCTATGTATATAAAAGAGCTTACAGATAATTTGAAAAACCCGACAAAAACAAGTGTACATTTAGCCATCCTACACATTCATTACACAACAGGCCCACAGCACAGATTTTCAGAAACTTCACCTCTCATTCCACAGACCACACATACATATATTAGGCTTTCATACACGCATCATTCAACTATACGCTTGTTCCCTCCTTTCAATCCAACGTTGATTGCATTTGAAGATTTATTGTGTGCTAAATGGCTACTAGCGATGTGAACATCGTGATGAGAGGCTAGGCAATTAATCAAGTCCATAGTATTTGTAGTTTTCTAGTTTTGTATTGGTTCACTTGTCAAATCTTACAGTTGCAATTTGGTTAGAATGTTAACATCTTTCACTCTCTTGCTCGTGTAATGCTTGTGTTTATAATCTCAAAATATGCCATTCACTTATAATACCAGCAAACCACGATTTAAGTGTTACGAAGATTGGTTTTAAAATAGATAGGGCGTTCCAAGGATTACAATGCATGAGCTCTGTTTTGTGTTTATAATTTCAGAAGTCTATAATACCATTTAATACAATTCCTTGTGGTGAGCTAAGTTTGGGAGTAATTTTTTTCTTCCGTTTAGTTAGTTTCATGTTTTTGACTGTTGTATCCGAATAACTTCCAGCAGTCTGTTAACTAATAGTTTTGGTCTTCATTCATTAGTTTATTTCCGTATTGTTCATTGAGAGTTGGTGTTTTCTGCATATATAAGTCCTTGCACAAATGTTTTTTTTTCTATCATTGACTTTCAATTTAGCATTCAATGTCATTATTACTTGAATATAGTTTATTTGCCGCAGTTAGTTTACACTTTACAGTTGCCTCCATATTAATTGTACTAGCTCTTTTACATTAGTATTAGGTCTGGCTAAGAGTAGTTGTCATTCTTAATTTGTTATTGGCTTATTGCATTTAGCTACTAGAATATCAACATGTTACGAATTTGTAATTCCTCAATTCTATGATATAGGTCTCGCAACAAGTTTCAGAATAGTAACCTGTCCTATTTCTTTTTTTTATTTGTTAATATATACAAAAACTGCTGTCACAGAACGGTGCACCATAAGTTCAGGTTAACTAACAGATTATGTTGACGCCACAAAAAAATAATAACAAAATTTTGAAAAAAGAAAGAGATCATTTTAGTTGCAGTTCTACATCAAATCATAATTTGCAGAGATAAGTTCCAAATATCTCATCATATGCAACAAGATGTCAAAAAATGAAGAACCTCAAGAAAGAATTGCATCACCACTATGTTATTCCCTTTGCCATAACCAATTAACTCCCTTTTTCCTTCTGGAAGACAAAATACTACATACCCCCTTCCCCTGATAGTGGTTTCTGGAGGTTTACCTCTCTAAGTATTGAAAAATGAACTTCATGGGTCGCCAAAGCCAGCATGATCAGATCTGCATCCTGTGAGTTGAAACAATAACAAATACAATGCAAGCATAAATAAACATAACTTAAGGATGAAAAGCAAATTAAAAATGGAAGTGAATTGAAGGATGGGCAATACCAAACCGTATAAGCAATGGCGGGTGTTTGGATCAAAACCAGGAAGATTCCTTTGAAGACGTACATACGACATTATCTTATGTTCCCCCTCACCAGGAACATTAGCATCAGAAAGGATAACCTTCAAAAAGATGAACCACCATAAAATGTTAAAGTAGTTTTCTTGTGTAATACACTAATACATATTCCTTGACTAATCCACATAGTAATTTTAAGGATGATAATGTAGATGCAACTTAAATAAGTACTCTGTCACAACAGCTAGACTTGAACCATATTTCCTCAATATATGTTGGAACCTCCCTTCTCTCCTCAAGGACCCTTTTGGAGAGTAACCTAATGGGGTTCCACATATTCTCACATATATATACTTCTTTAATAAACCACGGTCAGGAAGATCTTGGTGAAATATTTACCATCATAAATTACCTTTATGGGTTTCCATCCAGGGTCATTGTTTAATCTTTGATGAACATAGTACTGCAGAGCAACCGACAAAACTGCCATAAATTCAGTCCCAGGGGTGATGACGTTGGAGTCAAAAGTTTGAGATTCTTGTTTGGGAGGAAGCTTTCTGCCTTCCCTCTCAAACTCCTCTCTCAGCCTCTCCTCCTCAGCTGCCTAGAAAGTAAAGGTCACAAAGTTCAATACAAGCAAAATTGGAAGTTAAAAAATCCGGCATGGGTAACATGTAAGACATGCATACCGCATCTGCTGCATCTTTGGCTGCTCTAAACCGCCTAGAGCGCTGCTGATTCATTTTTGCCCTTGGGGCAACACCATCTACACCACATTTTCAAATACTTCATGAATTGCAACGCACACCATTATATATTCATTTTTAAATAGTATTACAAGAAAACTTCAGGCTTACTACCCACCAATAGCCATGTACAGAAGTTTTCGTGGCCGCACCATCACAAAAAGCCGATCTATGTAGTCAAACATGCATTGAAACACCTCATTAAACGAAGTTGGAGAAGGCTGCATGCATTAAAAAAAGTCAAATTGAGTAGTTTTCATCGTAAAAATTATGAAATTAACATCAAATGAAATGATGTAAATAAGAACTTTAAGACAAAGGTAACAGTTCAGAAAAACTCAAAAAAAATAATGAGGTAACTTGGTAATAAAAAAATGAATAATATATCTTGGATAGTGTTACATATCATTCTAAGACATACATGTTATCCATAAGAAGATGAAGTATGTTCTTCAAAAAAACTGCCTGTGGCCCGTTATCATAGCTGAGAGTCAGTTTCTCTGTATGGGAGCCCCTAATTATGACTTTACCACATTAGATGCTCAAAGCACCCCATATGTATATAAGACCAATTTTTATAGATGTAGGTATGCTTACTTTTCGTAGTCATTGGAGCATTAAAACCTAAGAGAGGTTTTCAAGATGACTCCCAATTTATTGTTTTAATTACTAACATTAAAGCTGAATACATTTGCCATCTTTAGCTCCCCATTGCAGCTCTAGCCTATCCTTGGAAGGTTTTCATTAATAACCTTAGCACCAAGAGACCCCACACTTCAAGCTTCCGATGGATCTTGGGGTAGTTCATATAGCAAACAACCATTCACTGATTTTATCAACTTCTCCAAATCAAAAAATATCATCCCTAGTCACCTATATGCAAACCCCATACCATCCCTAGTCACCTAACATGCCTGAGGAGTGGAGGCTTAGTGTGGTGGTGTCACTTCATAAGAAGAAATGTGACTCGCAGTATTGTGACAACTGACAACTATCGTGTTATGAAGTTACTTATAGCATCTCCAGCCTTCATACCAAAAATGGTGGGGCCACTGACACCAACAAAAAAATCCACTCCAACCACGCTCTATAAAAAATCGCCAAATTTGTAGGTCCCATATTAAAATAACATATTTTATTTATTATTAAACCATTTTTTAAATACAATAACTATAATTTGTAAATAAGCATTATAGGGATATGTATTATTACTGATTTATAAAATAATTTATTTAATAAGAACCCATTAAACTAAAAACATCATACTTTTAATTTGATAAATTTTACATTAAAAAATTACATTAATTCAAAGAATTCATTGTACTTAAAAATCGAATATTAGAAAACAGCTTTTGAATAAAATGATAATTATTAAAAAATGAATTTGTATATAAATGGGATAGTTAAATTATTTTTTATACATTTAGTGATGAGCCAAGTGGTTTGTCTTTTGATATATCACACGCCATTATTGTCGTGCATATCGGGTGACCGGCAAAATCTCTGGAGTTTTGGCGGACGGTTGAAGTCATATTACCAGTAAATTCGATGATTTGTCGGATAATAGGAGATGCTCTTAGATATGGCGACTTTAAGTATTTCCGAAGACATGACCTCTGATAGGAATTCTTAGAGACACAAGATAACGGTAGCGTGGGTGGATTATAGAGCTAACAGTTGAATCTTCTGTGCCCTACGTTAGACTGGGTGTGTAGTTTTTCCTACCTTCGTTATGTTTTCTTATACATGTTTGTTTGTTTGTATGTTCTGTTTGTTGTTTGTCTACTTGTTTTGATTGCTATTGCTTACTTCTAACTCATTTTCGTTGTCTTGCCTTCCGTATTTTCAAGTTCTTGTTATGTTCTTTCTTCGTACAGCTTTCGAGCAAATTACACCTTTTTGCATGAGCGGGGGGGGGGGGTCTTCACAAAAGCACCCGCTCTACTCTTCCAGGTAGAGGTCGGGTATGCATATGCTCACCCCCAAGACCCCATCTTCTAGGGACTTACTGGGTTTGTTTGGATTGTTTTGGTTTAATTTGGTTAGGTTTATTTGCTAGCACTTGCATGCTTGCATTGAGAATTAGTGAGAAACCCTCCTTAGGTTTAGCATTTTGCAAATTGATTTAGAAGGTTTCAAATATGTAACAAATGTTATTTAAAACACAATGGGCACCAAGGAGCAAAGATTCCCCAAAGCCTAGCTCCACAACTCATTAAAACTAGTCTAGAGGCTTACAAAATACCATATAATCCTATGCTTGTCACATTATGATCAAGTGTACAGAAATAAAATAATATCACAATTCACAGTAGATAATGTATAGCTGACATCAGTTCATCCCTCGGCAAATAAAATTAACACGGCTCCAAGTTGTCTTAACCATTCATTGCCTATAAAGCAAGAGAAAATAATGCATCAGCCAAAACCACATATTGCAACCGTGACTAATAGAACCCAATCAAGACATAGCAAAATCATCCCAAAACCTATAGTAAGGGAAACAAATGATCCTTCACCACACTAACTAGTAAAGCAACATGGTAACGGTGAAACAATTTATTTTCTCAAACAATCCCCAAGCATCCTTACTTCCTTAGTACCTACCCTTGTATGATATTTATGAGATCGATGATATCAATGAGACTGATATTCAAATATTTCATCTTAGAGCATACTGATTTGACCCCATACGCGGGCGGGACCACCACCCAATAGCAACGCCCTAAAGCGCTCCTGATATCATTATGAATATACAAACCAAAACTGTGAAAGCCTAAAAATATACATGCGCAGTTGAGATGTGATATCATTGCATCGCAAAATGGATTAATTTGATTGGCTCATCAATAGTGTTTGGCCAGAATACCTTTTTGACTTTGAACCACTTATTCTACTATTATCAATCAAGAGTTCTTAGAATATTTTATTCTTGCTAGCTCGGTACAAAACCTTCTTGAAATTATTGAAAGAGAGCAAACCGAAGTCGATTTCAAGTTGGTTCGAATTAATAGATCATAGATGTATAGGGCCTGATGGGATTGGTCTTTACACTTGCAATGGTATCAAGATAGGTTGTCGGGGGGTTCGCCACGGTTCATTGTTGTGCTCACACACTAGGCTACCCTTTTCCTAGATCTCCGCGGGACCACCTACCACTAGTCTTCAGTCGGACGGGTTTATTGCACAAAAATGTCGGAGGCATGCTCCCGAAGAGGGAAGCCCAATGAATTTTAGTTACACAGCTTATTGAACTACATTGACTTTTCTACCCTTTCACATGTTAGTTGTCCTTTTGAATAAGATAGCGAAATTATTTGATAAGTTCTGAAGTGAATTGTTAAGCATGTCAAACTTGTGAAGCAATATGCAAAAAGGCCATTTTGTTCAATAGACAACCTCTCACACAGACATAGACAGGTATTCTCCCATGTCAAAGGATCTGGAAGAGAAGCTCTCAGGGTTGGAGATCTGCTAAAAGCATCCTACTGCAACTATGGCAGCATTCAAACTTATGCAAGTTTTAACCCTGCCCTTATTTAAATCCAAGGACTGGTCAGAAGGAAAATTTAAGCTTTGCTTAGAAACCTAACCATAACCCCTCCCTCAAACTTCGAAAAGAACACACCCCAACCAAAAAATAAAATCAATACAAAATCTAAATCCACCTTAACCAAATGAAATGATTATAGGGGAAATGTTCTTGTATCATGTTCCTTGTAAATTAACACATTTATCGACCATTAACAAGTGCTTACAAACGAAATATAAATCAAAAATCTAGGTCAACTCCCTTCAATCCTATAAGCTCTCAACAACTTCCAAATTTCATTAACGCATTGCAAGAAAATAGCAATGAGAAGCACAGGAACCACTTAATGTATAACAACACAAACAAATTATTCTCAGGTTTCATATACATAAACACACTCAAAGACAAATACATATATCTCATAGATAGATAAATAAATAAAAAGATATGGAAAAAAAAGAGGAAATGGATGGGTACCCGGTCTTCGGGATGAAAACAGGGGTGAATTATTCCGTTCATATCGAGATAGAGGTTGTCATACTCAATTTGATTAGGGTTAGGTTTACTTGTATCGACAGGAATTTTAACGTCGTCGATTTCCACGGGTTCTTCCTCTATAACATCTACAACGACCATTGGGTACTTCTCCGCTAGCCAGCGGTAAAACGCCGGTACTCCCATCGCCGCCGATTGAGCGCCGCACGGAAAGGTTTAGAGGCGCCGCTATGTCGTATGGGTTCGTTTGGACAGGCGGCTTAATGGAGAAGAAGGGGAGGGAGGCAGGCAGGGTTGGTTTTGTACTTTTGGAGTATCTTGCAAATATCCCCTCATTGGAAGGAGAATTATCCGCTTTCGTCACCTTAATCTTACCCTTACCGCCCATACCAAAAGTACAAAGTGTAAGACGATCTCCAACATCTATTCTATATTATCTTATAAAGCATATTGGATAAAAGTCTTAAAGTCTTAAATACAAATCATAAAGCCTAAAGTACAACACTTTAATACTTGAAGTCTTAAATACAGTTTCTTAAGCATAAAGTACTACACTCTTATGCGTGAAGTCTTAAACGGTGAAGTCTTTTAGAAATAGAACTCGTCTCATTCCCCAAGACACGCTTATCTCCTCCTTTTGATTTCCCTCCCCAACCAGCTTCCATGACAAACGCCGATTGCTCTCTTCCATGACATTGACGATTGCTTCTCCTCCTGTTGATTTCCCTCCCAAATCGTTGAGATATATTAATCCCTTGTACTGATTGGAGCTTCTGTTTTGGATTTTTGGTCGTTCAAGGTAAGCTTCTTAAACCCTAGATTGATTCAACCTTATGCTTCATCTGGTTGTTAACGATGGGTAAGTTAAACCCTAACTCGATTCAAGCTTATGCTTCTTCTGATTGTTAACGATGGGTAAGTTTCTTTAAACCCTAGAGCAATTCAAGCTTCTGCCTTTTCTGATCCATACAAGGTAACTTCTTTGAATTTGAATTTGGTTTTTAGTTTATTGTTTGGTTTTGAATTTAGGTTTTTATTTGAATTATGTTTTTGGTGAGATAGTCATCTTTTGTTGCTTTGGTTTTGGCTTAGATAAGTATAGGACTGAGGAGCACCGAGCACCTTGAACTGTCGGTGCTTGGTTGTTGCTGGTGATGTTCCTAATCTGTTGCTTGCTTCAAAACGATGGTCTAAATTACCATGGAAATAACGTATAAATTCAATTCACTTTATTTTTTTGCTTGATATTTTGAAAGAGAATACATCATTATCCTCTTCATTCTTCAGGTAATTTGTTTTTTATTGTTTCTTACTTTCGCGGTTTCGTTATGTTACACTTTTGCAATAATTTTACCTAAAAACTTGTAATATATTGCTAGGTATGATTTAAGTTGATTAATTAAACGATGACATTTCAATTGACACCCATTTTGATTTCCCGCAACATCACCATCATCAAATTGTTTTATGAGTAATTTTAGTGAAATTGAATTTTATGATGTTTTTTTAGTCTTGCATATAGAGAGGTTTCTTATGTTTACAAGTTGTAGGCATAAATAAACCAAGTGCTGAGAATGAGAGCATGTTCCAAGTGGGTACACTTTGTTTTGGATTTTTGGTCGTTCAAGGTAAGCTTCTTAAACCCTAGATTGATTCAACTTTATGCTTCATCTGGTTGTTAACGATGGGTAAGTTTCTTTCAACCCTAACTCGATTCAAGCTTATGCTTCTTCTGATTGTTAACGATGGGTAAGTTTCTTTAAACCCTAGATCAATTCAAGCTTCTGTCTTTTCTGATCCATACAAGGTAACTTCTTTGAATTTGAATTTGGTTTTTAGTTTATTGTTTGGTTTTGAATTTAGGTTTTTATTTGAATTATGTTTTTGGTGAGATAGTCATCTTTTGTTGCTTTGGTTTTGGCTTAGATAAGTATAGGACTGAGGAGCACCGAGCACCTTGAACTGTCGGTGCTTGGTTGTTGCTGGTGATGTTCCTAATTTGTTGCTTGCTTCAAAACGATGGTCTAAATTACCATGGAAATAACGTATAAATTCAATTCACTTTATCTTTTTGCTTGATATTTTGAAAGAGAATACATCATTATCCTCTTCATTCTTCAGGTAATTTGTTTTTTTATTGTTTCTTACTTTCGCGGTTTCGTTATGTTACACTTTTGCAATAATTTTACCTAAAAACTTGTAATATATTGCTAGGTATGATTTAAGTTGATTAATTAAACGATGACATTTCAATTGACACCCATTTTGATTTCCCGCAACATCACCATCATCAAATTGTTTTATGAGTAATTTTAGTGAAATTGAATTTTATGATGTTTTTTTAGTCTTGCATATAGAGAGGTTTCTTATGTTTACAAGTTCTAGGCATAAATAAACCAAGTGCTGAGAATGAGAGCATGTTCCAAGTGGGTACACCGACGTTGTTGTGGGTATGCTTTTAGTGACAATCACCTGCTTCGGATATTGACAAACGTATGGGTTTGTTATTTTGGTTGTCTTCTTTCTAGAGCCTTTGAATTGCTGGATGGTTAAAAAGAAAGTCTTTTACAGACAGTTAAAAAGACATGGTAATTACTAGGTAATTTTGGTTGTATTGGCTCTGACTGAATGATGAGTGTGATGAGGGTGGGATTTCAATGGTTGTTCGGGAAGAACCATGTGTTTTATTGGCTATTTTTGTAACAACCCAAAAACTCCTAACATAAAATATAAGTCAAAAGCCCATAAGGGTCCCAATTACAACATAAACTCCCAAAATCAATTACATTGTTTACGGTCCTCAAGCAAATACAACCGAGATACTAGCTAAACAAAAACTGAAACTTGACGGTCTCTAATCTCGCACCTTCGCCTCAAGCCTTCTCCTTTCCCTTGGACGAAGCACCTAAGCCACCTTTTCCTGAAAATGGTTTTTAAGTTTTGAAAGCGAGGGTTAGACCATAAGGTCTAGTGAATTCCCTCCTAAAAGCGTAACCACAAAACATTTTAAGAACACGTTTCCTTGCAAACAATACTTGACAAGTTTGAGCTCAAACAAGGGTGTACACAGTGGCATGGACCAATAACACCTAACAAAGCCAGACACGGCAACTCAACACCTTACAAAGCCAGGCACGACAACTCGACACCTTACAAAGCCAGGCACGACAACTCGACACCTTACAAAGCCAGGCACGGCAACTCAACACCTTACAAAGCCAGGCACGGCAACTCGAAGGGTCCTCCACTGTGCAACCCGACTCTACCACAGGCATAAACATTTAAAACATGCTTTAAAACTTACTCGAGGATAATCCTCCTTCCACTTGTAAAATAACACTTTTCATGCATGAGAAAACATAAGGTCATGATGATCAAGTAAACTCATTTTCAGTCATATCAATTCTTCGCAATTCATTTTAAAAGATAGAAGTAATGCATAAGGGAACTCACCTGATGCTCGGCTAAACCACACACTACTCGAAGCTCACTTAATCTCCAAACGATCACCTGAATTTGGGGTTAACAAAGGAGGTATTAGACTCCCCAATTATACTTTAAAACATCCCCCATAACGTCCTAAGACAATCCCCTAAACCGAGCCTCGAACCCAAACCCGAACGACCAACGAAGCAGAAAACGAGAATCGCCCAACAGGGACTTACGCGGTTTGCTACGCAGTTTGCAAGCCGCGTGAAAAACCGCGTAACCCTCTGGTCGAGCATTCTCAGTTCTGCTCACCAGGGTCAGCTCGAAAATCCACACGAATCCTCCTAATTCGATTCCAATTGATTGATAACTTCACAAAACAATCTCCAAAACTATCTATACATTAGGGAAACAATTCTCGTTACTTAAATCAATCCATTCCTCAATCAAACTATCATGAACTACTCTTTTGAAAACACAATTCCTTTCTAAAAAGGATTAAACTTAAGAACCTCCATTGGAAAGGGTGGAACAACACCAAGAGTTCACAAACTCCTCAAGGGAATCATCCAACACACCCTTCCAATTGGTTTTGTCTCAAAATACATGAAGAAGAAGAGAAATCAAAATGAATCATTCATCTCAAGCCCATTTCCAACACAAAATCAAAGAGATAAAGATGAAGGTATACCTTAATTGCAAGTTCCTTCAATACCTAGCCCCAACACCTTCTCAAATCTTCAATGGTGGAAATCTTGAGCTCTTCTCCTCCCTTGCACTTCTCCAGCCGAAATGTAGAACAAGAAATAGGGTTTTTGGGGTTTTTATCTTATTAAACTTTTCCCTTTCACAAACCAGCCACTGAACTTTGAGTTTTTACAAAAAGACCCCAGAATTTCCTTATTTCTGCACTAATACCACAAGAGATGAAATATGGGGTGTTACATCACCTCCCCCTTAACAGGATTCCGTCCCCGGAATCTCATCACTGAAAAGGTGTGGGTACCTTGCTCTCATATCGGTCTCAGTTTCCCACGTCGCCTCACTCCCCTTGTGGAAACGCCACAACACTTTCACAAGGCTAATCTCTTTGTTCCTTGTTCTCCGAACCTTACGGTCGGTGATAGCTTCGGGATCCTCCATAAAGTTCAATTTCTCATCAATCTGGACTTCGTGCAGAGGTATTGCCATATCGGCTTCCGCCAAGCATTTCCTCAGATTCGACACGTGAAAGGTATTATGAATTCTTTGCAGTTCCACAGGTAATTCCAACTTATAAGCTACTTCTCCGATACGCTCAATGATCTTGAACGGTCCTATTTAGCCGGGGCTCAACTTTCCCCTCTTCCCGAATCTGATTACTCCTTTCCAAGGGGATACTTTCAGCATCACCTTATCCCCAACCTGGAACTCGATGTCATTACGCCTCTTGTCGGCGTAACTCTTTTGCCGGTCACGAGCAACTTTCAGCCTTTCCCTCACTTGGTCGATCTTGTCGGCAGTCAACTGTACTATTTCGGGTCCAGCCAGTTGTTTCTCCCCGACCTCGTTCCAACAAAGAGGTGTCCGACACTTCCTACCGTAGAGTATCTCATAAGGAGCAGCCTTTATGCTTGCGTGGTAACTATTGTTATACGCAAACTCGATCAACGGTAGGTGGTTCTCCCACGAACCCTGAAAATCTAACGCGCAAGCTCTCAACATGTCTTCCAGGGTCTGGATGGTTCACTCGCTCTGACCATCAGTCTGAGGATGGTATGCGGTGCTCATCTTAATTTGAGACCCCATTTCACGCTGGAAGCTCCTCCAAAAAGTCGACGTAAATCGACTATCACGATCCGAGACTATTGACGACGGCACCCCATGACGGGTCACTATCTCGTCAATATATAACTTTGCCAATTTCTCCATCGGGTAGGATTCCTTTATTGGAAGGAAATGCGCCGATTTGGTGAGTCGGTCTACAATCACCCAAATGGCATCGAAACCCTTTGGAGTTCTAGGCAGTTTTGTCACGAAATCCATCGCAATTTGATCCCACTTCCATACCGGAATATCCAAGGGTTGGAGTTTTCCGTACGGTCGTTGGTGCTCTACTTTTACCCTCAGACAAGTATCACACCTTTCAACAAAATAAGCTATATCCTTCTTCATACCCGGCCACCAATAGTCTTGTCGTAAATCGCCAAACATCTTGTTCGTTCCTGGATGGATGGAGTACTTTGACTTGTGAGCCTCCTCTAGTATCAACTTCCGCACATTCCCCAACTTCGGAACACATATTCTACCCTTGAGGCATTTCAGTCCTCGGCTATCTTCTACTAGGGAGTCCACGTTCCCCACCATCCGTTCTTTCTTGAGATTCTCAACCGCGGACGCTTCCACTTGCCATTTCCTTATTTCACCCAGCAGATTAAACGTGACCTCAGCCCTCAAGGCTATGATCTTCGAAGCTTCTCCCCTTTCTTTATGGCTCAAGGCGTCAGCTACTACATTAGCTTTCCCGGGATGGTATTCAATCTCACAGTCGTAATCTGATAACAGTTCCATCCACCTGCGTTGTCTCATGTTCAACTCCTTCTGATCGAAGATGTGACGAAGGCTTTTGTGATCAGTGAAGATCTTACACTTCGTCCCATACAAATAATGCCTCCAAATCTTTAAGGCGAAAACGACGGCCGCCAACTCTAAATCGTGTGTGGGGTATCGCTTCTCATGTTCCTTCAATTGACGGGACGCATAAGCGATCACTTTACCACGCTGCATCAAGACACACCCCAAGCCCAATTTAGAGGCGTCGCTGTACACTACAAAGTCTTCCGTTCCTTCGGGTAAGGTTAGAATTGGAGCCTCACTCAACATTTCTTTTAACCTTTGGAAGGCTTCTTCTTGCCCTTCGGTCCAATTGAACTTGGCGTTCTTCTTGGTCAAAGAAGTCAACGGAGTAGCAATTTTCGAGAAGTCTTTGATGAACTTCCGATAATACCCCGCTAACCCAAGGAAACTGCGGACTTCGGACGGCGTTCTAGGCGGTTCCCAGTTCCTGATAGCTTCCACTTTTGCCGGGTCAACCTTGATTCCACTCTGGGTCACTACATGCCCCAAAAACTGCACCTCTCGAAGCCAAAATTCGCATTTCGAAAATTTGGCATAAAGTTTCTCCCGCTTCAACAATTCCAACACCGCCCTCAAATGCTCCCTATGCTCTTCCTCCGACTTCGAATAGATGAGGATGTCGTCTATGAAGACGATCACGAATTTATCTAAATAGGGTTGACATACCCTATTCATCAAATCCATAAACGCGGTGGGAGCATTCGTTAATCCGAACGGCATCACTAAAAACTCGTAATGGCCGTATCGGGTCCGAAAAGCTGTCTTTGGAATATCTTCTCCTCGTATCTTGAGTTGATGGTACCCCGATCTCAGATCTACCTTTGAAAAGTAGCTAGCCCCTTGCAACTGATCGAACAAATCGTCGATTCTGGGGAGCGGGTACTTGTTCTTGACAGTGACTTTGTTGAGTTCGCGATAATCGATGCACATCCTCATAGTCCCGTCCTTCTTCTTCATAAAGAGCACCGGCGCACCCCACGGCGAGGTACTCGGTCTCACGAACCCCTTGTCGAGCAACTCTTGGAGTTGAGTCATCATCTCCTTCATCTCGGAAGGTGCCAATCGATATGGTGCACGAGCTATTGGTGTGGCTCCTGGCACCAGGTCGATTCGGAACTCGATTTGGCGGTCCGGTGGTAGATCGCACAAATCGTCCGGAAACACTTCCGGGTATTCACCCACTATCGGTACATCTCCTACCTCGCGCTTTTCTTTCTTTGCATCCACCACATAGGCTAGATAACTCTGACACCCCTTCCTTAGACATTTAGTAGCCTTAATTAAGGAAATAAGACTAGACTTCCTATCTCGACGGTTCCCATAAATCACTACCATTCCCTTATCTGGCAATTGCACACGAATCAACTTCTTGTTGCAGACGATGGTAGCATTATTTTTCGCCAACCAATCCATCCCCAACACTACATCGAACTCTCCCATCGGCATAGGGTACAAACGAATCGGTATCAAACTCCCCTCTATGTCTATACAACATCCCTCCACCACACTACTAACAAGTACTACGTTATCATCGGCGGTCTCCACTTCTAAAACACTACCCAAACGCTTAGGCCTCACCCCCAAACGTTTCACGAAAACAGGAGATACAAAGGAGCGATTCGCCCCCGAATCAAATAACACACTGGCACAAAGAGAGTTCACCAAAAAGGTACCTGTCATGACATCCGGAGTTTCCTCCGCCTCATCCGCTGTCATACGAAATGCACGTCCCTTCGCGCGTGCCGGTTCTTCCTTTTTCTCAACTCCTTGCACACCTTGACGATTCCCATACTGACCCGGTCCTCCTCTCCTAAGCATGGGACAGTCATACCGCTTATGGTCCATCGACCCACACTGGAAACAACCCTGCTTCTGCGGGCAATCCCTTGACATATGCCCCGGCAGCCCACAATGAAAACACGTCCCCGAGTCCGCCTTACACTCTCCTCTATGCATCCGATGACACTTCCCACATGGCTTGTTACCATATCCCCGATTTCCACGCGGCTCCGGCCTCGAAACTTTCCCCTTTCGAGCATCATTTCCCGGTCCATCCCATTTTCTCTTCTCCCCGGCCCTCTCCGATTGCTGACGATCTTTTTCCTTTTCTACCAACTCGGCCGCATTTATAGCCGCTTGGAAAGTGTTAGGATTTCTTGCCATTACCAACTCTCGCACGCTACTCTTCAATCCATAGAGATACCTCTCTACTCGGCGCTCCTCGGTTGGGACATACGTTTCCGCAAAACGAGCTTTCTCAATAAACTTGGAAGTGTACTCCCTCACGGTCGAGTCCCCTTGTGCTAAGTTCAAAAACTCCTCTTCCAATTTCTTAATTGCCGCTAGAGGGCAAAACTGCGCCTTGAACCTCCTCACAAATTCTTCCCATCTCATAGTCTTGGCCACTGACGATCCCAAACCCCCGGTTTCGGCATCCCACCAAAAGATGGCCTCCGACTTCAACTTAGACAGGGCGTAGATCACCTTATCCTCTTCGGCACACTTACAAATGTCAAATACCAGCTCCATTTCTCGAACCCACCTTATGGCTAACACCGGGTCGCATTCCCCTTGGAAGGTAGGAGGTTTGCAAGATGAGAATGCTTTGTGACTACATCCTCTAGCTGCCGACTCGTTCACCACTAGCGTCGTGGATTGCTTGTGGCTACCAACTTCCGTAGGAGGCGGGCTAGACAATTCAGTGGCTGCCTTACTCTCACTGTTCTCTTTACTCCCCGATGCCGAAACATCATGACGGTTCATCCAACGGTCTAACTTTTCCTGCAGCTTCACCATTTCTGTGGCGAAGGCCTCTTGAGTTACAAAGGCATGATTTCCCGATGCCGAGTCCCCTTGATGGGACTTTTCCCGCTCGGACGGTGCCTCAACGCTTTTCGTTCGGCGACCAGCCGGAGTTTTCCTCTTTGGGCGAGTACCTTCCACGTTGGTAGTAGCCCTACGTGGAATGGTCTCACGTCCCCTTCCACGACCTCTTCCTCTACCCCGGGCAGCCGGCGCCCTCGGGGGAACCACGGGTTCGTCCACTTGAACCTCCTCAGATGGGGCCATTCTTACGCTAGGCACAGACTTGCTCCTTGACGATCTTCCAGTCATGACGAAACTGATACAAAACACACAAAACAAACACTTAATACCAATATCACTCCCATGAGGTAATTTAAGTATCCTCACGTGCCTGTAAATTCGAAATTATATTGGCCAGGTATAATTCCCAATTTACCTCACATGATGATCCTCGACACCCCATTCCACTCATTCCTATTAGGTCTCCTCCTATGGCCGTCCTATATCTCGGTTGTGTCCCTACTCCAAAGTTTAAGTCTAGGCCCATCCAGTCACCCAAATCCCTTAAACTATGGCTCTGATACCATTTGTAACAACCCAAAAACTCCTAACATAAAATATAAGTCAAAAGCCCATAAGGGTCCCAATTACAACATAAACTCCCAAAATCAATTACATTGTTTACGGTCCTCAAGCAAATACAACCGAGATACTAGCTAAACAAAAACTGAAACTTGACGGTCTCTAATCTCGCACCTTCGCCTCAAGCCTTCTCCTTTCCCTTGGACGAAGCACCTAAGCCACCTTTTCCTGAAAATGGTTTTTAAGTTTTGAAAGCGAGGGTTAGACCATAAGGTCTAGTGAATTCCCTCCTAAAAGCGTAACCACAAAACATTTTAAGAAACACGTTTCCTTGCAAACAATACTTGACAAGTTTGAGCTCAAACAAGGGTGTACACAGTGGCATGGACCAATAACACCTAACAAAGCCAGGCACGGCAACTCGACACCTTACAAAGCCAGGCACGGCAACTCGACACCTTACAAAGCCAGGCACGGCAACTCGACACCTTACAAAGCCAGGCACGGCAACTCGAAGGGTCCTCCACTGTGCAACCCGACTCTACCACAGGCATAAACATTTAAAACATGCTTTAAAACTTACTCGAGGATAATCCTCCTTCCACTTGTAAAATAACACTTTTCATGCATGAGAAAACATAAGGTCATGATGATCAAGTAAACTCATTTTCAGTCATATCAATTCTTCACAATTCATTTTAAAAGATAGAAGTAATGCATAAGGGAACTCACCTGATGCTCGGCTAAACCACACACTACTCGAAGCTCACTTAATCTCCAAACGATCACCTGAATTTGGGGTTAACAAAGGAGGTATTAGACTCCCCAATTATACTTTAAAACATCCCCCATAACGTCCTAAGACAATCCCCTAAACCGAGCCTCGAACCCAAACCCGAACGACCAACGAAGCAGAAAACGAGAATCGCCCAACAGGGACTTACACGGTTTGCAAGCCGCGTGAAAAACCGCATAACCCTCTGGTCGAGCATTCTCAGTTCTGCTCACCAGGGTCAGCTCGAAAATCCACATGAATCCTCCTAATTTGATTCCAATTGATTGATAACTTCACAAAACAATCTCCAAAACTATCTATACGTTAGGGAAACAATTCTCGTTACTTAAATCAATCCATTCCTCAATCAAACTATCATGAACTACTCTTTTGAAAACACAATTCCTTTCTAAAAAGGATTAAACTTAAGAACCTCCATTGGAAAGGGTGGAACAACACCAAGAGTTCACAAACTCCTCAAGGGAATCATCCAACACACCCTTCCAATTGGTTTTATCTCAAAATACATGAAGAAGAAGAGAAATCAAAATGATTCATTCATCTCAAGCCCATTTCCAGCACAAAATCAAAGAGATAAAGATGAAGGTATACCTTAATTGCAAGTTCCTTCAATACCTAGCCCCAACACCTTCTCAAATCTTCAATGGTGGAAATCTTGAGCTCTTCTCCTCCCTTGCACTTCTCCAGCCGAAATGTAGAACAAGAAATAGGGTTTTTGGGGTTTTTATCTTATTAAACTTTTCCCTTTCACAAACCAGCCACTGAACTTTGAGTTTTTACAAAAAGACCCCAGAATTTCCTTATTTCTGCACTAATACCACAAGAGATGAAATATGGGGTGTTACAATTTTCAACTCTTTTAGGGGGGATGGGTTGAAAAGAGAGTGTTGTCGGTTAGTGTATTTGTTATGTTTTCTACGGTTCTTAGTGGTGTTGTACATTTTCAACTATATTAGCAATGCTTTTGTTTTCCAGTTGGGTATGAATATGTTGTGTTATATGTAACATAGTTCAACTATTATGTGTTGTATTTTTTATGTGGTGCCGTGTTATCTATCTCACAACTTGAGTCTGTAAGTTGAGACCAACTTTTAGATGATAAGGTATACTATTATAATTTTAAGACCAACTTTTAGATGATAAGGTATAATATTATAATTTTAAGACCAACTTTTAGATGATAAAGTATACTATTATAATTTTATCGTTGTTATGGGGCACTCATTAACGTCTTGATCACAGTATTCACATACCAATGTATTTGAAGTCGAGACAGAAACTCCAAAGGTGCCTGAATGAATTTTTGTTACATCATTCTTTATACCACCTGACTTAATGTTGTATTTATGATATTGACCATTTAGACTTTTATCAAATATGTTATTTGACAATGTTTCTCAACAATATTTCAATGGGTGCAGAATATTGAACAGACCCAAAGGGATGTGGAGAGCGATCTTACTCATGCAAACCACACGACACCATATAACTGTTTTGATTTTAGCAGGGAAAAGCGAAGTAGAGGGGTTATTCTTTGTAAAACGGTTGATCGTTGCTAATTTATAATATTCACGATTGATCGTTGCTAATTTATTACATTGCCTTTATATGACATGTAGTTCTTTTGTACAAAATATAGAAGAGCTAAAATGTTGTATTCCATTCCAATCTAATAGAAAGTGCATTTTTATACTTTGGTAGTCAATATATTAAACAAGTATATATCGGGTTGGTTCTATTGAGTTTTGCACGGTCCAACAACTGATTAAATCAAACTTTTGATCAATTTGTTGCAAGTAAACCCATGTGATAAAAATGTCTTATAAAAACTAAAAACTAAGGTGTCGTTTACAAAATGCTTATCCGGGTAAGTGCTTACCAAGTTTCACATTAGCTTATGGATGAATATGACAAGGATCAAGAATTTTACCCGGTAATAGTGGAAGCAAGGACCGAGAGTCTTACCCGGTAAGTGAGCGCGAGGAATCTTACCACGGTCAGCGCTTACCGGCTAAATTGTTGCATACAATGCCATTTTGGTAGACAAAAATTTTACCCGAGAAGTAAGGAATAGTTTTGAATTTTACCGTTAAACACTTACCCGGATAAGTGATTAGGTAAACAACCCCTAAGAGGTTGTTCGAAAGCGACTTAACGGGCTGAATGATATATATTTTGTTGTCGCTTAATAATTGAATATGTCAGTTGGAGAAGGATGGTCTATTACACTCAACCATCTATTTTCCCGATCTACCTTTTTTGTCTTCCATGCCCACATAGCAAAAAGGAAAAAAAAACGAGACTATTCTCAAACTTCAAACCATCGACCTCTCTCTACACTTCCTCCATTAGTGGCATCTTCCTCTTAAAGTAATATAAGTATCTCTAAGCATCAAAATCTCTTACTTTCATGTCTCCCGCCGCATTGCGCGGGTATCCTACTAGTATTCTTTAAATTTCTCAAAAGTTAAAATCTTAAGACCATGAGTACCGCCTACCCACGAACCCACTAAACCCGAATGCCACATCAGCGTCACATCAGCTTTTCTCTTTCCTACCCTCCTTATCCTAAAGTGGAGTACCGCCAACCCACCCTACCCGCTGAACCCGCTATATTTAATTTAATATGAATACATTCAGTTTCAATTAAAAAAAAATCGTCGGGTTCCACCGGGTTCACGAACCCTACCCTACCCGATCCCCTCTACCTGCCCCCTACCCGATTCCCGCAAACCGCCCTACCCGCTTACCTGCTGCTACCCGATGACCGAACCCGCCCTGGTACCTGAGAGCGGTACGCAGGGCCTAAAAACATTATATTCATCTTTAACAAAATTTTCAGATAAATAAATATTTTATTTATTTATTAAAATATTGTTTTTCTCTTCAAATATTTATTTTCAAATATTTCTATTGGTTCTCCCATGTAATAACTATTGTAGGGTTATCTTTATATTTGAAGAAAAACTTCTTATCTCTCCTACTTTTCTATTTTAAAAAAACTGTTGAAACAAAATTATAGCTCAAAATCCTCATAATCTCAAGTTTTATCAAAATAAAGAAGTTATTGGAGATGCTCAAAATATAGACCATATAATAAAAATAAAAATTATTTAAACTTGGTTATCTTCCACAAAGGAGAAAGTTTGTAAAAATTATTTAAACTTGGTTACCTTCCAAAAAAAAGAGTTTTTCTATAAATACGTACTACATATATTAATTGTATATTCGTGTAGCAGCATGAGATGTAAAATTTAAATCAATGTAAACAAATATAACGATTATGAATAAATAATTGCATTTGAAGTTATCAGGTAAAAGCTGAGTTAAATCGAAAATTGTTTTTTATTTTTGATTTGAAACTTTTAATGAAATAATGTCATTTTTGGATGAACAACTTAACTTCAAGTCACCATCATTCCCGACCAATGTCTACATTCTCATAGTGGTCACCACCATTTACCACAGGGGTACGCCTACTTGGGGGTGTTTGGGAGTGCTTATATTTTTGACTTATTTGCTTATAGCTTCTCCCCACCACAAATAAGCAGTTTGGAGTGTTTGGATAGAAAAAATCAAAAATGCTTATTTGCTTCTCCTCACCACAAATAAGTTGTTTTTGATAAGTCAATCCATACCTACTTATTTACTTCTCCTTATTTTCTTATCTATCCAAATTACCTTTTTACCCTCAGTTTTTAACAAACACTTTTTAAAAACTGATTTTCCTCACCATATAAGCAAATAAGCATAAGTTAAAAATATAAGCACTCCCAAACACCCCCTTAAACACATTGTTGCTATCACAGATATAGATTGAATAAAATTTCTAAGTAGACTATAAATTAAATTAAACAAATATTATTATAGAAAATATAGTTTCATTGAAAATGATAAATAATTGGATTTTTACAACATACAAGTGAGTAGGTGCACATCTATAACACTCGTATCTTCGGTAAACCCTTATCTCGTTCATTCCTTATTAACCTTTAATTGTAAACCATAATTGAAAACTTCTCGATGAAATCATTTGTGCATCGCATGTGCCTCAACTCGATAAAGAAAGTCGAAAATTGGGATCGGTAGGGCTTGTGCCAAAATGCCCGCGATTGTGACAGGGTGTCACTCTCGCAGGGCACTCTCGCGGGTGGAAGGGAGCGGGCGACTATGCCCGCGATTGTGATAGGGTGTTTCTCTCGCGAGGCAAGGTCGTCGTCGGGGGCCTGACCTATATTTCTCTCATTCCCACTTCACTCACTTCGTTTCTCTCTCCCAATAACCGAACCCTAACCCCTCTAAACCTTGTTTTGAGCCCCCTGCTGCTTTTCCTTGTTGTGTAAAGTGATCTTTCTCAATCTAGCAAAGATTTAGTAATAAGGGTGTAAATCTCATCCTCTCATCTCATTTTAAGGTTCCAAGTTTTTGGAGCTCATCAAACCTTTTCCTTCCTTTTTGAAGAAATGAATATTGAGGTTCATTTTGGTAACCCTAGAGGTGTTTGGTTGGTGGATTCAAGTTGTGGTTGAGGTAATATTCTCTTTTCTTCGTTGATGGAAATTAGGGTTTTGCTATAACTTGAGATATTGATGTAAAATGTTGGGGAACGATTCTAAATGGTTAAATATGGATATTAATGGTTGGAAACTTGTGGATCTACGTTTTTGAAAGATTTGGCTTAAAGATTCAAGTTTCTTCGAAGGAGCTCAATCAGGGAAAAATATAGATTTAGCCTAAATCTAGCAAGGTGAGTTCAAGTGATTTGTGAAAACGTTGTACATGCCAAAATGTTTACTTTAAAGTATTTATGTGTTTTACATAAAATTATTAGTTGTTGAGTCATTTAGTGGGTTTTGATTATTTGAAGTGTTGAGCTTTACAAATCTTGTAAAACATTTACATTTGGGATTTTTGGGTAATCGATAAATAAATCACGAATGAAAGTGTTTTGTTAAGTTATTGCATAAGTGGAGGTTGTTTGTTCAAAATACACTTTTAGTGTTTGTTGAAATTATGCAAAGTTTATGATGTGGTATGTTTTGAAAATGTGAACGTGTGAGTTGTGGATTTTGGTCAATATCGACCTCATGAACATTTTGGGGAATTGTAAATCTTTTGATTTTGGGTTGAAGGCCAATTGTGCTTTAAGAGACAAAGATTTTGAGTAATGATGTATTTTGGTTTATGTAACCGTGTTGGCTCGCGTAATTAGCCAAACGCTTATTTTGCCTTTTGGGCTTGATTTATACTTAAATGGGTCTTTGGGGTGTTTCTCGGTTTTAGTAGCTCGAGATGGAACTTTGGATGTGTTATGCACTTAATTGCTTTTTATTTGAGAATATGCCTTTTTGAGTGTTTTGTCTCATAAGTGATTACCATTTGACATTTATGCACTTTTGGTACTTTTTGGGTTTGATAAACTATTGCCAATTATATACATTATCAAGTTATAAAGTATTTGAGTATATGTATATATGGTTTGAATTCATTTGGAAAGTGGCAATGAAGGGGTTTTGAATTAGTCATGCCTTGGAGCATGTATTTGCATAATGTGGGCTAGATACACTTCATTTGCATATGTTGACTTTTAATAACGGTCATTTGATCTTTGGAGCTCATGGCTTGGTTTTTTACTCTTTGGGTCTTGAGGACATTTATCCGATTTTGATAACTCGATGTACAGCTTTGGTTATGATTTGCATGTATTGCATCTTATTTGGGAATTACATGATTTGAATGAGTTGGTTATTTTTTTGGATTCATGTATAAATTTCTAAATTAAACAAGCTTGTTTTGGATGGTGAAATCCCAAGGTAAAGATCCGGTTTGGGTTGAACTTGGTGGTTTTAGGCTAGAGATCCGTTTTGGTTTGATGCCTCAATAGACTAAAGACCCGGTTTGGGTTGATGTCTCCGTGGACTAAAGATCCGATTTGGGTTGATGTCTCACTAGGCTAGAGATCCAGTTTGGGGTGATGCCTCACTTGACTAAAGATTCGGTTTGGGTTGATGTCACAATAGACTAAAGATCTGGTTTAGGTTGATATCACAATCAACTAAAGATCCGGTGTGGGTTGATGTCTTATTAGACTAGAGACTCGGTTTGAGTTGACGTCTCCATGGACTAAATATCCGGTTTGGGTTGATGTCCAAGATTGACTAAAGACATGTATAGGGTTGATGTTATATGTTCTTCCATCTATGAAACATGCTTATAGTTTATAATTGTGGTTTAACTTGTGTATTCGCCACATTTCGATGAAATCGGGTCTCCCCCGTCACCGGAAGGTGTTGTTTCGGGTATTTCTTTTATCCATGTTGTCAGCGACGTATTATATTTATATGGATTGTTTTCCATGATTTATGGGCAGTATATTATGTTTCATCCTTGTTTGGATGTTTCGATTATTGGAGTTTTATTTGCGTTGACATTATTTGGAAATTTAATATTTATTCACATATTGAGTGAGTTTTGGGATTTGATTCCATTGTTGAGAAGATGATTTTCACTGAAGATTTCGTCACGAAATTTATGTGCGTTTGGAGAATGGGTATTGACATATTTAATACAAACCCCTTTTTGGAAATCATGATTTAAGTTGAATCCTCTTGTCTAACGAATTATTTAATCATGGTGTAAACTCTTGAACTCACTAGGCGTTAGTCTAACCTTTTTATTTGCAGCATGTGCAACAGGTTCAGGTTGGGAATAGTTCTAGTGACATTGTGACGAGATGAGTGCTAGTAGTGTGCTCAAGAAGTGAATTGCTTAGTGAACTCTTCCGTATTTATTTTGGGAATAGCAACTTGTATTTTGGTTAAGTAACATCCGACTTTATTTGGCCATGTTGTATGACTTAAGTTATTAATTGTGGGAGTTGTTACGTTTTAAGTTTTGAGGTATTTCCAAGGATGGTTTTTAGAAGGGATCTTATCCTCATTTAGTTATTTTATCAAAGTTTTTAGTAGTTGCTCTTTCCAATTTTGAGGGTGTTACAAGTTGGTATCAGAGCATAAGTTTGAGAGATTTAGGTGTTGATCTTTGGATACCCTGACTCAAACTAGCGTCTTTTTAAGTGTAGGAGACTGAAATTGCACCATTAGGCACTCTAAGATAGGACATTTTGCGGTCGATGGAGTCATTAGAAACGGGAATCGCGTCTAGGGTAGCAAGGATGATCATGTACGGTACGTTCATAATTGCACCTGGCCAGTGTTATGGTGAACCTACAAGTTACATGTGTATACATGGACTATCTTGATGTGATGATCGTTGGGGTAGCAAAAAAGTTTCTAAGTAGGTAGCCATTAAAAGAGATTGGTGATTTTAACATTCGTCACTTGGGGTGACAGTGAGCATGATGATTACATCAAGTGAACCGTTTCGGGTCGAAATTGTTGGTTGGATTAGAACCATACGCTTATGGAATCAACGTTCTTCGAGAATATATTATAAGGTGAACCGAAGGAATTTCTAGATGTTACCTTAAGATGTTTGAGCATCCGGGCGACGATAGTTTGACCGAAGGAATTCGAGGAGTGTGGTTTTGAGAAGTTGAGTACCGACTAAATTCATGCACACAATTTATTTTTAAAATGAACTGCATCATGTAACGACCCGGTTCCCAAACATACATCAAATAACATATATTGCATAACATTGTTTCATAACAAAAGATACATCATATAACATGTACGGTCCCTTAGTCTTTACAACCATAATAAGTATTTTGGTTACAAGCTTTTTGCTACTTAATTTACATTATAACTAATAACAAAGTTATAAATACAAAATACTTCATGATCTTCAAAACATAAGTCTTCCAAAAGCTATTCACAGTTTACCCTTTTCACTTGCTCTTACTTGATCCACGACCTGGAATACATATTTTTAAAACAAAATGAGGGTTAGACCTAGTGGTCTAAGTGAGAAAATCTCTGCCAATTTAAAATCATTTAAACAGACACCATATACATAACACAATTTGAATACCAATTATGACTCATATGCATTGTGTACTTTCCTGTCTCTTGGCCATATTAGGTGGTTGCGAGCCAACTAATCAGTTTACTCCGCTGCACTAATATACAGCCAACTCCGTTATCCCTCCGTACAGCCAAACTCCACCGGTCCTAAGCCCGGCCAACGTGCACTCGTGTAGTGTAATGCTCGTATAAATATAATATACACCTCAATATATCACACTTCATATATATGCACATTATTACACTATTTATCACATTCTCAATCCACATATATGTATTCCAGTTTGAAAACATTTTAAAGTAAAACTCACCTGTTTGCTTATCAAAACGCTTCCAAGCTTTTCTCAAAACGATTCGATCTTTCACCCAGAATTCACAGAATCTGAAACAATTTAAATACAATTATCTCTTTACCAATCGAACCCATATGACTTACTAGAAGACTAAGAACTCTAGATAAATCTATCTAACTCTTATCCTCAAATGTTTCCCCCAAACCCGAACTTAAGTCGAGTCCACAGTATTTCCAGTCCTCATTCATACTCTATTCAAGAGTCGACAAAACCCAAAGTTACCGGATACTCAAAAGTATCTGAAATCTCAAAAGTGATCGGACAACCAAAGTTTCCGGACACCATGAAACTGTCCGGACAATATACTTTCCGGTTACCTACAACTTACCGGATGCACTAAATTTTCCGAACATCAATAATTACCGGATACTAGCACTATCCGGATACTTACCGGAAACATACTTAATCCGGATGACATCCGAAAATCAAGGTAATCCGGATACCACCCGGTATCTAATTTCATCCGGAAAGTATTAAAAGAAACTTACCGGATAATTACCTGTCCGGATACCTTTAGCACAGGGTTTCCGGATACTTCATCTTCCGGACACTATTAAAAAGAATTACCGGACACTATCAAATTTCGTTCGGAAACCTCTGTCTGTTTACCAAAATTCTACCCAGAATCAATTAACTGCTACGAATACGAATCGAAAAATTGAGAAATCTAAACCGATAGGAATCTACTACTAACGATTACAAACATAAAATGAAAAGGAACCATACCTCAAAATCACTTCCAATGAATTCAATTGAATCCCTAGCCTTACTTCTTCTTCTTCTTCTTCTTCTTTTCGTCTTAAAACACACACACACACACTGATTTTACTTTTTGAAAATATCAGGAAACTTAAAGGGTTTATATATTAGACCCAATTTACAATTTCAGGTTTAAACTATTCAGAAATGACCACAACACCCTTAACTTATAAATTAACCCAAACCTACCCTAAACATCCAATTTTAAAGTTAAATAAATTTAACGGAAAGAGAATTTAACTAACGAACTTACCCGGGTTATTACACATCAATCGTTTCTTGTGTTTCAAATCGTCGTGCGAATTGTATTACGAAATATTGGAAAAACGTTTAGTACACACAAGAGTTTAAACTGTGATTTTAAACATGCACACAATTATTTTATTGCAGGTGATTGCAAACTTTGTCAGGACTTTCTTGATTTTTGTAGTTATCCAACGCTACTTTCGGATACGGTGATATCCATATTTTAATGTTGTTTAAGGTTTTGGACAAGTAACTGCGACTTAGGACTTTAACATTAGATCTCCTCCACATATGTTAAGGTCTAGACAGAGAGTTACCTTCCATCATTTTGGTCTTGAGCTTTATTGGGAATTTTAATTTTTGCGAGTCTTGCCGAAACGGTGTTGTTTTATCTTGTGTTGCAACAAAAAGGGAAATTTTGGAATTATGACATTTTGGTCATAACTTTGCTTTATGCGATTCGATTATTGGGAACGAAAACATTGTCACCATTTGACTGATTGGATGCCATTGAGTTTCATTGAGTTTTATGGAAGTTTTGTTAAGTATTATGGGGTTTTGTTTGACGACGTTTTGCGGTGCGTGGGTGACACGTTGTGACGTGCACTTGAGTTACTGTGTGCATTAATCTATGGGTTTTATTGAGTATTTTGTATCACACGAGTTTTGTTGAGAAATATTACTTTATGTCGTATTACAACCAAAAAGAGTGGTTTCCAGAACTTTGATGTTGCATGGTTTTCTCTTTTGAGATTGGTGCTAGCGTAATTCGTTACACCTTGTTTAGTGTACGAATTGATTTTATACGTGGCCTGAGTAATTCATATAAGGGCATCATGATAGTACATCTCTAATGTTTCGCTTTGTGCACTTTCGGTTGTTGGTACTTTTGATGTCATTTCTCGCAAATACACTATGTTGATTTATTGCATAGTATTGTAGCCACTATTTTTGAGGCGTTAATGCGCATCGTTTGTACGACTTAAGGTTTGAAGTTGATTTAAATTATTTTATTTGTCAATCAAATTATGTGCACCTATCATTTCCGAAGTCCTGAGAAAAACACATTAATGTGTGTGAGCCTGGTCAGAGGATTTTATTTCCTTGTCATTATGTGGCTAAATGAGAAATTTCAAAATTTAATTTACTTGGTTCTCTCTTTTGAAATTTCGTATGAACCATTTGTTGTATACTATCTTATTGCCGGAAAACTTTTATGCGTGAGTGGCGTAAGTAAATACACGCCAGTACCATGGCGGTTCATTTTAAAAGTTTTGGGTATACTTACATGTCTCGTTAGTAACTCGAGTAGTGATCAAGTAATTTTCGAAATGATTTTTCACAAGTGGGATGAGTGTGTCCATTTTGCATAACTACCGGTTAAGTGGTAGTAGGTTTTACGCGTACGATATATTGTTATAAAAACTTCGTGTTGAAAAATCTAATGAAACTTTTATTGGCATACTTGTTGAGTCTGTCACTTGAAAACCTTGAACTCATTAGGCTTGGGAAGGTTAAGCTACCCCGGTTAAAGGTGAGGGCGTGTAGAACCTTTCGGTGAAAGATTGGGTTTCCAACGCGTATTAATACCGTGAGCCGAATGGGGTCGTTTGCGAGGTCAAAATATTTCTTGTTGGTAACTGAATGGTGGGACTCGCGGTATCTTCTATTAATGCTTATGGTGACCGTTCGTTTCAGCAACCTTGTTTTGGGGTTTGTGTAGTTTCGCATAAAGGATGTGTAGGAACCTTTAGACACCGTGATGATAACCATGGTTTTGTGTCTATGCTCGACGAATGAAATTCGTGTATGGATTTCGAATCTTGGTGAAATGGCTAGGTGTCAACTTTTGGATTTCGAGGCCGAGAACCGTTAGTGTATTTGAAATGTTGTAGACCAATTTTAAGGGATCATAGTATCGCTTGTAATAGTTTTAAGAGGTTCAGATTGTGATAAGTGGCTATAGTTGAACGATTTTCCTTGAATAGTAAGAGAATCTGTCGATTGGATGACTGGTAATTGGATGATTGATAATTAGATGTATTCTTGGAGTTGTATAAACGATGGGCCCGGGACGACCGTTGGTTTTGGAGTCTGATAGTACTCGTTATAGTTAGGCGACAGTTTAATAGTGGGAATAGTTGAACTTATTATTTTGTTGTAGTTTTCGGTGGCGACTGAACTTTAGATTGGTTGGAGAAAGAATTTGGGGCGGGTAGATATGGGCTAACTGGAAGTCGAGTTCTGTCGTTGGAGAAGTATGGATCGCCTAAGGTTGGGAGGCAACCGAAGTCTCGTGGTTAGAAGCTATTCTAGTATGTTAAGCGTTCACTTGAGTGTAAGCGTAATGTGCCTGAGCGAGCATTCGTTGTGTGTATCAGCATGAAGTTTGCTAGAGCAGTTATGTCAAGAAGGAAAATTTGAGTTTCAGTTGGAAGCCGAGGGAACATGAGAATGTGGAGTCAATAACCATTGGATGTATGGAAACTAGATTTCGATGACGAAATATCTTTTAAGGTTGGAGGATTGTAACGCCCGTATCTTCCGTAAACCCTTATCTCGGTCCTTCCTTATTAACCTTTAATTGTAAACCATAATTGGAAACTTCTCGGTGAAATCATTTGTGCATCGCATGTGCCTCAACTCGATAAAGAAGTCGAAAGTTGGGATCGGTAGGGCTTGTGCGAGAATGCCCGCGATTGTGACAGAGTGACACTCTCGCGGGTTATGTACCGCGATTGGAAGGGAGCGGGAGACTATGCTCGCGATTGTGACAGGGTGTCACTCTCGCGGGGCAAGGTCGTCATCAGGGGTCTGGCCTATAAAAATTCATTTTCTCCCCATTTCTCTGATTCCCACTTCACCCACTTCATTTTCTCTCCCAAGAACCGAACCCTAACCCCTCTAAACCCTGTTTTGAGCCCCCATGATGCTTTTTCTTGTTGTGTAAAGTGATCTTTCTCCATCTAGCAAAGATTTAGTAACAAGGGTGTAAATCTCATCCTCTCATCTCATTTTAAGGTTCCATCTTTTGGAGCGCATCAACCTTTCCTTCCTTTTGAAGAAATGATGATTGAGGTTCATTTTGGTAACCCTAGAGGTGTTTGGTTGGTGGATTCAAGCTGTGGTTGAGGTAATGTTCTCTTTTCTTCATTTATGGAACTTAGGGTGCGTTTGGTTCACAGAATGATTTCTGATGGAATGGAATCTGTTAAAGGAATTGGAATCTGAAAGGAATTGGAATGGAATTTGACCAAGTGTTTGGTTGATAGGAAATGGAATGTAATCTGTCAATGAATTGGAATCTGTCTGTTTGGTTTACAAAGGAATTGGAATGGAATAATGAAAATTGACAAAAATACCCTTTGATATATATATATATATAGTTTTTTAAAAAAATAACAATAAAAATAGCATTTAATTATAAAAAGGTAAATTACCCATACATATTATTTTCATATATGTTGTTTCCATTATTTGTTTTTTTTATTTGTTAATCTAAAAATTCACCAATTCTTCTTTTTTTCTTCTTATCCCCTTCACCCCCCTTTTTGACCTAAACCCTCACGTTGCAACTTGCAGCATCCATTTTCTGGCCGCCATCACATCATCCATTTTCAGCCGCTAACACCATCCTTCCTCTCTGCAAATCAAGAATCCAGAATAGATAAACATATTATTTGCTTATTTTATCCTCGTTTGGGAGATTAACGTTTGGGAGATTAACGAAATTGAAAGGAGAACCAGGGACGACATCCACATTCTTTGCTTATTTTATCCTCGATTTACTCCTTTGTAAGATTGGTTCTACGTCGGTGATGGTCTAATATGGCGGCGGTCGTTGTTTTTAGAGAGAGAGATGGATGACGATAAAGATGAAGCAAAAGTCCAGCAGCTTGGTTGATCATGAAGATGAAGCAGAAGTCGATCTGGAAAAAAAAACGTGAACTGGTTTTATGTTGTTAAGAGGGTATTTTTGTCATTTTAAATTTTTGGTTGGAATGGATTTCAATTCCATGTCTTTTATGAAGGAATGACCAAATCCATGATTCAAGGAATTTGTGGAATTCAATTCCATTCCATGGAGAACCAAACATAGCAATGGAATTTGGTCAACGGAATTGACCATTCCAATTCCACCAGATTCCGTCGGAATCCGACGAACCAAACGCACCCTTAGGGTTTTGGTAGAAGTTCATTAAGTTGAGATATTTATGTAAAATGTTGGGGAACAATTCTAAATGGTTAAATATGGATATTAATGGTTGGAAACTTGTGGATGTAGGTATTTGGAAGATTTGGCTTGAAGATTCAAGTTTCTTCAAAGGAGCTCAATTGGGGAAAAATCTAGATTTAGCCTAAATCTAGCAATGTGAGTTCAAGTTGATTTGTGAAAACGTTGTACATGCCAAAATGTTTACTTTAAAGTATTTATGTGTTTTACATAAAATTATCACTTGTTGATTCATTTAGTGGGTTTTGATTATTTGAAGTGTTGAGTTTTACATATCTTGTAAAACACCTATATTTGGGATTTTTGGGTAATCGATAAATGAATCACGAATAAAAGTGTTTTGTTAAGTTATTGCATAAGTGGAGGTTGTTTGTTCAAAATACACTTTTAGTGTTTGTTGAAATTATGCAAAGTTTATGATGTGGTATGTTTTGAAAATGTGAACGTGTGAGTTGCGGATTTTGGTCAATATCGACCTCATGAACATTTTGGGGAATTTTAAACCTTTTGATTTTGGGTCGAAGGCCAATTGTGATTTAAGAGACAAAGATTTGAGTAATGATGTATTTTGGTTTATGTAACCGTGTTGGCTCGCGTAATTAGCCAAACGTTTATTTTTCCCTTTGGGCTTGATTTATACTCAAATGGGTCTTTGGGGTGTTTGCCGGTTTTAGTAGCTCGAGATGGAACTTTGGATGTGTTATGCACTTAATTGAGTTTTATTTGAGAATATGCCCTTTTGAGTGTTTTGTCTCATAAGTGATTACCATTTGACATTTATGCACTATTGGTATTTTTTAGGTTTGATAAACCATTGCGAATTATATACATTATCAAGTTATAAAGTATTTGAGTATATGTATATATGGTTTGACTTCATTTGGAAAGTGGCAATGAAGAGGTTTTGAGTTAGTCATGCATTGGAGCATGTATTTGCATAATGTGGGCTAGATACACTTCATTTGCATATGTTGACTTTTAATAAACGTTCGTTTGATCTTTGGAGCTTATGGCTCGGTTTTTTACTCTTTGTGTCTTGAGGACATTTGTCCGATTTTGATAACTCGATGTACAACTTTGGTTATGATTTGCATGTATTGCATCTTATTTAGAAATTACATGATTTGAATGCGTTGGTTATTCTTTTGGAGTCTTGTATAAATTTCTAAATTAAACAAGCTTGTTTTGGATGGTGAAATCCCAAGGTAAAGATCCGGTTTGGGTTGAACTTGGTGGTATTAGGCTAGAGATCCGGTTTGGGTTGATGCCTCAATAGACTAAAGATCTGGTTTGGGTTGATGTCTCCGTGGACTAAAGATCTGGTTTGGGTTGATGTCTCACTAGGCTAGAGATCCAGTTTGGGGTGATGCCTCACTTGACTAAAGATCCGGTTTGGGTTGATGTCACAATAGACTAAAGATCCGGTTTGGGTTGATGTCACAATAGACTAAAGATCCGGTTTGGGTTGATATCACAATAGACTAAAGATATAATGTGGGTTGATGTCTCCTTATACTAGAGACTCGGTTTGAGTTGACGTCTCCATGGACTAAAGATCCGGTTTGGGTTGATGTCCAAGATTGACTAAAGACCTGTATAGGGTTGATGTCATATGTTCTTCCATCCATGAAACATGCTTATAATTTATAATTGTGGTTTAACTTATGTATTCGCCACATTCGATGAAATCGTCTTCCCCATAACCGGAAGGTGTTGTTTCGGGTATTTATTTTATCCATGTTGTCGGGGATGTATCATATTTATATGGATTGTTTTCCATGATTTATGGGCAGTATATTGTTTGGGTAAAATTTCACCAGTCTCGACCACGACCAAAGTAAGGAAAACATTTATTATACTTTTCCATAGTAAGGTAAAATCATAGTACTTTATCCCCCGATCAGAGTTGAAATCGAAAGTTATCTACCTCACGACACTCGACCATGACGTCGTCTGGCTCACACGACCGTCGTATGGAACCATGCGACCTCGACCGACTAACATACATTATTTCTGTTACGTTTTTAGTGTTCAAATGCAGTAATCAATGTCATTGATGATCAACGACTATAACTGACAAAGGCAATTACGAGCATTGAATTCAGCGACCGTTACGACCGTTATCAATGAGACTTTATGGAGCCATTCAATGCACTCGAAAACTATAAAAGCAGAGGCTAGAGCATCATTTCAGAGGGTTGGAATCACAATCTCATATCCGGAAACAAGAGAACTCTCAAGATCACTTGAAACAAAGAACTCTCTATCGAAGAATCGCTCTCGACGCACGACTTTCACACACGACACTTAGTTTTTACACGCGACGCACTTGTTTTTTACATCTGATACACTTGTTACTTTACATTTAAAGTCTTTCTTTCATTTGTGTTGTAATCTTTGTACGATTGACACCCGAAACACAAGGATATCGCTCCTATTTGGCGACCATAGTGCAGCGACGACTTCAACAGTCGTCCGCGGGTTTTTTCCTCGTTGAGGTTTTTCCCGCGTCACCAAAATCTCTGTCTCATTTACATTTTTTTCCTTTGTCATACGCTTTGTCGAGAGATTCCTGTTCTTTAGTTGTTAAGCTCCACAATCAACCTTAAGTTATCCTTCTGGACGATTTTTGGCATTAACAGTTTGGCGCCCACCGTGGGGCCCCATCTAGAGAAACTCTTCGACAAACGTGCATTTTACTAACGGTTTCTTGGAGTTCCTTCTTTTTTCAGTTTGGGGAAAATGACAGGCAGCGGAAACCAAGAGCATATCATTGCCCAGATGTATGAGAAGCTTGAAGATGCACAAGACGCTCCTGGGACAGCCGACGACTATCGCCTGGAGGAAATTATCCTGGATCAGAGCAAGCCTGACCAAAAAGTCCTTGTAGGGTCATCCCTCGATACCTGCCTTAAAGACAAGCTAATATCTTTCTTGCAGGGATATGCCGATTGTTTTGCCTGGTCGCACGAGGACATGGTCGGCATAGACCCTGGCGTTATCTCCCATAAGCTCAATATCGACCCGTCATTTAAGTTTGTCAAGCAAAAGCGGCGGAAATTTGCTCCAGAAAGGAATAAGGTGATAAATGATGAGGTCGATGTTTGGGTAAAATTTCACAGGTCTTGACCACGACCAGAAAAGGTAAGACACATGTTATGAGCTATATCTTGTATTAAGATAAGGTCCCGACAAAGACCCAAAAAACCTCCGTCGTCCCTCCTAACAGGTAAGTCGAGAGTTCCTCACGACACTCGACCTCGACGTCGCCCGTTCTGCACGACCGTCGCACAAAACCGTACGACCTTGACTAACTCGATATACGACTGTTACGTTTGTTCGATGATTAATGTAGGAGTCAAAGTCATTAATGGGCAACGGTCGTAACCGACGAAGAGTAATTATGAAGAGTTACAACTGACGACCGTTACAACAATCATCAAAGATCTTAATGATTCAATTAAAATCATCCGAAGACTATAAATCCCAAGTTCAATCCTCAGTTTCAGGACATCGAATAATACTGGAAGAGAGATAGAACACTGAACGATCGAACATCGAACAACAGAAGCAAACGCAAACACTCGAAGAATATTCATTCGAAGCAAAGAGATCATTCATAGAAGATCACTCTCGACGCACGACTTTCACTCTCGACCAACAGTTCACACATTGTTTACACACATGACACACACTGTTTTTACATTTCAAACACTTGTACTTTACATTTCGAAGTCTTTCTCTTCTTTTGTATTGTAATCTCTGTATGATCGACACCCGGAACACCAAGGACATCGCCCCTGATTGGCGACCATAGTGTAGCGACGACATCCATTGTCGTCCGCAGGTTTTTTCCTCGTTGAGGTTTTTCCTGCGTCATCAAATCCTCTGTCTCATTTTCATTTTTGTCTTTGTCGCACGCCTTTGTCTAACGATTCCTTTCTTTAGTTGTTAAAGTCTACATCGACCTTAAGCTGTCCCTTTGGTGCGATTTTTGGCATTAACAGTTTGGCGCCATCCGTGGGACCTCATCTAGAGAAAATCTTCGACAAACGTGCGTTTTACTAACGGTTTCTTGGAGTTTTCTTTGTTCTATGTCGCAGGAAAATGGTAGCCCCTGGAGATCAGCATCATGTCATTGCCCAGATGTACCAGGAGCTTGAAGTCGCTCGAAATCAATTCAACGCCATGGCAGAGCAAAGTCGCAGAGCAGCTGAGGAGATCGCACGGCTAAGGAATCCCTTTGGACCTCAAAATGGTCCTAGGCCATTCGTTCAGAATCCATGCCAAGGATCGTTCGGTCAGAATGGTCCTCGACCATTCGCGCATAATCCAGGTCTAGGATCAGGTCCGTTCGCTCAGAATCAGCATCCAGGTCCGTTCATGCAGAACAGCAGCCGGGACCGTTCAATCCAAATCCCCAGTTCGGGACGGTTCCTCCTCAGCACATAAGGCCACCACCCATGCAAAATGGATCGCAACCATTTCAGAATGGATCGCAGCCATTTCAGAATGGATCGCAGCCGTTTCAGAATGGGTCGCAGCCGTATTTTGTTCCTTTCAACGGAGACGCCAATGGCTCGTCGCATGGCAATGGCACCAGTTCAGGAATCAATCCGCAAGCATGGGCAAATCTTGACCCCAATGACCCCGTCGCCCAGCGATTGAAAATGCTAGAAGATCGGAACGAGCGCGTCCTATCTTTGCTCGCCAAGCTACCTGTGGTAGCCGTGTCCGTTGATGTCGAACCTCGAGGCGTCACCCTTCATCGATGAGATCGCGACTGTCGAGGTCCCGAAGAAGTACAACGTCCCTGCCTTTACGCCCAAGTATTCGGGAGTTACCGATCCAACATAGCACGTCGTGCAGTATAAGCAGCTCATGTGGACGATCTCGATCCCACACATGTATTAGGAGGTCTGTATGTGCAAAAGCTTCGGTGCGACTCTCACCGGTCCTGCTCTCCAATGGTTGATCAATCTCAAACCCATGTCCATCGGGTCGTTCGCTGAATTGGTCAACCAATTCTCCCAGCAATTCGCCAGCAGTCGCAAGATGGAGAAGCAGACCAGTGACCTGTATTACGTCGTGCAAAAGGCCAATGAGTCTATCCGCGGTTATTTCAATCGATTCAATGCGGAGATGATCAGCATTCGCAATTGTGACGTCAAGACTGCAATTGAAGCCTATAAGCGTGGTCTGGACGACAACTCAGAGTTATACACTGACCTGACCAAGTATCCTCCGGAGAATTTCGAAGACGTCCGAGCTCGAACCCTAGCATACATGAGAGTAGAGGACGACGCTGCCTTTCGCCGCAAGCATACCGACGACAAAAGGTCGTTAGGTGTGAAAAAGCCCGAGTTCAAGACAAAAGCAATTTCCAAAATAGAGCCCGCGCGCCAGATCTCGAACGTCCGATTCAAGACGAAAGCAGAGGCTAAGACCGCGACAAAGTTTCCTCAGTTGTAACATCCCAGGCTAACCGTACCAAATATTGTCCGCACACCTGGACTCACGGTTTTAAAACGCGTCTGATAGGGGAGGTATCAAGTTCCTCTTATAAGGCAACCTTTGTTCCCCTCCCCAACCAATGTTGGATCTTACAATCCACCCCTCTTGGGAGCCCAGCGTCCTCGCTGGCACACCAGTCCGGTTCCCGGCTCTGATACCATCTGTAACATCCCAGACCAACCGTACCAGATATTGTCCGCTTTGTCCACACACCTGGACTCACGGTTTTAAAACGCGTCTGATAGGGGAGGTATCAAGTTCCTCTTATAAGGCAACCTTTGTTCCCCTCCCCAACCAATGTGGGATCTTACAATCCACCCCCTTGGGAGCCCAGCATCCTCGCTGGCACACCAGTCCGGTTCCCGGCTCTGATACCATCTGTAACATCCCAGGCTAACCGTACCAGATATTGTCCGCACACCTGGACTCACGGTTTTAAAATGCGTCTGATAGGGGAGGTATCAAGTTCCTCTTATAAGGCAACCTTTGTTCCCCTCCCCAACCAATGTGGGATCTTACATCAGTACCCCAAGATATCCTCTTATGGATTCAAAGGATCCACTAAAGATGTGGTCGAAGCTCTGAAGACCACCCAAGCGACTATTCGATGGCCAAAGAAGTCCGATCAGGACGACGCTAAGAAAGATAAATCTAAATGGTGCGACTTTCATGTCGACCATGGTCACGCGACAGATGATTGCATAGCTCTAAAAAAGAAGCTGGCATATCACGTCCCGAAGGGAAATTTAAAAGACATCATCGACGACGTCGTTACCCCAGCTAACGACGTTCGACCTTCAACCCCCGAGCATGCGAAAGTCGTCAATTGTATCACCGGTGGTTCCGATGTATGTGGTTTGACGTACTCCGCAGTCAAACGTCACGCCAGTCAAGCACCTGACGATCGGCCTGTCCCGCGTTCATCAAGGCCTAAAGGAGATCTGGAGTTGGAAGCTATGAAGATCGTATTCGACTAAGACGACCTCGGCGACTCGTACCAGAAACATCATGACGGTTTGATCATTCAACTCATGATTAGTAATTGTTTAACTCGACGAGTCTTGATCGATGGGGTCAGTTCTGCGAACGTCATCTTCTTTGACACCATCAAGGCCATGGGAATCGATCGCTCGGAAATCACCCGACGTTCGACAACTTTGGTCGGTTTCAATGGAGAAGCGACGAGCACCTATGGAGATATCGTCTTGCCAGTCTACGCCGGAGGAATCAACAAGCAGACCAAGTTCAGCGTCATCGACTGTGCATCGGCCTATAACATCATCTTAGGCCGACCATGGATCCATGAGATGAAGGCCGTTCCCTCGACGTATCATCAGACTCTGAAGTTCCCTACGCCGTGGGGGATCCAGGAGATAAAAAGTGAGCCGAAAGTCGCTCGTGATTGCTATAAAACCACTCTGAAGCCGCGAAAATAGACCTTCTATTGTGGCGACTCACGACGATATTTAGTGTATCGTCTTAGAATCGTCACAAGGGGGCAAGATGGTAGCAATAATCAAGATGTCCCACGTAGTTGGGTACGACGCGTCAGAGAAGGTACGTCTTCTAAACCCTTTTCTATTTTTCATACGATTTTTTAACAACGACGGTTACTGACTTAAGCATCGGAGGGTCGTTGGTTAGCCAACGACCAACCTCTGACATTGTGTATTCCGTAGAATCGCACGACGATAATCAAACGACTCTAGTTTAGCAAGGTCGCACGACATAAACGATCAGGTCTATGACTTGATCATCCTTCTACAGGGGCACACGATTCGAATTAATCGCACAACTTAGTCGTACGATCGCGAGGTCTAGCAATCTCATGATCTAAGTTTCTTGACTTAGAATTTTTTTTTCATACTCCGAATGTATGCTTTAGTCGCATGTGCTTATATTTATATACACGATTTAAAATTCTATTGGCTTACGTTCTAGTTATTGTGATGCCTAAGTCGCATGATTCCTTGTATATTTTTTATGAATTTGACAGTCGATGCGATATTTGTTTGCCAAATATATAAGACGCAAGTTCAACAAAAATCTAAGTTTCATTCATAAACTGTCGATTTACAATCCAAAGGAAATTGGTTCAACCACTAATAGTCAACAAAAACAAGGAAAGGTTAAAAGTTTCCTAAAGCTTAGGAGAATCGCCCGCCTCTTTCGCGCGACTAACAGCCTTTAACTCGTGCAAAGCATCATAAAGTTGAATGGTCAACTCGTCGGCGCGCGCCAAGGCCGACTTCTCCCTGTCCAAAGCCACTCTCTCCCTTTCTAGCGCCACATCCTCTCTTTCAAGAGCAGACGCTACCAGATCTTCAACTCTCGACATCTCAGCATATAACGCCAAAGAAGACTGAAATGTCTGTAAACAGTAGGAAGTTCGTTAAATATCCAACGACAACATCGACAAATGAACCAAGTCTTGAAAGAAAGACTTACCGAGAACGCCAAACCGGCAACCTGAGATCCCACTTCCCTGATCGGAGCTATCTGAAAACGTTCCTTAAAAGATGGGAGCAAATATTTCCCCAAGTGAGGAAACTACGTCGTCCCGTCTAGGACACTATCCGCCATAAAGTTAGACGGTAACGTAAAGTTAACCGTCGTAACTTTGGCCGACGACTCCTCGCCCTTGTCGGCAGACGATGGGGTCGACACCTTAGACACCGGTTTCGTCACTGTCGTCGGAGGCGCCGAACTTGCCGGTGTCGCGTCCATCGCACCGTGAAGGATGGATGACGCCTTCGCCTTCTTAGACGTGACAACTCTCGATGAGTCATCAGCCCTCGAATACGGTTCCCTTAGGACTGTCTTCCTGGTTTTCTTTAGAATCCTCGACCCAGCTGTCGAGACATTCTCTCTTTCGCCTCGAAGGGCAAACATAATCTGCACCCTCTCTTCCTGGATACCGATTTCCTCTCAGTCGACACTAATAAGGAATCACACAAAGCATCAGACAGACAAATAAACGGAGAAAATAAAAAACTATGGTACGCTTACCAGTTGCCTCTTCCTGCTCATCTTCTTCTTCTTCAGAATCTCTCGTGTCTCCCACCACGTCCTCGTCCTCGACCGCCGATTGACGCACGAAGAAAGATCGATCATCGACGCTGTGATTCATGAATCTGTCGATCTTGGCTTGGGAATCTTCGTTCGGCTTCACGTCATCGAACTGGATCTCTGAAGGCGACAAAAGAAGAAGAATAAATAGAAAGCATAAATCAAACAATGGCATACGTTAAAAACAAAGGAAAAGTATATACCCGTCACATTCCAATCGGGACGAATCCAATTGCTGTGGAGATCAAGTGAATCAATACGTACGGATACGTATCTAGACTTCCACCCACGATCGTTAACCCCGGTTTTCAAAACCAGGGTACGATCGCCCTTGTACTTGGAATAAGGGCTATAACGCCAGTTCTTGTCTCTCTTGACTTGATAAGCCAACAAGAAATCATTCATGATCATAGGCGACTCCCACTTTGCGGACAATCGCTCAATGATTAGGAAAACTCGCCAGAGTTGGGGCATTAGCTGCCCTGGAGACAGACCGAAATCTCGCATGAAAGCCTTGGATAAAGCCGAATACGGCCATTCAAACCCTATTTTGACGGGATACTCATATATTACAAAGTATCCTTCAGGACAACTCCCGGGACGTGTACTCCCTGGACATATCAGTTCTATCTCTGCAGGTATTTTCGCTAAACACCTAAAGGTATTTAAGTCTTCCTGACTCGTGATAGAACTCTTTGGTTCAGACGACATTATTTGTCAGAAAAAAGAGAGGAGCAATGCAGATGAAGGTAAGAAAGTAATGCCTTATATAGGCACTCTAAGCCTTGAATCACTATAGTCTCTCGCAAATTTGGAAGAGTTTCGAAGAAGAACAACAAGAATATCAAGAGGATATCTTTGCTTAAAACTCTTTGAAATCGTAAAACAGAATAGACCCATTGAGGTCTCTATTCATGCAAACGATCAAATCCCTTGATGATTGCCACGCGTCCTCGTCTTTTCGTGTGACCACACAGATCATCGACACCTGTCATCGACATCTGGTAAGCACCATCGTGCGTCGGCATGACGTCACGACTCCATACTCTCTTCGATTTCCCTCTCTAGTTTGAATTGAACCGATTCAGTTCCAAAACAACCAAGGTATTTTTTTACACAAGACCCTGAACACCCGACAAGCAAAATTTAAAATTCGAATTTGCCATCCTACTTTCAAATTTTGGGGGCAAACTGTTTGGGCAAAATTTCACAGGTCTTGACCACGACCAGAAAAGGTAAGACACATGTTATGAGCTATATCTTGTATTAAGATAAGGTCCCGACAAAGACCTAAAAAACCTTCGTCGTCCCTCCTAACAGGTAAGTCGAGAGTTCCTCACGACACTCGACTTCGACGTCGCCCGTTCCGCACGACCGTCGCACAAAACCGTACGACCTTGACTAACTCGATATACGACTGTTACGTTTGTTCGATGATTAATGCAAGAGTCAAAGTCATTAATGGGCAACGGTCATAACCGACGAAGAGCAATTATGAAGAGTTACAACAGACGACCGTTACAACAATCATCAAAGATCTTAATGATTCAATTAAAATCATCCGAAGACTATAAATCCCAAGTTCAATCCTCAGTTTCAGGACATCGAATAATACAGGAAGAGGGATAGAACACTGAATGATCGAACATCGAACAACAGAAGCAAACACAAACACTCGAAGAATATTCATTCGAAGCAAAGAGATCATTCATAGAAGATCACTCTCGACGCACGACTTTCACTCTCGACCAACAGTTCACACATTGTTTTCACACACGACGCACACTGTTTTTACATTTCAAACACTTGTACTTTACATTTCGAAGTCTTTCCCTTCATTTGTATTGTAATCTCTGTATGATCGACACCCGAAACACCAAGGACATCGCCCCTGATTGGCGACCATAGTGCAGCGACGACATCCATTGTCGTCCGCAGGTTTTTTCCTCGTTGAGGTTTTTCCTGCGTCATCAAATCCTCTGTCTCATTTTCATTTTTGTCTTTGTCGCACGCCTTTGTCGAACGATTCCTTTCTTTAGTTGTTAAAGTCTACATCGACCTTAAGTTATCCCTTTGGTGCGATTTTTGGCATTAACAGTCGATAACCTCCTCAAGACAGGAAAATTTGAGAAGTAAAGTACCCCGACTGGCTTGCTAATGTCGTGGTCGTGGCAAAGAAAAATGGCAAATGGAGGGTCTGTATTGATTTTACAGATCTCAACAAAGCCTGTCCAAAAGATCCTTTCCCATTGCCACATATCGATGCCATGGTCGACGCGACAGCTGGACATGAACTATAGACGTTCATGGATGCTTATTCTGGATACAATCAGATCCTGATGCACGTCGAGGATCAGGAGAAAACTGCATTCATGAGTCACGACAGACCGAGGTATTTACTGTTATAAGGTTATGCCTTTTGGACTAAAAAATGAAGGTTCTACCTACCAGCGTCTGGTGAATAAAATGTTCAAAGACCACCTTGGCGACACAATGGAAGTTTATATCAACGACATGCTCGTCAAATCGAAGCAAGCAGTCGACCACGTCGAGCATTTGAGGCAGTCGTTCGACATTCTTCGGAAGAATAGCATGAAGCTCAACCCGACAAAATGTTCCTTTGGTGTAACGTCCCAAAAATTTCGATAAATTTTAACTTTAAAATAATATATTTCATTAATACCAAACCATAAATATTCAAAACCAATTACGCGTTTAACAGAAGTTCGTTAAGTTAAATTGCCAATTATAAATGGCGCAACGGAAATTATACTGAATCCAAATTTAATGTTTTTAAAATAACAAAGGTAACCATCTTCTCTCTGCGCTCGTGTGTACGATCACGCCTGACTGCCGCTCGTACCTGAAATCATAAATTGTAGGGAACGGGTAAGCACGAAGCTTAGTGAAATCCGACACCTACGCAGATAGCAATTATATACATATCACCCCTATACGCACATAGACACACCCACAAACAGTCACATGGTACAACAACATAACACAAATAATCATGTACTCAATTACCTCGGTCCCACCGAGCCCTCGGTCCCACCGAGATGTATACAAAACACATTTATACTAGGCATTAAATCAATCTAATGCTACTCACCACAATACAGCTAGTTCACACAACCATTCAATAGTACACACAACTACCGCAACATATATACAATTCCTAGTCTACGCAGTGAGAGAACTCACCTCAAAAACAACGCAGATATCCACAACAGCAAAACGAGCCGGACAACTCCACTCACTTCTTTCCACCTAAATAAGTGTTAACAAACGTCAAAGTGAAGTCCTAACCCAAAATCACAACTACAAGTTTACACGTGAAAATTCCATCTTTTACTCTAAAAATTACAGGTCTGTTCGGGACCTGTTTAGCCCCCCCTTAAACTCATCAACCCAGAATTATTATTCCATAACTAGAAATTTCTATGTCTTAGGGTTCCAGGGACATATCGCACGCGTTCTAACGATTTTCCTACGATTTAATATGAATTTTCTAAGAATGGGACGCGAGTCTGCCAAATTCGGACCTGCTGTAAAAACATCTATTTTACACCTAGCTAGAGGCCGAACCAGACTTTCGCTAAAACACGAAAAGTGTGCCCGACACAGAATGTGAACCGTGGGCACTAGATTTGTCTCAATCCAAGATACGACGGAAAAGTTATGGCCGATACAAAACAGCGGCAGAAAGGACGTTTTCACATAAAATGACGATTTTGAAACGGTTTAAGGTTTTCGCGATTGGGGTTACGGTTTAGCTATTTAGGTTTGGGTCAAGGTAGCCACGGATGGACTAAACTCAGCACCACCCGCTGCCACCTCCGGCGCTGGTGGTCAGCGGCGGCGGCGGCAGCCACGGCTGCCACGCCGGTGGCGATTTGACGGTGGTTCGGTACTAACAAACCGGCGAAGAAAGGGGCGATCTAACCAACGATTTTACGAGTTACACACCCACCGTACGCACAACGAAACACAGCAACTTGCACCAAACAATCCCCGCGACGGCGACGCACACCGCCGGCAGCCAAGGCCGACGGCGGCGGTGGTGGTGCTTTTCACAGCGGTTTAACGGCGACGAAAGAAAGAAAGGAGACTAAGAAACTTACCTCTCGACAACAACGTAACCGCAACAGCTCGAGGTCTCGACTTCCTCTCGATCGACGGTTCTTCCCTCTCTCACGCTTTCTCTCTCGCTGAACCTCTCTCTCACTCGCCGACAAAAAGGCGGCGATGGCGCTGGTGGTGTGGGGTGTTACGGCAGCGCAGCAGTAGGGAAGGGGAAGGGTAGCGATTAGGTTTTATTTTTCTTCTTTCCTTATTTGGGATGTGAGTGACGAGAGGGAAAAGAAAAGGGGAAGGGGTCGGTCCTATTATGGGCCGAACCCCATGCAAACTATGTCCCAAAAAATACACTAATGGTCCCTGCAGTTAAGTTTCACATCAAGCCTCATAACTCAAATTTTTAACAATAAGGTCCTTCCAACAATCCCGTTAACAAAACAACGTTAAAAGGGAAAAAATTAAAATAATAAAAGAACATACCGGGATACGGGCTTTACAACTCTCCCCCGCTTGAATTAGACTTCGTCCCCGAAGTCTACGTCCGCGAACAGTTCCGGATAGCTCTTTCGCATCTCCTTCTCGGGTTTCCAAGTCCACTCGGACCCCTTTCGGTGCTGCCACTGGACTTTCACCAAGCCAATTACTTTGTTCCGCATAGTCTTCGTCTTCCGCTCCACAATGGCTATTGGCTTCTCCACATAATTGAGCCGCTCGTCGATTTGAATATCTTCGAGGGGAATTACTGCCGACTCATCCACCACACACTTTCTCAACTGGGAGACATGGAAGGTGTTGTGAATCAAGCGCAGCTCATCCGGTAACTCCAAACAATAAGCTACCTTCCCCACGCGCGCAATGACCTTGTAAGGCCCAATGTAACGGGGTCCTAACTTTCCCCGCTTGCGGAACCGAATCACCCCTTTCCAGGGCGACACCTTCAGGAGAACATAATCCCCAACCTGAAACTCTAAATCCGATCGCCTCTTGTCGGCGTAGCTCTTTTGCCGACTCTGTGCAGTAACCAGCCGATCCCGTACCATCTGAATCATCTCAGTCGTCTTCAACACGACATCGGTGCTCCTTAATACCCTGTGACCAACCTCGCCCCAGCAAATGGTCGTCCGACACTTCCTGCCATATAATACTTCGTAAGGTGGCCTGCCGATGCTGGAATGATAGCTATTATTGTAGGAGAACTCAGCTAACGGAAGATACTGATCCCAACTACCCCCAAAGTCAATAACACATGCTCGCAGCATGTCCTCGAGTGTCTGAATTGTACGCTCACTCTGTCCGTCGGTCTGAGGATGAAAAGTTGTGCTGAAATGCAACCGTGTACCCATCTCACCCTGAAACTTCTCCCAAAACCGGGAGGTTAAACGAGTATCCCGATCTGAGACAATCGAGACTGGCACCCCGTGCCTAGTCACAATCTCCCGGATGAAAATCTCTGCGAGCTTCTCCGCCAAGGAGCTCTCTCTGATCGCCAAGAAGTGAGCGCTCTTAGTCAGACGATCCACAATTACCCAGATAGCATCATTCCCTCGCGGAGTTCGGGGAAGCTTCGTGATGAAATCCATCGTAATCTGCTCCCATTTCCACACCGGAATCTCCAACGGCTGTAACTTTCCATGCGGTCGTTGATGTTCCGCCTTGACCTTCCGACAGGTCATGCATACCTCAACACATTTGGCGACATCCCGCTTCATGCCGGGCCACCAATAATCTTCTCGTAAGTCTTTGTACATCTTAGTAGCTCCCGGGTGGATCGAAAACTTGGACTTATGTGCCTCGTCCAATAGTATCTGTCGGTTCCCACCGGTGAATGGAACCCAAACTCTACCGTATCGAGTCAACAACCCTCGACTATCACGGACAAAATTCGGGATTTCTCCCGAAACCCTCTCACATTTTGCATTTCCCTCCAAAACAGCCACCTCCTGAGCGCTACCTATCGATTCCAGAAGAGGTGCAACCATCGTCAATCGCTGACACAAACCCCTCAGTGGTTCACCAACCGGATGTCGACTAAGTGCGTCCGCGACCACATTTGCTTTACCCGGGTGGTAAAGTATCTCGCAATCATAATCTTTGACCACATCGAGCCACCTTCTCTGACGCATATTAAGATTCTGCTGATCCATCAGGTACTTGAGGCTCTTATGGTCGGTGTAGATCGTACACTTGACGCCATATAGATAATGCCTCCAAATTTTGAGGGCAAACACCACTGCTCCCAACTCTAGGTCATGAGTCGGGTAGTTCGCCTCATGAGGCTTCAGCTGCGTCGAAGCGTAAGCTATCACCTTGCCGCGTTGCATAAGCACGGAACCCAAACCCTGATGTGAAGCGTCACAGTACACCACCAAGTCCTCCATGCCCTCGGGCAAGGTTAACACCGGAGCCTCGCATAAACGTCTGCGTAGCTCCTCAAAAGCCCTCTGTTGCTCTTCTCCCCAGCTAAAGGCAGCAGATTTCTTCGTCAATCGGGTCATAGGCAACGCAATCTTGGAGAAATCTTGGATAAATCTCCGATAGTACCCCGCCAACCCTAGAAAACTTCGTACCTCGGTGGGAGTTTTCGGCACTTCCCACCGCATTACTGCTGAAATCTTGGCCGGGTCGACCATAATACCATTCTGATTCACGACATGTCCTAGGAATTGGACCTCTCGTAACCAGAATTCACACTTGGAGAACTTAGCATAAAGTTTCTCCCGTCGCAGAGCATCTAAAACCTCTCGCAAATGCATCTCATGCTCCTCCTTTGTCTTCGAATATACCAGAATATCGTCGATGAACTCAATCACCGACCGGTCCAACATCGGGCTACATACCCGGTTCATGAGGTCCATGAATGCTGCTGGTGCATTGGTGAGCCCAAAAGGCATCACCACAAACTCATAATGGCCATAACGCGTGCGAAATGCCGTCTTCTTCGTATCCTCACTCCTTACCCGCATCTGATGATACCCCGATCTCAAGTCAATCTTAGAGAACCACGAGGCTCCCTGAAGCTGGTCGAACAGATCGTCAATCCTTGGCAGGGGATAACGATTCTTCACCGTAAGCTTATTCAGCTCACGGTAGTCAATGCACATCCGCTGAGACCCGTCCTTCTTCTTCACAAATAATATCGGAGCTCCCCACGGTGAACAGCTCGGCTTGATGAACTCCTTCTCAAGAAGTTCCTGCAACTGGGCGTACAACTCTTTCATTTCCGGTGGAGCCAGGCGGTAAGGTGCCTTGGCTACCGGAGCAGCACCCGGAATTAGATCAATCCGAAACTCTACCTGTCGCTCGGGAGGTATCCCCGGTAATTCGTTGGGAAACACGCCAGTAAACTCCCTCACGACTGGCACATCCTCGGCAGTCTCCTTCACTCCGTTAACACACGTGTCCAACACGTACGCCAAATATCCCTGCCCACTATGCTGAAGGTATCTCCGAGCCCTTGCAGCTGAACATATCGCCGAAGTCCGTCTAGGTGAGTCTCCCTGGACCAACAGTTCTCCCCCGCTTGGGGTTCGAACTCGCACTTGTTTTTGACGACAAACAATCTCCGCATCAAACGTATCCATCCAATCCATGCCCACAATCACACAAAGTTCACGCATCGCAATCGGAATCAAGTCGATGGGAAATCCCACACCCGATATTTCCAATGTGCATCCCCGATACACATCCGTGACCGTCAAGGTCCTATCATCAGCCAACTCTACTACAAGAGTACACCCTAACCGTCCTACAACTCGGCCCAAACTCTCGCTAAAAGTGCGAGACACAAACGAATGAGTAGCCCCGCTATCAAACATTACAACCGCAGGCACCGAGTTAACTAGGAACGTTCCTAACATACAATTTAACAACATATAAATACATATGGCATATAAAGGAAAGACAGAAAGAGAGAGTGATGAAATGTACCTGTCACCACTTTAGGCGTCGCCTGCGCCTCGTCCACCTTTAGCTGGTGAACTCTACCTCGAGCTGCCTCCGTCCCCGGCTGGCCCACTCGACCGTCAGTAATGCGCAGTGGGGCATTCGCAGTAGCCCTCTATGCCCCACTCCCATCAGCTGCTCTAGTGTTCGGACAGTTGGCCTTCACGTGGCCCGTCTGCTTGCAGTTAAAGCAGAACATCAACGGCGTTTTACAATCCCGGCTGAAATGACCGGACTGCCCACACTTGAAACATCCATCCCTCTTCCCACCAGTATCCCTGGGCTTAAACCCACCGCTCCTAGAACTCGCGCGTGGATCCGGGAACCTCAACTTCTTAGGTACCGCAGAGATTGGCGTCACCGCCTGTGCCGCCTTTCTCTTCTTCGCCTGAGTCTCCAACTCAAGTTCCCGTCTCCGGGCAGCCTCCATCATCACAGTAAGTGAAGCGTACTGCGCAGTGCTCACGAACTCCCTAATCTCGGTACATAACATGTCCTTGTATCGAGACATCTTCATGTCCTCTGAAGCAGCATACTGAGGATAGAACAACGCCATCTCTGTGAACTTCCGGTTCATCTCCTTCACAGTCTCGGTCGTCTGGGTGAGTTCTAGAAACTCCTTTGCGATCTTCTCCATCTCCACCGGGGGCACGTACTCTGCACAGAATCGAGTGACAAATTCCTCCCAGGTCAGGGTAGTGCGCTCGGCAAGCGTCAACGCCGTAGCACACCAATCCTTCGCTCCGTCACGAAGTAAGTTTACCGCGAATCGAACCTTCAGGTTGTCGGGGCAGCCACTAGTCAAGAATGCACACTCCATGTCTGATATCCATCGCATGCTGATGATCGGATTCGGGTCTCCCTTGAACTCGGGTGGAGAACAGGCAGAGAGATCCCGATACTGAAACTCTCGAGTACGCGACTGTCCACCTGCCGGCGGTGGAATCGCCGCAATACGTTCCTCCATCAGAACTACCACTTCGTCACGGATGGCAGTGATAATCTCGGGAATCGCCTCCCCAATCGCATATGCTACCTCGACAACAATCATCTCTCGGATCTGTTCCTCAGTGATCCACGCCTCAGCCCGCGGCTCAGCCGTGTTGTTTCTTCTAGTGATGGCCATTCTAGGAAAAGAAATTACAACGAGTTATTAGTACATAATAACTCACCCTACCACGCTCACGCTCAACTCCTTGGATTCCTCGTGACTTTCCCCGACTCGAGCATTGATCCTGTGCTTCAGATAGTAGGAGCTCTACTACTACCTTCCACACCTATCTTTACTCGTTTCGAGTCCCATCCCGAAGTGCCCAAGTAGCGACTTGCCGACAAATACACCCATATGCCCGTACCAGCATATGCAAACGCTCTTCCTAGCTCCCTAGGAGTTTCATCTCATTCCACTACCCTTGCTAGGATTGAAACCCCACTAGTCCTGACGAGTCGCCTCGCAAATGCACAGTCGCATACAGTGAAAACCAGATAGACATTCGAATATAAGATTCTATCCTACAACGGTTGGACTCAAACAAGAGTTGCGCAATAGAACTAAATCTAACATTCTAAGGCTATTCGGTTCCTACTGCATACAACCTATAGTGCATTCGCTTAACAACCTATCAAGGCTAGCATAAATTCCTATTAGCAAGCAGTAACCATACAGTACCATGTAACCCACACAAGCAATCTAGCATGCATACCCTATGATCTAGAAAGCGATAAATACACTAAGTACTGTACCTTCTCCCTTGCCATCGGCTGACTGTACACACTGCGCCCTCGATCACCGTTTCTCAAACGGGTTTTCCCTTTCTTTTATTTTTTAAAAGATTTTAGGAAAAAAAATAAAAATTTCATAGCCGCAACTTGAGATCAAACACACCGAGATGTGTTTGATTCACTCAAGCTGTTCTCTGATACCAAGTTGTAACGTCCCAAAAATTTCGATAAATTTTAACTTTAAAATAATACATTTCATTAATACCAAACCATAAATATTCAAAACCAATTACGCGTTTAACAAAAGTTCGTTAAGTTAAATTGCCAATTATAAATGGCGCAACGGAAATTATACTGAATCCAAATTTAATGTTTTTAAAATAACAAAGGTAACCATCTTCTCTCTGCGCTCGTGTGTACGGTCACGCCTGACTGCCGCTCGTACCTGAAATCATAAATTGTAGGGAACGGGTAAGCACGAAGCTTAGTGAATTCCGACACCTACACAGATAGCAATTATATACATATCACCCCTATACGCACATAGACACACCCACAAACAGTCACATGGTACAACAACACAACACAAATAATCATGTACTCAATTACCTCGGTCCCACCGAGCCCTCGGTCCCACCGAGATCACACAACAGTTATTCGCACTTCCTCGGTCCCACCGAGCCCTCGATCCCACCGAGATGTATACAAAACACATTTATACTAGGCATTAAATCAATCTAATTCTACTCACCACAATACAGCTAGTTCACACAACCATTCAATAGTACACACAACCATTCAATAGTAAACACAACTACCGCAACATATATACAATTCCTAGTCTACGCAGTGAGAGAACTCACCTCAAAAACAGCGCAGATATCCACAACAGCAAAACGAGCCGGCCAACTCCACTCACTTCTTTCCACCTAAATAAGTGTTAACAAACGTCAAAGTGAAGTCCTAACCCAAAATCACAACTACAAGTTTACACGTGAAAATTCCAGCTTTTACTCTAAAAATTACAGGTCTGTTCGGGACCTGTTTAGCGCCCCTTAAACTCATCAACCCAGAATTATTATTCCATAACTAGAAAGTTCTATGTCTTAGGGTTCCAGGGACATATCACACGCGTTCTAACGATTTTCCTACGATTTAATATGCATTTTCTAAGAATGGGACGCGAGTCTGCCGAATTCGGACCTGCTGTAAAAACAGCTATTTTACACCTAGCTAGAGGCCGAACCAGACTTTCGCTAAAACACGAAAAGTGTGCCCGACACAGAATGTGAACCGTGGGAACCGGATTCCTCTCAATCCGAGTTACGACGGAAAAGTTATGGCCGATACAAAACAGCGGCAGAAAGGACGTTTTCACATAAAATGACGATTTTGAAACGGTTCAAGGTTTTCGCGATTGGGGTTACGGTTTAGCTATTTAGGTTCGGATCAAGGTATCCACGGCTGGACTAAACTCAGCACCACCCACTGCCACCTCCGGCGGTGGTGGTCAGCGGCGGCAGCGGCAGCCACGGCGGCAGCGGCAGCCACGGCTGCCGCGCCGGTGGTGATTTGACGGTGGTTCGGTACTAACAAACCGGCGAAGAAAGGGGCGATCTAACCAACGATTTTACGAGTTACACACCCACTCTACGCACAACGAAACACAGCAACTTGCACCAAACAATCCCCGCGACGGCGACGCACAGCGGCGGCGCACACCGCCGGCAGCCAAGGCCGACGGCGGCGGTGGTGGTGGTTTTCGCAGCGGTTTAACGACGATGAAAGAAAGAAAGGAGACTAAGAAACTTACCTCTCGACGACAACGTAACCGCAACAGCTCGAGGTCTCGACTTCCTCTCGATCGATGGTTCTTCCCTCTCTCGCGCTTTCTCTCTCGCTGAACCTCTCTCTCACTCGCCGGCAGGAAAGGCGGCGATGGCGCTGGTGGTGTGGGGTGTTACGGCAGCGCAGCAGCAGGGAAGGGGAAGGGTAGCGATTAGGTTTTATTTTTCTTCTTTCCTTGTTTGGGACGTGAGTGATGAGAGGGAAAAGAAAAGGGGAAGGGGTCGGTCCTATTATGGGCCGAACCCCATGCAAACTATGTCCCAAAAAATACACTAATGGTCCCTGCAGTTAAGTTTCACATCAAGCCTCATAACTCAAATTTTTAACAATAAGGTCCTTCCAACAATCCCGTTAACAAAACAACGTTAAAAGGGAAAAATTTAAAATAATAAAAGAACATACCGGGATACGGGCTTTACATTTGGTGTCAGTGCCGGGAGATTCCTGGGCTACATGGTCACTCGACGAGGAATCGAAGCCAACCCCGACCAGATCAAAGCTATCATCGAGATCAAATCTCCGAGAAATTTCGAAGAGGTCCAAAGGCTCACTGGTCGGGTAGCTGCTCTGAACAGGTTTATCTCTAGATCCTCCGATAGATGTCATTTATTCTATAACGTCCTCAGGAAAAACAAAGGCTTCGACTGGACCGACGATCATGAGCAAGCATTGCAAAAATTAAAGGAGTACATGACGTCACCTCCTTTGTTGTCAAAACCTGATGACCATGAAGTCTTGTAGCTATATTTGGCAGTTAGTCCTAATGCAGTAAGTGCCGTCCTGACACGAGAGGATGAAAAGCAGCAACTGCCGATCTACTATGTAAGTAAATCTCTCTTGGACGCCGAAACCAGGTATTCCTCCCTGGAGAAATTGCTTTTATCGCTAGTCACCGCCGCTAAAAAATTACGACACTATTTCGAATTGCATCCTATTACTGTCGTAACTAACTTCCTTCTTAAGTCTGTCTTAAGAAAACCTGAGTTGACAGGTCGTTTAGAAAAATGGAGTATATATCTCAGCAGTTACGACATCAATTTTAAGCCCAGGACCGCAATCAAATCGCAAGCCTTGGCTGGTTTCATTGCTGATTTCAGCCCTGAATTGGAGAAAGAAGCAGAGCTCGAAGTGTCAACTGTGGCGACTCACGTCGACGTGCCTTGGACTCTATATGTCGACGGATCGTCCAACATTAGAGGTTCAGGACTAGGCGTCGTCTTAAAGTCGCCACAGGGGGGCAAGATGGTGTATTCCGTTCGTTGCGATTTCAAAACCACCAACAACGAAGCCGAGTATGAAGCCCTGATTGTAGGAATGAATATAGCCCGCGACTCGGGGGCAGCGGCGCTACATGTCAGAAGCGATTCTCTTCTGGCCGTGAACCAGATGAATTGAGAATTCGTGGCCAAAGATTCAAAGATGACAGCGTACCTAAAGGTAGCAAGAGAAAAAACAGAAAAATTCAAAACGTTCTCGATTGAACACATTCCAAGGGACCAAAATACCCAAGCCGACGCTCTAGCAAACCTTGGATCTGCTCTAGTCGAACCAATATTCGACAGTATTCCTATGATCCACCTAGCGACGTCGTCCATCGAAAATGACGATGTCGTCCAGATCAAAGAGCAAGAGGATGATTGGTCGTGCGACATCCGGAATTTCCTTATGCACGACCAACTCCCAGAAGATAAGATGGAAGCTCGGAAAATCAAATTCAAAGCATCTAGGTATGTCATGATCGGAGATAAACTCTATCGACGATCATCGACAGGTTTAAACCTGAGATGCGTCACCAGCAAGAGCCAAGTTCAGAAGATCCTTCAAGAAATGCACGATGGGGAGTATGGAAACCACTCAGGAGGTCGCAGTTTGGCTAATCGCATCTCTCGACAGGGCTACTTTTGGCCAACACTGCGACAAGACGCTGTCAGGTACGTCCAGAACTGCGATCCTTGTCAGCGACATTCAGGTTCGTCCCATAAACCTTCTGAACCTTTACATTCGACATTGATCCCATGGCCCTTCATGAGATGGGGGATGAACATTGTCGGCAAGCTGCCACCTGCCCCAGGGCAGAAGGTTTTTCTCCTCGTACTTACAGATTACTTTTCCAAATGGGTAGAAGCAGCTGCCTTTTCCCAAGTTCGGGACAAGGAAGTCGTCTCTTTTATCCAGACTAACATTATATGCAGGTTTGGGATCCCATCCAAAATTGTCTGCGACAATGGATCCCAATTCATAAGCAACATGACTCGACAGTTCTGTGAAGACCGCAACATCAAGCTGACGACCTCGACACCCAGGTATCCCCAGGCGAATGGACTTGCTGAGTCGAGCAATAAGACCATCATTGCTTCAATTAAGAAAATATTAAAAGCGGCAAAGGGAAAATGGGTCGAAGAACTCCCTTCGGTCCTGTGGGCAAATCGCACTACGCCCCGCACGTCCACAGGACAAACCCTTTTCTCTTTGGTCTATGGTTACGAAGCAGTTTTGCCGGTCGAGGTCCAGCTCCCAACCTCGAGGCATATTTCCGTCGATCACAATCTGGTCGATTTAAGTTATGACCTCGATGCCCTTGAAGAGCTCAGAGAATCAGCACTGATCAGAATGGCGTCGCAAAGGCAAGCAGTCGAGCGACATTTCAATAAAAATGTCAAGGCTAAAGTCTTTCAAGAAGGCGACTATGTCTTGCGTCGAGTGTTCCAAAGCACTCAAGAGCTCAATGCAGGTAAGTTTTCCATTAAGTGGGAAGGTCCTTATCGTATCTCCGAAGTCGTAGGTAAAGGAGCATATCAGCTCTAAACCCTCGAGAATCAAGATATCCCACGTAGCTGGAATGCAACACATTTGAAAAGGTATTTGTTTTAAGTCTTTTTCCTTTTCTTCATTATGACGATTACTGACTTAAGCATCAGAGAGTCGTTGGTTAGCCAACGACCGACCATTGACGTCGTTTAATCGCAGGACCGCACGATGATGTTGCTAAAAATATTATGCGACTTTAGTCTCGCAGGATCTCGCGACATAAGTAATCAGGTCCAAAACCTGATTATCCTTTCATAGGGACATATGATCCAAGTTCATCATATGATCAAGTTGTACGATCATAAGGTCTAACGACCCCTCGATATAAATCTCGTAACTTAGAAGAATTTCATGTTACGAACGAATGTTTTGATTGTGTGTGCTTATGTTTGCCAACACGGTTTAAAAAATACAAAAGTCTTATGATTTATATTCTAGTCGTTGTATTACAATGGATGCCTAAGTCGCACGTGTAACGTCCCAAAAATTACAAGGAATTTAAAATTTTTAAAGTAACATTTCATTAATAAAAACTCATTTAATAATTCAATCATTTCATTTTCAACGAGTTATTAGCACACAATAACTCACACTAATAACGCTCACGCTCAACTCCTTGGATTCCTCGTGACTTTCCCCGACTCAAGCATTGATCTTGTGCTTCCGATAGCAGGAGCTCTACTACTACCATCCACACCTATCATCGCCCGTTCCGAGTCCCATCCCAAGGGGTCCAAGTAGTTTCTCGCCGAAACTATACACATATGCCAGCACCGGCATATGTACACACTCTTCCTAGCTCCTTAGGAATTCCATCCAAACCACTACCCTTGCTACTACCGAATCCCTACTAATCGTAACGAGTTGCCTCGCGAATACCCGATCATATGCAGTGCGAAACAAATAGACATTCGAATACAGGATTCTATCCTAGAACGGTTGGACTCAAACAAGAGCTGCGCAATAGAACTAAATCAAATATTCTAAGGCTATAAATCTCTTACTGCATACAACCTAGAGGGCATCCACTTAGTAACCTATCATAATTAGCATAAATTCCTAATAGCATGTAGTACAACATACAACATAGTGTCAACAACAGGCAATCTAGCATGCATACCCTATGATCTAGAAAGCAATAAAACACTAAGTACTGTACCTTTCCCTTTGGCTCCGGCTGACTGTACACACTGCGCCTTTGATCACGGTTTCTCAAACGGATTTTCCTTCCTTTTATTTTCCAAAAACTTTAAAGAAAATTTTATAGCCGCAAACTTGAGATCAAACACACCGAGATGCGTTTGATTCACTCAAGCTGTGCTCTGATACCAAGTTGTAACGTCCCAAAAATTACAAGGAATTTAAAATTTTTAAAGTAACATTTCATTAATAAAAACTCATTTAATAATTCAATCATTTCATTTGCAAACTCATAATTAATATTCTCACGAACAATAAACAGCGGAATAAATGTCTAAAATTAAAATCATAAAAGTAATCAACTCTTCCCACGCGCCAGTGTGTACTCGTCACGCCTTGGAGCCACTCGTACCTGAAACCACAATTTATTGGGAAAGGGTAAGCACGAAGCTTAGTGAATTCAGACACCATAAATAACACAGTTATTCCCACACCACCTCTAAACAGATAATTGCACATAAACAGCATACAAGTCTACGAACAAATCATAAACATGCATACCTACACCATCCCACCCAAAGGCATAAGCTGGTCCACCCGACCACACGATAACCGTGCAAGCATTACCCGGCTCCCCCGGGTTCTTACGCTACCCGCGTATACAACCTTCGGTCCCACCGAGTTACTACGCCACCCGCGTATATAAACCTCGGCCCCACCGAGTTACTACGCCACCCGCGTATATAAACCTCGACCCCACCGAACTCCTACGCCACCCGCGTAGTCATAACAATAAAGGTCCGACTAGACACCCCACTATTTAGTCCCGCATCACAAACAATTAAAACTACCACACACGTACAAATCGTAATGTAAAAATAACCGACATTAGTTATAGTGAGAGAACTCACCTCGTAAGCGCGCCTAGCTCACAAACAATAATTCAAGCTTCACAAATCCAAGATCACTTCCCAACACCTAAACAATCGTTAAAATGTATTAACACGAGACCCGGACCCTAAAACACGACGCACCCTTAAATCGTCACTAAAATGACTTTTCGGTCTAACCAAACAGGTCTGTTCGGGACCTGTTCCGACCTCCATAAACCCAGAAAATCCTCAATTAAATTACATAACCAGAAATTTCTCTGAGTTAGGGTTCCAAGGACATATTATACACCTCCTAACGATTTTTCTACAATTTAATACAGATTTTATAAGAACGGTTCGCAGAACAGTGAAAAACAACACCTTTCAGTAATAAACGACGATTTGACCTATGCTACGTTCCGAACTGGATTTTGCACAAAACACAGAAAAGTTACTAGACTCAGAATGGGAACTTTTGGCACCGATTTCACCCCAATCCGAGCTACGAGTAAAAAGTTTCGTGCGAAGTAAAAACTGGACAGAAAGCTGGAATTCACATAAAATGACGGTTTATCAAAACGGTTCAAAGTTTAACGAGTCGAGTTACGCGATCAGTTTAGATTTCTCGATTAGGATTAAGGTTCCACGAGTTGGACAATTACCAGCACCACCCACTGCCACCTCCGGCAGTGGTGGGTGGCGGCGGCGGCCACCGGTGTTTTACGAAACATAACGAGACAACTAGATGACCCGACTAACCACTTGACCACACGCCCTCTCACACACACACACGCCGTCCCTGCCCTCACGACCACCACGCTGGTGGTTTCCGGCGGCAGCCATAGTTGTGCCGGCGGTGGTGGGGTTGTGGCGTTTTGATGGCAGCGAAAGAAAAGAACAAAGAGAACGAGTCTTACCTTGATGATGACGACACAGCAGCGGCACCAACTCCGGCACCTCTTTCTTTCTCGATCCCTCCCTCTCTCGCTGGACTCTCTCACTCTCGCTGCACCTCTCTCTCTCTCTCTCACCGACGAGCTAGTCACGGCGGCAGCAGCAAGAACACGACGGCGGTTTGATCGGCGGCAGCAGCAAACGAGGAGGGGGAGGAGGGGTGGTCGATGGTTGCCGCAATGAAGAAGAAGAGAAAAGGGAAAAAAATAGGGTTTGGGTTTTGTGAATGATGCCGTGAAGAACAAAATAAGAAGAAGAAAATGGGGGTCGGCCAAATGGGCCGATCCCATGCACCAAAATCCCTTTTTGCCACATTTGGTCCTTGAGGTTTTAAAATTAGTTCACTTCTTACCCCAAGAATTTAGGATTTACTAAATTAACCGAACATCACAAACTTTCTAACATTCAGGTCCTCGCGGTTTAACCTCGTTAGCAAACAACGTTAAGAGAAAAATATTAAGGCACTAAAATAAATTGTATATCGGGACACGGGCTTTACAGCACGTCTTCTTGTTCATTCTGTACTTAATGAATTTCACAATTGATATTATATTTGCCTAAGACATGCGTGAATTGAAATAGTGCATGAGTTCCACAGAAAGGTAAATTTCATTCAGGAAACAATTAATTACATCTAAAGTAACTCGACCACCAACGGTCGAGCGCTCAAAAGCAAAAATAAAATAAAGTTTTTTCTAAGGCAAAGGAGGATCAACATCTGCGTCCTTGCTAGAGGCTTCGCCCTTTGAGCCCCCTTCGACCTCCTCCTCCTCGATCTCTTTCTCGTCATCAGAGTCGATATCTCTTTCAGTCCCGACGTCGCTCAAGAAGAAGGAAAACTCGTCCGACGCTAAAGCCAAAGGGTTCTTGCCCGACAAGTGTCGACGCTAATCGTCGCCCTCGCGGTGAATCGAGCGAAAGCAAAGACAGACTTTGCCTCGTCCTTCAATTCTTTCACCTCAGCCTCTAACTTCGTCACCCTAGATTTGGAGTCTTCAGCCTCTTTTTCACTTGCGGCCAAAGACCCCTTGATCTTTTCCAGCTCTTCCCTCTGGTCGGCGATCACAGATAAGGACTGCACCAGACGATGATTTGCTTCGTCCTTAGCACAACCGATGGCCTCTAAATTCTTTAGGGCCTCGTCAAGATGTTTGGATATAGCCTCTTCACGCTCTAAAGAGACCCTCTCTCTGTCCAACGCTGCGTTCCCCCTCTCATGGGCGGCAGACACCAAACCCCTTATCTTCACCATTTCAGCATGCAAGGCAAGGGAAGACTGGAACGCCTATAAAAACACGAATGAGCACATTAGTAAAACGCTCGACAAAGATTGAAAATACTGAAACACAAGTTTTGAAAGAAAAACTTACCAGAAACGCCAGTCCGACAACATGAGATCCCGTCTCCTCAATCGGGAATCCCTCGAAACGCTCCCTGAAAGAAGGGAGCAGATACTTCCCTAGATGAGGAAACAAGCCCGTCCCGTCAAGGACATTGGCAGCCATAAAGTCCGACGGCAATGTAAAGTTGACCTTCGTGACCTTATCCTCTCCCGTCGAATGGCCCTTGCCCTTGTCGGCCGACGAAGGGGTCGACGTGGTAGACTGAGACTTTGCCATTTTTGCCGGAGGCGCCGAACTGATAGGTATTGCGTCGATCGCACCTGAAGACGTCTTCGTCTTCGTAGGTGATGCGACCGACACCTTCGCCTTCTCGGGCGTGACGACTCTCGACGAGTCATCAGCCTTTGAAGACGGTTCCCTCGGGATCTTCGTCCTCGTTTTCTTTGGAACCTCAGATCCGGTGGTCGAGGTCTTTTGCCTCTTCTCTTTGCCCTTACGGGCGAGCTCAAGCTGAGCTGCCCTCTTAGCACTGGCGGTCAACACCTTTCCTTGAGATTCTCCTAGAAACGATAAAGGGAAAAGACGTTAGACGGTGAACATAAGAGAAAAGATCGAGGTCGAATAGAAATGAGTAAACCACTTACCGGTCATTTCTTTTTCTTCTCTCAACCCTTCCTCTCTCTCCTCCGTCTCCTCTTCTTCATCCTCCTCACGTTTCCCTCCCAGATTCTCCCCTAGATACACCAAGTCGTCGTCGTCCACCAGATGTCGTGTGAAAAACGACCGCTCAATAACGCTGAATTCCAAAAATGCGTCGACCTTTGCTTGTGAGTTGGGGCAGGGCTTCACGTCCTCAAATTTAATATATGTCGACACACGGAAAACAGGTTAGAAATAAGTTGAAAATTAGCACACAACGTGCGACATAAGGATAAAAAATCTCACCCGACATGTTCCAGCCGGCCCTAATCCATCCACTCTCAGAATCAAGGGTCGACTTACGCACAAACGCGTACATGGTCTTCCACTTACGATCATTTACAGCAGTCTTTAAGACCAAGGTACGATCGCCCTTAAACCTAGAAAACAGGCTATAGCGATGACACCCATCCTTCTTGACTTGATAAGCTAAGAGGAGGTCACACACATTCATGGGAGACTCCCATTTTTTGGTAAGGCGCTCAATCACTTGGATGACTCGCCAGAATTGGGGCATTAATTGGCCCGACGCTAAATCGAATTCGATCATGAAAGCCTTGGCCAAAGGCGAATAAGGCCATTCGAAACCTATCTTAAAAGGTGTGAGATCCCACATCTGCTAGGAGGGGGAACGAAGTCCTCCTTATAAGGGTGGATGGATACCTTCCTTGCATGAGGCCTTTTGCCTGTCACTTAGTGCGGTCTGGGTGCGTCCCGCGTATGCCTGTGCGGGCAGGAACAAAACCGTGAGTGGTGCCGGCATGCTGTTATGCAGAGGGTATCCGCAAAGCGGACAATATCGTGTACGGTGGACTGGGGATGTTACAGAATGGTATCAGAGCCGGTCACCGGGTCGATGTGTCAGCGAGGACGCTGATCCCACTTAGGTGGGTGGATTGTGAGATCCCACATCGGCTAGGAGGGGGAACGAAGTCCTCCTTATAAGGGTGGATGGATACCTTCCTTGCATGAGGCCTTTTGCCTGTCACTTGGTGCGGTCTGGGTGCGTCCCGCGTATGCCTGTGCGGGCAGGAACAAAACCGTGAGCGGTGCCGGCATGCTGTTATGCAGAGGGTATCCGCAAAGCGGACAATATCGTGTACGGTGGACTGGGGATGTTACAGTCCACCCACCTAAGTGGGATCAGCGTCCTCGCATAACAAGTTAAAATTAACAAGTTACACCTATAATTATTTACTTCATCATATTAACACAATATCGTGTACGGTGGACTCGATACTGTAACATCCCCAGTCCGATTATATGTGGTGTAACTTGTTAAAATTAAAACGTATTTTTTTAACGTATATCAAGTTAATATACGATTATATGTGTTAATATGATGAAGTAAATAATTATAGGGGTATAAAATGTAAATTTCAAATCAATTTATATCAAATTGAGTGTGCATCGCAGACTACCCTAAATCGCGGGACTAGGGTCTCCAAATCGCAGGAAAATTGTTGGGTCCGCGATCGCATACCTCATCGCGGAAAAAAGAGTATTTTGCAAAAGCAACGAGATTTTGGGTATTTTTGCAATTCAAAGTCAAACTTTGGATATTTTCGAGTGCATTGAATGGCTCCATAAAGTCTCCTTGATAACGGTCGTAACGGTCGCTGAATTCAATGCTCGTAATTGCCTTCGTTAGTTATAGCCGTTGATCATCAATGACATTGATTCCTGCATTTGAACACTGAAAACGTAACAGAAATAATGTATGTTAGTCGGTCGAGGTCGCATGGTTCCATACGACGGTCGTGTGAGCCAGACGACGTCATGGTCGAGTGTCGTGAGGTAGATAACTTTCGATTTCAACTCTGATCGGGAGATAAAGTATTATGATTTTACTTTACTATGGAAAAGTATAATAAATGTTTTCCTTACTTTGGTCGTGGTCGAGACTGGTGAAATTTTACCCAAACAGTTTGCCCCCAAAATTTGAAAATAGAGTGGCAAATTCGAATTTTAAATTTTGTCATTCGGACGTCTGGGGTTGTGACATGTGTCGAAAAAATCACTTTGATTGCCTTGGAACTGGATCGGTCCAATCCCAACTAAAGAGGAAGTCAAAAAGGGATAAGATCGTGATGTCACGCTGACACAAGATCATGCTTAGCAGTTGTCAACGCCACGTGTCGACGATCCGTGTGTGCATACGAAAAGGTAAGGATACGTGTCGATCATCGAGGGACTCGACCTGACACGATCGTTTACATAAATAGAGGGCACGGTGGATCTTTTCTATTTTACGTTTCTAGAGAGTTTTGAGAGTAAGATTTTCTTCTCGATTCTTCATCAGATCCTTTCCAAATTTGCAATAAATCATCGACATGTTTAGAATTTTAGAGGTTTTTAGAGCGCCTATATAAGGTACGATTCTTTGATCTTTTGTAAGTCTACTTAGAAATGTCGACCGAACCTATAAGTTCTATTCGAGAACAAAAGGATCTAGACGACCTTAGAAGTTTAGCAAAAATCCCTGCGGGGGTTAAATTAATTAGAGCAGGTCAGACCCGACCACATGAGTGTCCCGAGGGGTATATCATGATATACGAATACCCTTTTGTAACACCCTCAAATTTGGAAATAGCAACTAATTAAAATTTCAACAAAATATCTAAATATATAAGATCATCTCTACAATTCCTTCATCAAAATACCTCAGAATTAAAACATCTCAATATCTACAAGAAAATAACTCAATCGGGTGTCACTTAATACAATGAAAGTTACTAGTCCAAATGAATGCGGAAGACTTCACTAAACAAGTCACCTCACATGCACTTTACTAGCACTCGCCACTTCCCAATGTAGCTAGAGTTACCCCAACCGGAGCCTGTTGCACATGCCGACAAATAAAAAGGGTTAGGCTTACGCCTAGTGAGTTCAAGCATTTTATCATGACTATATAAAACAAACATAAATCAACTGAGTAATAGTTTAGTCATGATTTCAAAAGAGTTTACTTTAATTGCAAATCATCCATTTTCCAACTCACACACTCCCATGGAAAAGTTCCCGAAAGGTATATGTAACATCCCGAAATTTCCTTTGTAATTAATAAAAGATAAATTGTAGTTTAGTACATTTTATTTATGAGAAAAGTTACTTAGAGGGTTGAATTGAAATTATATGGAAGTTTGGGGTTTATTTTAGAAAATGAGTTAATGACTCATGTTTTATGTGAGGTGTCACATTAGGAATAAATCAGTATTTGATAATACTGATTTTGTTTTGGTATTCTAGAAAGAAAAAGAAAACAGAAAATAGAGAGAGAGATAGAACTTGACAGAGAGATAGACGAAAGGAAGAAGAGAAGAAAAGAAGAGGAGAAATCGGTTGGTGATTTAGTGGTAAGAGTTTGTTTTCTTATCTGTTTTGTTTATCACCATAGATTTTTAAGTGGTAGTAATTTTGGTCCAGATTGCTATTAAGCTGTTGATTAAGCCAGTGATTTTGGGAAGAACACTGTGTTCAGAAAAGTCCAGGTGAGTTATTCAAACTTTCTTTAAAATTAAGCACTGAAAATGCTAATAGATGTGTTGTATTTGCATTTAAATCACTTAGAATGCTTAATGGTTAAGAAAAATCGGAATAAGCTTAACAGGTGAAAGTGAAGATGAACAGTAAAGTTTTCGCAACAGTGGTTTGCGAAAAGTGAGGTTTTCGCAGCTTTGTCTTGCGAAAAGTGAGGTTTTCGCAACAGAAGGTTGCGGGTTCTGAGGTTTTCGCAACAGAAGGTTGCGAGTTCTGGACTTCTCGCAGCTTTGGCTTGCGAAAAGTGGGGGGGTTTTCGCTACAGTAGCTTGCGAAAAGTTTTGACTTTCAGTAGTAGTTTGAGGCTATTATGTGACATGAAGTGTGATATGAATATGCTACTTGTTATATGTCTATAACTCTGTTGATGATGTAAAAACCATGTTTATGATAAATTGTAAGGACTTATTTATGAGTCCGAAGTTGTTATGAATTTTTGAGATGTTGATTCCCGATGCTAAATGGCAAAGTGGGAATAATTGTTGAAATTAATATTCTGTACATGGAGATATAGAATATATGTTGAATTGTATAGCGTTAGTATACAATAGAAGAGTGATGATACACAATTATTGTGTGGCGTTGGCTAGAAATATACATCTGGTCTAGTGGGCATAAAGTACGGTATAATGAGAACCGTTTACTAGTCATGGACCGTTGGGATGTACTTCTAGTTGTTGGAGTGAATCTTGAATCATCTGTGAGGGAATCTGGTGGTTGTTGATCGCAATAAAATCTCATTTGGGGGACCAGTGATTCAAGGTGGGGAGGAAATGAAATAAGGAATAGTAGACTTAGAGTTGTAATTCCCATTTCAAACGAAAGATGAAATATCTTCATTGTTGAGAAATTGTAATCTTAATTCAGAAAGAAGCAGGTTTGGAAACTGTAATTTCTGGGAGTTAGAATTATTTATAAGTCCGGTGGGATTTATAGTAATTCTCGTTGGTAGTATGATGACTAGATGAATTAGTCATAAGTAAGGGAATAGGTGGATTCCAATGATTGATAAAGAGTTGGTATGGTAAGATGACTGAAAACAGGTTCGATATATCTGTTAATATTTTAGTTGTTAAATTTTAATTTAATTTGGATAATCTCACTAGGCGAAAGCCTAATGTTTCAAATTAAACTGTCTTACCAGGTACTGGCTCTGGGAAATAGTTGGGAAGTGAGACTTCAGTTGAAAGGAATCAGACTTGGCGTTAGCAAAGGATCAGGATATTCTTTTGATGACTTTTGGGACAAGCCTTAGATAATCTAGTTGATCTTATTGTGATGTATAATTAGATTGATCAGATTATTTAAGTTAATCTACCTTGTGTATATATAGAACCTTACTTATGATCCTTCTGTTTATGAAAGTCTGATATTTTGATGATCATAACGCGTGTATTTTGAGGTTTAAATTGGCCCTAAATTCTAGGGTGTTACAGTATGGTATCAGAGCTTTAGTTTAAGCGAACTAGGTATGAACTCGATATGCCTAGACTTAAGCTGTGATGAAATTAAGTTATGATCTACGAGAGATGGGTAGAATTGCTAAGACTGGGTAGTCTTAGGGTGGACGGAAATACACTAAATTAGTATTGTAACGATGGGGACGAGAATTCTCGTGTATAATATGTTCGCAATTTCAATTAGCTACTGTTATTATGGATATATTGTTACATAAGCATGCTTGTTTCTCAGTTGTTACAATGGCTAATTAGTGATAAAGTACGTTTAGTATGTTAGAATTCTGTTTAACCATTTGTATGGTTATTTGTGTTTTATCAGAGCAATGGTGAATACGCCACCTAGAGAAAGAGTTGGAACTGATGAGGCAGAAGTGAGTAATATGCATAATGCACCAAGAGATTTTCTTTCTTTGGGAGGTATGCATACTTCAGCTCCGAGGGTGGGTACTAGCAACGTTAGTCAAACGACAGATTCTAATATGGAGGCAAGAATAATGGAGAACGTATCAAGAATGATGAATGCTTCGGTAGAGAGACAAGCTGACTTAATGAACGCCTCCATGGAAAGACAAACCGAAATGTTTACAAAGTTGTTCAACGACAGGAATATAGAACCAAGACGTCAAGTGATTGATACTGGAGTGATAAATCCGATAGGTAATCCAGTAATAGAGGCGGAACGAAGGGTAGAAAGAATTTGTTCTTACAAAACATTTCTAAGCTGCAAGCCGCCTGAATTTAAAGGAGAAGATAGCCCAGTTGCATGTATGAATTGGCTACGGGAGATAGAGCAAGCTTTCCGAGCCTGTGAATGTCAGGAAGGGTCAAAAGTCAGATTTGCTTCTCAGATGTTAAGAGGTAATGCTGTGAACTGGTGGAATGTTTTGACATCTTCTTTGACGACAACTGTGTTAGATGCTATGACTTGGGGAGCATTTAAAGAGAAGATACTGAAAGAATATTGTAATGAACACGAGATGGATCGGATAGAGGAACAATTTAGGAATCTCAAAAAGGGTAACATGTCGGTGAGAAGATATACAGAATTATTTATGGAGAAACTGAACTTGGTAGGGCACGTGGCTCCTACTGAAAAAGATAAAGTTAAAGCCTATCTGAAACGGTTACCAGCCGAGATGATGTCCCGAGTGCGGAATTCAAAGGCTGTAACGCTCAGGGAAATGATTGAAGAGGCCAAGTTGATAGAGGAGATGTATGCCAGAGATAGGGAAGAGAAAGCTCATGTTGGAGATAAAAGAAAGTGGGAAGGTCGTTCTGATTCTTCTCAGAAACTCAGGCTGTTTGGTAAGAATATACGTTCAGATTCACGAAAGGAACCCAACTGGTGCCCGAAGTGTAAGAGTAAGCATTTTGGGCCATGTCGAGCAAGCGGGCCAGAGTGTTTTAAATGTGGAAAGACGGGGCACTTTGCATTTAATTGTTTACTACCGGGTGCAGTGTGTTTTGAATGTAAACAGCCAGGGCATATTCGACGGGACTGTCCGAAGCTGAAAAAGGAGGGAGAACAGGGAAAGAAGGCAGTTATACCAAAACCAACAGGACGAGCATTTAATATGACAGTTGAAGAAGCGAAGGGATCCAAGGATGTTGTCTCTGGTACATTCCTTATAAACTCTATACCTGCTCGTGTGTTATTTGATTGTGGTGCAAATTATTCGTTTGTATCCAAAGTGTTCTATGGAAAATTAGCTATGCATGTCACTACTTTAGGAGATGCCTTAGTAGTTGAGATAGCTAATGGGGGTCTAGCTTTGGTTGATGAAAGAATAGATGGTTGTACGATTCAGATAGAGGATGCAAAATTTCCAATTAGCATGTTGTTAATGGAAATTGGAGGATTTGATGTTATTTTGGGAATGGATTGGTTGTCTGATAACCAAGCCGAAATAATGTGTGCTAAGAAGTTAATACGAATCCCGATGGTTAATCAAGACGATGTAATTGTATATGGGGAAAAGCAGAAGGGAGAAATACAGTTGATTTCAGTCATAAAGGCACGTAAGTGTTTAGCAAAAGGATGTTTGTCATATTTGGCATATGTCCTAGACGCTAAGTCAGAGAAGAAGCAGATACAAGACATTAAAGTAGTACGCGATTTTCCAGATGTATTCCCGGATGATCTTCCAGGTTTACCTTTGGAAAGGCAAGTAGAGTTCTGTATTGATTTAGTTCCTGGAGCAGCACCAATAGCTCGTGCGCCATATCGTTTAGCACCAGCAGAAATGAAAGAAATGATGTCACAATTGCAGGAGTTACTAGACAAAGGTTGTATCAGACCGAGTTCTTCACCTTGGGGAGCTCCGATGCTGTTTGTTAAGAAGAAAGATGGGAGTTTAAGGATGTGCATTGATTATAGGGAATTGAATAAAGTGACAATTAAAAACAAGTATCCGTTGCCATGAATTGATGACTTGTTTGATCAATTGCAAGGCGCAGGGTGTTTTCTAAGATTGATCTGAGGTCGGGGTATCATCAAATACGAGTAAGGGATGAAGATATTCCGAAGACTGCTTTCAGAACAAGATATGGGCATTATGAGTTTCTTGTGATGCCATTTGGTTTGACTAACGCTCCAGCTATATTCATGGATATGATGAATAGAGTGTGTCGGCCCTTTCTAGATAAGTTTGTCATTGTGTTTATTGATGACATTCTAGTATATTCAAAGAATGAAAATGATCACGAGAGTCATCTTCATGAAGTTTTGGAAGTACTAAGAAAGGAGAAGTTGTATGCAAAATTCTCGAAATGTGAATTTTGGCTAGAAGAAGTACAATTTCTGGGTCATGTAATTTCAGCTGAAGGTGTGAAAGTGGATCCGGCCAAAATAGAAGCAATGATGAATTGGGAAACTCCAAAGAATGCATCTGAAATAAGAAGTTTATTGGGTTTGGCTGGGTATTATCGGAGGTTTATTCAAGATTTCTCAAAGATTGCTTCTGCTTTGACTGTATTAACTCGTAAAAATGTAAAGTTTGTTTGGACTGAAAAGCAGGAATCAGCTTTCAAGACCTTAAGACAAAAGTTGTGTGAAGCTCCTATTTTAGCTCTGCCTGAAGGTACAGATGATTTTGTAGTGTATAGTGATGCTTCAAAGATGGGTCTAGGATGTGTATTGATGCAAAGAGGCAAGGTGATTGCTTATGCATCAAGGCAATTGAAAAAGCATGAGAAGAATTATCCTACCCATGATTTGGAGTTAGCAGCGGTGGTTTTTGCTTTGAAGCTATGGCGTCACTATTTGTATGGAACAAAGTGTACTCTTTATACTGATCATAAGAGTTTAAAGCATGTTTTTGATCAAAAGGAGTTGAATATGAGGCAGAGAAGGTGGTTGGAACTACTTAAAGACTACGATTGTGAGTTGCATTACCATCCTGGTAAAGCAAATGTAGTGGCTGACGCTTTAAGCAGAAAAGAATATAGTGGCTGTTTGAAGTCAACAAATGCTCGGATTGATGTGATGTCAAGTTTGATTGAACGAATAAAGACTGCTCAGATGGAAGCTATTTTGGAAGAAAACTTAAAAGATGAAGTTATGGTCAAACAACGGTTTCAACTGACGGAAGATAGTCGTGGGGTGAAGTTGTTTCGAGGCCGTGTTTGGGTACCAAGAGTAAGTGGGAATAGGGAGTTAATTTTGGAAGATGCTCACAAATCAAAGTATTCCATTCACCCTGGAAGTACTAAAATGTATAGAGACTTGAAGCTACATTATTGGTGGCCAACCATGAAGTTAGATGTGGCCCGATGTGTAGAAAAGTGTGGAACCTGTTCTTTAGTTAAAGCTGAACATCAAAAGCCATACGGAAGTTTTCAATCTTTGGAAATTCCGGAATGGAAATGGGATAAGATTACCATGGATTTCGTAACGAAGTTACCAAAGACACAAAGGGATAATGACACTATATGGGTAATCGTTGACAGGTTGACAAAGAGTGCTCATTTCTTGGCAATGAAAGAAGCGTCGCCGATAGAAAAGTTAGCAAAGTTGTATATTGACGAAGTGGTGTCAAGACATGGTATACCAATGTCTATTGTTTCAGATCGTGATAGTCGGTTTACATTAAGGTTTTGGCGGTCACTTCAAGAAGAGTTGGGTACGAAATTGAATTTGAGTACTGCATATCATCCGCAAACGGACGGTCAGAGTGAAAGAACTATTCAGACTTTAGAAGATATGCTTAGAGCATGTATACTAAATTTTGGAGGTAATTGGGATACGCATTTACCATTACTGGAAGAGCACCGTTCGAAGCCTTGTATGGTAGAAAGTGTAGAACTCCAGTGTGTTGGTTAGAAGCTGGAGAGAAACAGTTTGCTGGACCGGAAATGGTACAACAAACGGCTGATAAAATAAAAGAAATCCGACAACACATGAAAGCGGCTTAGGACAGACAAAAGAGTTATGCTGATTTAAAAAGAAGACCAGTAGAATTCCAAGTTGGGGAGCGCGTTATGCTAAAAGTATCTCCATGGAAAGGTGTAATTCGTTTTGGAAAGCGTGGGAAGCTAAGTCCTCGTTTTCTAGGGCCTTTTGTTATCACTAAAAGAATTGGTCAACAGGCTTATCAGCTAGATCTTCCACCTGAATTGGAAGGAATTCACAATGTGTTCCACGTATGTTATCTTCGGAAATGTTTGGCAGAAGAACAAGATGTGATTCCAATAACTGATGTCAGGGTGGACGAGAAGAGTCAATGTGTTGAAGAACCAGAAACGATTTTAGAAAGATCGGTTCGGAAGTTAAGGAACGGCAAAGAGGTGCCTATGTTGAAAGTACAGTGGAAACATCACCGAGGCAGTAACGTGACTTTAGAGTCGGAGGAAGAAATGAAGAAACGATATCCTCATTTGTTTGCTTAGTTTGATTTCGGGGACGAAATCCTTTTAAGTTGGGGAGTATTGTAACATCCCGAAATTTCCTTTGTAATTAATAAAAGATAAATTGTAGTTTAGTACATTTTATTTATGAGAAAAGTTACTTAGAGGGTTGAATTGAAATTATATGGAAGTTTGGGGTTTATTTTAGAAAATGAGTTAATGACTCATGTTTTATGTGATGTGTCACATTAGGAATAAATCAGTATTTGATAATACTGATTTTGTTTTGGTATTCTAGAAAGAAAAAGAAAACAGAAAATAGAGAGAGAGATAGACGAAAGGAAGAAGAGAAGAAAAGAAGAAGAGAAATCGGTTGGTGATTTAGTGGTAAGAGTTTGTTTTCTTATCTGTTTTGTTCATCACCATAGATTTTTAAGTGGTAGTAATTTTGGTCCAGATTGCTATTAAGCTGTTGATTAAGCCAGTGATTTTGGGAAGAACACTGTGTTCAGAAAAGTCCAGGTGAGTTATTCAAACTTTCTTTAAAATTAAGCACTGAAAATGCTAATAGATGTGTTGTATTTGCATTTAAATCACTTAGAATGCTTAATGGTTAAGAAAAATTGGAATAAGCTTAACAGGTGAAAGTGACGATGAACAGTAAAGTTTTCGCAACAGTGGTTTGCGAAAAGTGAGGTTTTCCCAGCTTTGTCTTGCGAAAAGTGAGGTTTTCGCAACAGAAGGTTGCGGGTTCTGAGGTTTTCGCAACAGAGGGTTGCGAGTTCTAGACTTCTCGCATCTTTGGCTTGCGAAAAGTGGGGGGGGGGGGTTTCGCTACAGTAGCTTGCGAAAAGTTTTGACTTTCAGTAGTAGTTTAAGGCTATTATGTGACATGAAGTGTGATATGAATATGCTACTTGTTATATGTCTATAACTCTGTTGATGATGTAAAAACCATGTTTATGATAAATTGTAAGGACTTATTTATGAGTCCGAAGTTGTTATGAATTTTTGAGATGTTGATTCCCGATGCTAAATGGCAAAGTGGGAATAATTGTTGAAATTAATATTCTGTACATGGAGATATAGAATATATGTTGAATTGTATAGCGTTAGTATACAATAGAAGAGTGATGATACACAATTATTGTGTGGCGTTGGCTAGAAATATACATCTGGTCTAGTGGGCATAAAGTACGGTATAATGAGAACCGTTTACTAGTCAGGGACCGTTGGGATGTACTTCTAGTTGTTGGAGTGAATCTTGAATCATCTGTGAGGGTCTCTGGTGGTTGTTGATCGCGATAAAATCTCATTTGGGGGACCAGTGATTCAAGGTGGGGAGGAAATGAAATAAGGAATAGTAGACTTAGAGTTGTAATTCCCATTTCAAACGAAAGATGAGATATCTTCATTGTTGAGAAATTGTAATCTTAATTCAGAAAGAAGCAGGTTTGGAAACTGTAATTTCTGGGAGTTAGAATTATTTATAAGTCCGGTGGGATTTATAGTAATTCTCGTTGGTAGTATGATGACTAGATGAATTAGTCATAAGTAAGGGAATAGGTGGATTCCAATGATTGATAAAGAGTTGGTATGGTAAGATGACTGAAAACAGGTTCGATATATCTGTTAATATTTTAGTTGTTAAATTTTAATTTAATTTGGATAATCTCACTAGGCGAAAGCCTAATGTTTCAAATTAAACTGTCTTACCAGGTACTGGCTCTGGGAAATAGTTGGGAAGTGAGACTTCAGTTGAAAGGAATCAGACTTGGCGTTAGCAAAGGATCAGGATATTCTTTTGATGACTTTTGGGACAAGCCTTAGATAATCTAGTTGATCTTATTGTGATGTATAATTAGATTGATCAGATTATTTAAGTTAATCTACCTTGTGTATATATAGAACCTTACTTATGATCCTTCTGTTTATGAAAGTCTGATATTTTGATGATCATAACGCGTGTATTTTGAGGTTTAAATTGGCCCTAAATTCTAGGGTGTTACAGTATAATACGTTTTCCAAAATGAATTACGTTTCCAACTCACTCAAATATGTGAATAAGTTTAGTTTAGGAAAAACCCTCAAATACGGTTGACAAAACATACTCAACCCATAAAACATGGAAACCATCCGTTAAATATAACTCTTTATTAAAGCACAATACGAAGCGATACTAATGCGACCGTAAAAGGTAATAAAGATCAAATACCATAAACGGGAAGACCCGTATCCGTTGAAGGTGGAGGTAACACAAATACCCAAAACATCATACACGGATGAGATATAAACCACAACTTACGTACCATGAAAAACAATCCATATAAATAGAACACGTCACCGAAAACATGAGTAGTAACAAATACCCAAAACAACACCTTTCGGTGACGGGGGAGACCCGTATACATCGCACGTGACGGAACACCAAAGTCGGTCACTTACTATATAATAAAAACACCCACGTGGATTACTCTCGTAAAACTGAGCTCAATCACTCCAGATCTATTGCTCACGAGACTAGGATGCCTCCAACTTCAACCACTCCAGGTCTATACATTGGGTCACCAAATCCACAACAGCACATTAGGGATTACACCTTACTGCCCATGAGACGACGCCCGACCATCTAGGTCCACGCCTTACTTATCATGGATCCCGATGCCTATCCCGTGTTAAGCACATATATGGAATTACTCCTTACTGCCCATGAGACGACGCCCGGCCATCTAAGTCCACGCCTTACTTATCATGGAACCCGATGCCTATTCCGTGCTACAAAATAAACTAACATCTCGTAAACTGAGCTCAATCAATTCCGACCTCTTGCCCGCGAGACTAAGGGAAACTCAAATGCCTATGGATCCATAGCTAACAAGGTATAAACATTACACGACCCCAAATGAATAAACAAATGCATTCAAAACATGCAATTCCCCAATAATCATAAATCATGATCAAAACTCAACTTTGAGTTATCAAACCGGACAAATGTCCCCAAAACTTAATAAAATCCAATACCGAGCCACAAGCTCAACTAACCCGAAAGATAGTCCATGAAAGTCATAAAATGACATTAAGTATAACAACACACACCGGTTGTCAGTAAGTACTTCAAATCCGTGAAAACCCGAAATAAAACCTTGGATCGGGATAACCCTCATTTCCAAAAGGACTCAACCTTTATATTTTCAAAACATCTCATGATGTACTATATGCATATTTCCAAATATCCACAAAATTCATTTTCATAATAAATAGACTCCATTTATCACATAAATCAACAATCCATTTTCATATAAGATTTATCTATCACATTTTTCCACAATATCCAAAAGTAGTGTTTTACAATGTTTACCACAATTAATACCTCAAAAAGGTAAAATCCACAAAATAACTCAACATTAATAATTTTAAGGTAAAACACATAATTGCTTGGAAAAATAACATTTTGGCATGTACAAAGTTTTCGCAAAGTAACTTGAACTCACCTTTGCTAGATTTAGCTAAATCTAGGGTTTCTCCAACGTAAGCTCCTTTGATGAAGATTGCATCCTCAAGCCAAAACTTCCAAAACCTAGATTTATGAGTTTCCATCCATCAATACCGAAATCTAACCATAAGAAATCATTCCCTAAACAATTTCATCCAAAAACCCCAAATATTCCAAACCCTAATCTTCAATAATGAAGAAGGTGAAGATTATCTCAACCAATCACCAACAAAATCATCTAACAATAACCTCAAGGTAGAAGAAAGAGGAAATCCACAATAATCTAGCATTTGGGTTAAGAAATGTTACCTTAATCGTATGAACCTCCAACTAAAAGCTTCTAACCATCCACATGAGCTCCAAGCTCTCCTATCTTCATCAAAGGTGGGAAATGGGTTGAATTTGGTGAAGAAATGAGGAAGGAGAGGGGAGGTTTAGGGTTTCTTGAGAGAGAGACGATTTTTAGAGAGAGGGTTGAGAGAGATGAGTGAAACGGGGAAGAAGAAAGAAGAAAAGGGGTTTAAAACACCCTGGAGCCCGTCGGCGAAAGTGACACGGCGATAGTGACAGTGTCACTATCGCCAGGGCACAATCGCCCGCGTCCCCCCCAACTATCGGTACATTATGGGCGATAGTGACACGGCGATTGTGACAGTGTCACTATCGCCGGGCACAATAGCTCAGAGTGTACCGAAACTCGTTTTGGCCTTAACTTCCTCGTTTTAGCTCCGTTTTCGCTCCGGAAAGAACCGTTGGACTCGTATTCGAATTCCTCATCCAACAACACCATAAAATCTAAGATTTAACCCAAAATATTATTTTCATATTTTTCTTAAAGATTGGTTCCACACTGATTCGAAATTGGACCTATCCGAAAATTACGGGTGTTACAATCCTCCCAACCTTAGGATGATTTCGTCCTCGAAATCTGGATCCCTTACAACCCAAGGCTAGCCGACTCAATGCCGACCACGATTCGTCAATTCCTAACTGAAATCTAAATTTCACACACAGCCATAAAGACAGTTCCTCGAACCAATTTCTTACCAACAAAACCCCTTCAAGTACACGTTACTTATGTCCGGAAGAACACTCTAACCACTGGAATAATTCCTAGTTAAACGACTTCGGTTGTCTCCCAACCTTAAAGCGTTCCATACATCCCGATTTCGATTTCAGACTCTAAGTCAATCCAAGGTTTGTTCGCTAACGAACCCAACAGAATCATTAAACCGACAGGTTCTGTAACCATACACGAAGGTTATTCCACCAAAACCACTCGTCACAATCGAGCATCTTAAGGTTACTACAATCGTTACCATCATTCATTTAAAATCGGACTACAATTCCCCGATTACACTAAGGGTGCTTGGCCTCAAGCCCAAAAGTTGATACTTAGTCATACCATTAAGTTGAATCACCACAGACTCTACACACGAGCTTCACTTGTCGAGCCTTCTTACAAAACCAAGGTTATCGATATGGTGTCTAAAGAGTCCCACATACGAAAGTTGACCAAGACCCCAAAATAAGATTCCCAACAAGAAAGGTCACCACCACCCTCAATATAAGATACCGCGAATTAGATCTCTTAGTTACAAAAGTGCATCATCCCCGCACCCAACACCATTCGGCCTACAGCGCTATCACGCGTGGAATACCCAACCTTCCACCGTCGAAGTGCTACACGCACTCACCCTTAACTGGGTTACTTACCCTTTCCAAGGTCCTAACGAGTTCAAGGTTTCCAAGTGCGTTATTCAATAAATATGCCAATTAATCAAAACCACTCACAAAATATTTTCAACACCAAGATTTTCATCTCAAATAACTCGTACGCAATAAAATTATTACTATCAGCTCGGTAGTTACGTAAAACTGGACACGCTTGTCCCACATATGAAAAATCATATTGAAAATCATTTCATCGCAGTTCAGTTTACCCACAAAACGCAAAAGCGTAATAAACAATTTCTTTAAAAACGAACCGCCACGGTTCTAGTATGGATTGACTCATGACATGCATGTAAAGTGACTGCTCGACCTAAGACGGGGTGCAACACAAGGTGTGCACGTATTCAAAAGAAGTCCAACGACATTTGACTCCCAAAAATTTCCTGATTAACCATAAAATTGCATGAAACAAGGTTCACCAACAAAATTTTGCGCGCGTCAGTTTATTATACAAAACGGTGAAACGATTTACAAACTTGCCTTAGTCAAAACACAAAAGGACTTGTGCAAATTCCATATTTAAACAAAATCAATACGTTTCCACCATTCGAAAATATCGACTTAAAACATCGTAAAACTTCAAATTGGGGTAGATATGCAAACTCGTAGTACTTCTTAGAAATTTCTTGTACTAACACATATGCATCAAATACTCACATCAAAATTTCAAAAGATGAAATTATTTAAATTGATTTCCAAAATTTTCTCAAATGGTCACATAACGACACACGAGCAAAACGTTACTGATAACACTGTACACAACCATGTACTTTCTAAAAAGAAAACTAGGAAGGAACAATTGCTAGTAAATGGTCGACACCAATAAGGGTCAAACCGACTTCAGTTCTCGAATTGCACCAACGGTGCGTGTAAATGTTCAAAACACAAGAAATTGTACGCGACATAGTTTTATACCAACAATTTTTCTAAAATTTTCATCACAAGCATTTCCTCAAAATTTCGTACTTGGGACATAAAACGTCAAAGCGTCATTACTTAAAATGTATTTGTCAAAAATACTCCAAGTACGCATTTCTTCAAAACTCAAAAAAGGTTTTCAATTCTCCCAAAATAATCGGCAAATCCAAATTAACCAAATGTCAACGACTCACACATTTATATTTTCAAAATATAAAACATTGTAAACTTATGCATAATTTTCACAACACCAAAACACCCCCTTGACTAAATGGCCTCTCATTTAAACAAGGATTTAATAAAACATTTCGTGCACGACTCATTTGTCAAGATATTGAGAAACAATGGTTACCAAGCTATGCATACCCCGAAGTCAATATAACACATTTTACATAAAATGATAATAAACATTTAACTGCCCAATAGCGCCCCAAGTAAATCATTATGAAATGTCACCCAAACGTTCTTTCATGCATCACTTAAGTCATGTATAAATCAATCCATACACTGAACTATTTGCAATAAAATACTTAGTAACACAAACTCTTGAAAGAAAAGTTACGCAACACTAGAGTTCCAAACTCATCTTTTCTTAGTCGCCTTATGGCATAAAATTAACTTTTCTCACAAAACTCGAGTGGGACCAAATGCCCAACATAACTCGTAAACTTTTCACGTAAGTAATTAAAGCATGCACCTTGTGAAATTATACTCACACGACTCAACATGTCGTAAAACAAACTCCATGAACCTCAACGAACTCAATGACTCCAAGTCAATAAAACGGCGCTAAACATCATGCTTCCAAGGCCAAACTGCTATAAGCAAAATCATGGCTAAAATGCCAAATTCCAAAATCCCTTCTATGGTAATACCACATAAACAACATTGTTTAAAACTCACACTAAACAAATTTTCCAGAATAATTTTACACAAACATCATGGAAGATAACTTTTCGTCCAACTCTAACATATGTGGAGGAGATCCAATGTTAAAGTCACAAGCCGTAGTTATTGCCCAACATCTTAAACATCATAAACTATGATTATCATTATATCCAAAACAATTGTTGAACAACAATGAAATAAGGCAAAACAAATCCCGGCGGAGTTTGCAACTCCCGCAATAAAATGGTTTCATGCACGTTCAAAACCATGATTTGAAATCTTGTGTGTGTGCTAAACATTTCTCAAAATTTCATAACAAAATCCATATAAGGATTTGAAACACAAGAACTAGTTGATGAAATTTATTTTCAAAATAAACTGTGCATGACTTAGTCGGCATTCAACGTCTCAACTCATACCCTTCCAAATCCCTCCGGTCCACTATTGTCATCCGGATATTCAAACCTCTTAAGGCAAGTTGGGAATTACATCAATTAACCTTACAGTTTTTCCTCAAATCAAAGTCGGCTCAATAAGCCTATGGTTCTAATCCAACCATCAATCTCGACCCGAAACGGTCTACTTAAAGCAATTATCATGCTTATCGTCACTCCAAGTGACTAATACTAGAATCGTCCATCTATTCCAACGACTACTAGCTTAGAACCTCCTTCACTACCCCAACGATCATCACACTAAAGTAGTTCAAGTACGCACATGTACTAGTAGGTTCACCATGACACTGGCCATGCGTCACTATGAACGCACCATACATGATTATCTTTGTTACTCTCGACGTGACTCTCGTTTCTAACAACATCCATCAACTTCAAAACGTCCTATCTTAAAGTGCCTAAAGGTGAATTTCACTATCATTTACTTAAACGAACGCTAGTTTGAGTCTAGGTATCCAAAATCAACACCTAAATCTCTCAAACTTATGCTCTGATACCAACTTGTAACACCCTCAAATTTGGAAAGAGCAACTAATTAAAATTTCAACAAAATATCTAAATATATAAGATCATCTCTACAATTCCTTCATCAAAATACCTCAGAATTAAAACATCTCAATATCTACAAGAAAATAACTCAATCGGGTGTCACTTAATACAATGCAAGTTACTAGTCCAAATGAATGCGGAAGACTTCACTAAACAAGTCACCTCACGTGCACTTTACTAGCACTCGCCACTTCCCAATGTAGCTAGAGTTACCCCAACCGGAGCCTGTTGCACATGCCGACAAATAAAAAGGGTTAGGCTTACGCCTAGTGAGTTCAAGCATTTTATCATGACTATATAAAACAAACATAAATCAACTGAGTAATAGTTTAGTCATGATTTCAAAAGAGTTTACTTTAATTGCAAATCATCCATTTTCCAACTCACACACTCCCATGGAAAAGTTCCCGAAAGGTATAATACGTTTTCCAAAATGAATTACATTTCCAACTCACTCAAATATGTGAATAAGTTTAGTTTAGGCAAAACCCTCAAATACGGTTGACAAAACATACTCAACCCATAAAACATGGAAACCATCCGTTAAATATAACTCTTTATTAAAACATAATACGAAGCGATACTAATGCGACCGTAAAAGGTAATAAAGATCAAATACCATAAACGGGAAGACCCGTATCCGTTGAAGGTGGAGGTAACACAAATACCCAAAACATCATACACGTATGAGATATAAACCACAACTTACGTACCATGAAAAACAATCCATATAAATAGAACACGTCACCGAAAACATGAGTAGTAACAAATACCCAAAACAACACCTTTCGGTGACGGGGGAGACCCGTATACATCGCACGTGACGGAACACCAAAGTCGGTCACTTACTATGTAATAAAAACACCCACGTGGATTACTCTCATAAAACTGAGCTCAATCACTCCAGATCTATTGCTCACGAGACTAGGATGCCTCCAACTTCAACCACTCCAGGTCTATACATTGGGTCACCAAATCCACAACAGCACATTAGGGATTACACCTTACTGCCCATGAGACGACGCCCGACCATCTAGGTCCACGCCTTACTTATCATGGATCCCGATGCCTATCCCGTGTTAAGCACATATATGGAATTACTCCTTACTGCCCATGAGACGACGCCCGGCCATCTAAGTCCACGCCTTACTTATCATGGAACCCGATGCCTATTCCGTGCTACAAAATAAACTAACATCTCGTAAACTGAGCTCAATCAATTCCGACCTCTTGCCCGCGAGACTAAGGGAAACTCAAATGCCTATGGATCCATAGCTAACAAGGTATAAACATTACACGACCCCAAATGAATAAACAAATGCATTCAAAACATGCAATTCCCCAATAATCATAAATCATGATCAAAACTCAACTTTGAGTTATCAAACCGGACAAATGTCCCCAAAACTTAATAAAATCCAATACCGAGCCACAAGCTCAACTAACTCGAAAGATAGTCCATGAAAGTCATAAAATGACATTAAGTATAACAACACACACCGGTTGTCAGTAAGTACTTCAAATCCGTGAAAACCCGAAATAAAACCTTGGATCGGGATAACCCTCATTTCCAAAAGGACTCAACCTTTATATTTTCAAAACATCTCATGATGTACTATATGCATATTTCCAAATATCCACAAAATTCATTTTCATAATAAATAGACTCCATTTATCACATAAATCAACAATCCATTTTCATATAAGATTTATCTATCACATTTTTCCACAATATCCAAAAGTAGTGTTTTACAATGTTTACCACAATTAATACCTCAAAAAGGTAAAATCCACAAAATAACTCAACATTAATAATTTTAAGGTAAAACACATAATTGCTTGGAAAAATAACATTTTGGCATGTACAAAGTTTTCGCAAAGTAACTTGAACTCACCTTTGCTAGATTTAGCTAAATCTAGGGTTTCTCCAACGTAAGCTCCTTTGATGAAGATTGCATCCTCAAGCCAAAACTTCCAAAACCTAGATTTATGAGTTTCCATCCATCAATACCGAAATCTAACCATAAGAAATCATTCCCTAAACAATTTCATCCAAAAACCCCAAATATTCCAAACCCTAATCTTCAATAATGAAGAAGGTGAAGATTATCTCAACCAATCACCAACAAAATCATCTAACAATAACCTCAAGGTAGAAGAAAGAGGAAATCCACAATAATCTAGCATTTGGGTTAAGAAATGTTACCTTAATCGTATGAACCTCCAACTAAAAGCTTCCAACCATCCACATGAGCTCCAAGCTCTCCTATCTTCATCAATGGTGGGAAATGGGTTGAATTTGGTGAAGAAATGAGGAAGGAGAGGGGAGGTTTAGGGTTTCTTGAGAGAGACGATTTTTAGAGAGCGAGTTGAGAGAGATGAGTGAAATGGGGAAGAAGAAAGAAGAAAAGGGGTTTAAAACACCCTGGAGCCCGTCGGCTAAAGTGACACGGCGATAGTGACAGTGTCACTATCGCTAGGGCACAATCGCCCGCGTCCCCCCAACTCTCGGTACATTATGGCGATAGTGACACGGCGATTGTGACAGTGTCACTATCGCCGGGCACAATAGCTCAGAGTGTACCGAAACTCGTTTTGGCTTTAACTTCCTCGTTTTAGCTCCGGAAAGAACCATTGGACTCGTATTCAAATTCCTCATCCAACAAGACCATAAAATCTAAGATTTAACCCAAAATATTATTTTCATATTTTTCTTAAAAATTGGTTCCACACTGATTCGAAATTGGACCTATCCGAAAATTACGAGTGTTACAGATACCTTCGAAATGAGCTCAATATTGAATATTTTTGATTTTAATTATATTATACTTATTTAGTTAGTTTACTTTATACCTATTAGTTTTTTATTTTTCATTTAGTTAATATAAGATTATTATGTTAATGTGATAAGAGTGTAAAACAAAATTGGAAAAATAAGAGATGTACCATAAATTAAATAATTAACTATAAGGGTATGAATTGTAAATATTAAAAATATTTTTATGTAGTATATATGATATATAATTAAATAATTAAATCAAAAAATATTCAATATTGAGCTCATTTCGAAGGTATCGAAGAGACGATTACAATGATGTAACTTGTTAAAATTAAAACGTAATTTTTTATCTTATTTTAGTTAATATACGATTATATGTGATAATATCATAAACGTGTAAAATGAAAAATAGAAAACTAAAAGTTATAAAATAAACTAAGTAAATAATTATAGGGGTATAAAATGTAAATTTCAAATCAATTTATATCAAGTTGAGTCTCCAAATGGCAGAAAAATTGTTGGATCCGCGATAGCGGAAAAAATAGATATATTTGCAAAACCAATAAATTTTGGGTATTTTTGCAAGTTAAAGTTAAACTTTGGTATTTTAATTAATTTCCCTTATTAAAATTGTCCAACAAGCAGCCAATTTCATAAGGAGCAATGAAGCATTAACCATGACGAACGAATTCTGCATTTGAGTTTCCTCCAAAATCCATTTCTCGATTCCAATACCAAATCATGACGAACGAATTCTGCTCAACTGTGCGAACTCCACTACTACATTTCCTCATCCAATCCGCTCAAGTAACAATTCCTAAACTTTATCACATCGCCATTTTCCCTTGGTATCTGTCAATTTTGATTTCATTAATATATTGATCCAAACAAACAGAAACTTGAAGTTCCTCCGATCGTTAAGTACGCTGGATTATCTCTCTTTGCCGAACGGTTCTACCCGATCATCTCCAGCAGGTAATTTGTGTTTTTCTCTCAGAAATTGATGTCTGCATGTAAAAAAGTTAATATCGAGCACAATTGGCAGTTCCTCATCGTCAATTTGTCATCATATAGGAATCGATCAAACCCTAGCTGGAGAAAGTAACGTGACTTTAAGTCCTGGATTCCTTGTAACAATTGACACAGTTTGTGTAATCGTTGAGATTCATGATGAGAGTTATAATGAAAATGATTGATGACGAAGTTTGTAACAGTTTGCAGTTACTCATTGTCAATTTCTCATCATATAGGAATCAATCAAACCCTAGCTGGAGAAAGTAACGTGACTTTAAGTCCTGAATTCCTTGTAACAATTGACACAGTTTTGTGTAGTCGTCGATGATTAGTGATGAGAGTTATAATGAAAATGATTGTCTCTTGTGAATGGCTATATTGGCTCCAATATCATGTAAAAAGATAGTAGGTAATGTACTGCCATTATAGGTTTGTTTAGCCAGTGATCTCTCTACCCCTTTCCTTGCATATTTATGTATGGGAGGGCCTCCACGTATTAGAAGCCTAAATGCATCCTAGATATCTCTACTTTCCCTTTCTTTATCCAACCCTAAATGGTAGTAGGACAGTGTTCCGGCCGAGTGAAAGCTTGGTAGTGGCATAATGGGCTCAGTATCTAGAAGCATACATAGGTGAGACAATGTTTTTGGATATATTGTTTATGGGTTGCATTGTCTTATAATTTGTTTTTATTCAACTTTTTAGTCTATCCCCAACTAATTTGAAGTAAAAGGTTCGTTGCTGTTGAGTTGTCGTGGACGTTTTATGTCAAACACAAAAATGGTTGTTTCGGATAGGTTGGTATTCGTTAGTATAAGGTCAAATATATCAGGCGATATGCCATATTGTGATAAGTAACATTTTATGACCCCAGTTGAAATTTGGTTATGGGGTTTATAAAATTGAATTGATAAACTTTCCGTGCATAGGAATTGTGTAATTACTTCAGTGCATATGGCTAGTTGTTGCTCGCTTACTGTGATGATCCTAGGAATGATTAACCAACTTATGTACATATAGATGTAGGAATTGTTCCTCCTTTGATATGACATAATTGTATGACCGTATGGTGGACATCTGAATTGGGTGGAAATTTTGCAGAGAGCTTGTATATATAGGGGTGAGATGAGGGACACTAGAGATAGAGGTGGAATTGTGGAAAGAAGTATAGTGCATACTTAATGAAGATATGAATGGTAGTTTTGATATTTGGAGATAGGTAGAAACTGAAATCTTGGTTGTGCCCATGGATCTATAGTGGCAGGTATTTAAGCTTTTGACTGATTTTTTTTTAAATGCATGACCGTTTGATTGATTTAAAAACGCCTCTGCTCGATAGAAGAATGGCTATTCCTAACACAAGAATGCCTCAAAATCTGTAAGAAGGTCATCATTTGAAAAATTCTGTCACAAGGTTATATATATAGTGATGGAAATTTTACCCGTCGGGTCGGGTACCCGCCCCTAACGGGCGGGGATTCCCCGACTAATCGGGTAACGGAGCGGGGATGGGTATTGCTTTTCGTACCCGAAGCGGGTTCGGGGTCGGGGATGGTATTACCCGCCCCTAATAATACCCGATATATATTTTTATATATAATTTAGTTAGTTTCTTTTTTGTTGCTTAATAAGTTTATACTTTAAAATTCGTCATGAAGTACGATTACACGTGGTTGATTATATCATTATATGTGTTTGAAACTTGAGGTTTATTTATTTGTTTTAAAATTAAAAAACTCGCCTTTTCTTGTCATTAAAAATAATGTAATTAATTTTTCCCCCTAAACGGGTACCCAACGGGTTCCCCGTACCCATCGGGGATTTCCCCCCCCCCCCCCAAAAAAAAACCCGTCGGGGGTTAGACGGGTCGTGGTCGGGGACGGGGGATATAAAACGGGGTCGGGGATGGGGGTGCATTCTCCCGCCTAATACCCGCCCCGTTTCCATCACTAGTTATATATAGTCAGTCATCAACTTTTTGATAAGGGACAGCTGTTATCTGCAGACAGGAATGTCCATTATTCCTGAAAGTGTCTGTAGTAGACAAAGAGGCATTTCATGTTTTGTTGTTGAAGTTAAACAATGCTGCATATTCGATTTTAGAAGATTATCAAATAAAACATGGAAAATGAATGCTTCTGTTCTTTAGTGATAGCACTTGGGATTTTTTTGTATGAATTGATAGGTTGTATAATTGCTTTAGTTTGCCTTGCAAAGATTTAAACAGGACACTTTAGGACACTGGCTTTTACAACCAGTAAGAGAAAGCAATCTCCAGCTGTTCGCTCTTATTTCGATATGGATCTCAAGCAAAGTATGTGAGCTATAACTTGAAAGTACAGTGTTTGACTATTAATGGCATTTTTTTAACACCTTATGATCTCAACCCCTGGTAGATACATGATTCTCATCCCTTATCCGTCAAAAAGTTGAAAACTGTGGCTGACAAGATAATCCAGGAGCAACATTATACAACTAGAGATTTTGCAGATGCAGTAAGCAAGTTATTTTCTCACATTGTTCTCAAGGAGACAATCATTATTCTCATAGTGATTGATGAAGAAACTGTGCAGGAGGTGATCTTCATGCAGGTATATATGAAACAGGAATACAACACATTTGGTAGACTTTTCGATGACACCATTCTTTGTCACCATGAAGGTATTGGATTTTGAGATTGGTACATCAAATATTGCCTACATATTCCTTGAAGACTTGGTTATTCAGTTAAAGTAAGCATCAATATATCCATTACATGTTTACAATTATTAGCTTTATGTTACTTAATTAGTTTCTCATTAGATCATACATATTTCGTCCTTATGTGAGATCAGGGAAGTTGCAACAGTCGGGTACCATTTGAATTTTGAAGTATGCATGGACATTATGGATCTGCTGTATGAAAAGGAGGAAACATCAGCTCTTTACGGTTCTCCCCGTTCTCTAGCAGCATCAATCCTGGCATGTTTCTGTCTATGGCATAATATAAACAAACATGCTATATATATATAATAGAACTGGGATCATGTAGGAACTACTTTGGTACCGGAGTTTCACATAAGTTAACATCCTCATGTTTTCCTTTAACATATGTGAACCTTTCGTAACAAAGTGGTTTGTATAGTTCCCACAAAATTTTGAGATGTTACCGGAACCAAACCCTTATATCTTTATGTTGCTTTCTTTGAAAGTACTGTGTGTTGCTGCAGGTTGCTTCGTATGTTATTACAGTGCCTAAACAAATATGGGAGTTTCCTATTCTTCCTTGGGGTAAGATCCCTCTATATATGTCCTTTGCATTTAGTTGTTTAACCAATGCTTATACATATTTATATGGGCTGCTAGTTAGCAAAAGCCATGCATATAGTTATATACCTCCATTTTGGCATCCGAAAAGCTCATTTATGGAAACAACAAAACAAAAAGTCCCTTTTTTGTTTAAGGCAAGTCAGGGGAGGAGTAGCACGGTGGCCTGCCTATTATAAACAAGTGTTAGGGGCCGTTTACCCAACACTTACCCGGTAAGCGCTTACTGGTAATAGTCAACACTTTCACTTTAACTTACCGGGTAAGATTTTAGCTCATTAAAACAGCATCGTATGCAACATTTTTAGCCGGTAAGATTCTCAATCCTTGTGATGTTCATCCGATAAGGTAAAGTGAGCCGATAAGCACCTACCGGGTAAGCGTTTAGTTTTTTCTTCCTATATTAATAGCTGTCAGTATTTCCACTTCGTGTTTCCTTGATTGTGTTAGCATATTTTTCTTAGCTTTGTGTTGTCTTCTTGTTTAAATATACCTATTGCTTGATTGCATACACTCTTACATTGAGCTTGCTCTTTGGTGTCCTTTTTGTTTTACAAGTGGCGCTGTCTTTTTCGCTGTGTTCTCGAAACTCATTTTACGAAGGAAAGGAAAGGAAAGGAAAGGGGAGGAAACTAAAAAAAACTTGTGTTTTCGAAACTTTTTTAGGAGAGAAAGGAAAGGAAATGGAAGGAAATAATGATAAGTTTCCTTCCAAAACTTTCCTCCCAAATGTGGAAGGAAAGGAAAGGAAAGAAACTAAAAACATTAATTTTTTTTTTACTAAAATTAATAAAATTACAAAACTATCCAATCTTTAATTATAAAAGATATATTTTAAAGGGTATTTTAGTAAAAATGACGTATTTCCTTTCCTTTCTCTCGAACACAAAAAAACAATTTTTTTCCTTTCCTTTCTTTTTTTTCCTTCGCTTTCGAGAACACTAATGAAAAAATTACTTTCCTTTCTTTTCCCTCCCATTCTTTTCTTTTCTTTTCTTTTCTCTCCAGTTTATAATTATTTATTTATTTATCAAGTTCCTTATCGGATTTCTCCGGAATCCCAAATTTCTGTGGTATTCCTTCAAATCAAAGAGGTTTAAAAAAAATTATTCACGGTATTTGTTGAATCAATCAACATGTTTGATTTTTGTCTTCTTCCATTACATCAGTTTGGAAGTTTTTGGCCTTGTTAACTAGGAAGATACCTCTTTTTCGCTGTACCCACTTTAGACATCCATGTCCAGAAATACCAAAACTTACGCAGAAAAACTTACGCGGAGAAATTTCTCTGCGTAAATTTGTTTCTCCCAAAAAATAAAGAAAAAACATTTTTAATAAGTTTACGTAGAGAGTTTTCTCTGTGTAAGTTTTCCATCTCATGTTTCCACCAGGGGCGGACCCAAGATTTTTGGTGAGCGGGTGCACAAACGAAAAGTTTAAGAAATTGTTGCCGATGTGTTTTTAGCCGAATTATGTCTTTAGGGGACTTTTTAAGCTTTTAGTTGATTTTGAGATATTTTTTCCAATCTTTTGGTTGATTTCGAGGGATTTTTTAAGTTTTTTTGTTTTTTGGAAAGGAGGCGGCACTCCTTTTTTGTTGATTTCGACTAATCTTTTTTTTTTGTTTTTTTTTTGTCGATTCGAGATAATTTTTCGGGGTTTTTTTATTGATTTCAAGAGAATTTTTTGATTTTTTGGTTGATTTCGAGAATAAAATTTGGATGTTTTGCAAATGAAAATTAACTATGCATATAGATTTTCATGTAATAATAATATTCAAATCAATAGCTAAAAACAAATTACAAATATAAAGATGAAAATTTTATATTTTGGAAAGAGTTAATGATCAAATTACATTATATTAATAGAGTATTTAATGTGTTATTAAAAGTAATTTATAAAGAGTAGTTATGGGCTTTCTCTAGTTGTTAACAAAAATAAAATACATAAGTGCTAAGAGTGGGAATCGAACTGCAAACCTCTTGAAACTAAAAAAAAATGATTTTTTTTTCTCTTTTTTTTTCTCTTTTTTTTTATTCTTCTTTTCTCTTTTTTGTTTTTCTTTTCTCTTTTTTTTTTCCTTTCTCTTTTTATTTTTATTTTTTTTGTACATAAAAAATTGACACAAAAAATGATGTTATCCACATCGATTTGAACAAGATTAAGATTACATGAGGTTTGCTTGATGAAAAAAATGTTGTCCATCTTACCCCGAGTATACTTGAAAAAATCTGCTAAAGTGTCATACCAACACAAGGAGCTGATTTAAGGCCATAGAGAGCCTTATCCAATATGTACACATAGTCGGGATGAGAGGGATCCTCAAATCCAGGAGGTTGTGTTTAAGGAAGAGAAGGTTGAGGAAGCTCATTTTGGTTAAATGTTTAGTTTAAAAATACTTAAGAGCACTCTCAAAATTAAGCGGGTGCACCGTCAAGCGGTCTACGTTTTTCCCCTTACGGTAAACAAGTGAGCGGGTGCACGGGACCCCCGGAGTGAAGGTAGGTCTGCCCCTGGTTTCCACGTAAAGTCCACGTATGTGCCACGTATACTTCACGTTGGATTTTCAACGAAAATAAAAGTTTACGTGAAAAGATATAAAAAATTTACGCAAAGAGAAGTTTCTGCTTAAGTTTTAAATATTTTTTATATATATTTTTTAATATTTATATATAAATAAATATAGTTTTTTAATTTTTTTTTTAAAAATCTTTGTACAACTGATTTTACAACATCTTTAAATATGATTTTTTTATTTACTTTTTTATTAACTTTTCTTTTCTAAAAACAATACAAATCTAGAAAACCTAAAAAATATATAAATTTTTATAGAAATCATATATATTTTTTAGGGAATTTAATTAAAATACCCCAAGTTTGACTTTTACTTACCAAAATACATTTTTTTTTCCAGTTTTGCCAAAATACCATTTTTTCCAGTTTTGCCAAAATACCCCTTTTCTCCGCGGTGAGCCCCGCGATCGCGGGCCAGGGTCTAAATTGAAATTTTTTTATCCCGCCGCGTACGGGTGTGTCCCGCGATGGAAATTTGGTGAGTTTTTAATTCAATTTTACACTTTCAACCCCTATATTTATTTACTTACTTTACTTTATACCTTTTACTTTCATAATTTTAATTTTACATTTAACACATAATCGTTTATTAACTATAATACGTTAAAAAATACGTTTTAATTTTAACAAGTTACACCATTATAATCGTCTCTCCGATACGTTCGAAATGAGCCCAATATTGAATTTTTTGGGATTTATTTATTTTATTATATATCATATATACTACATAAAAATATTTTTTATATTTACAATCCATACCCTTATAGTTAATTATTTAATTTATGGTATATCTCTTATTTTTTTTCAATTTTGTTTTACACTCCTATCGCATTAACATAATAATCATATATTAACTAATTCATTAAATCGTTTTAAATTATTATGATTTGAATGTGTTTATAGATATCGTAAATGGCAATAGAACAAGGTTTCACGAGAAGAATATGAAATGGGGTTTTGACAAGTTGGTATCACTGTACTCATTTAAGAATTGTGAAAATAGATATTTGGCGAATGATGATTCATGTGTGTTTGGAGCTGAAGTATTTGTAGTTACAGAATATGCACAAAATGATCGATGTATGTCCATCACAAAGCCTCCACCAATTTTTAATACTTACATTTGGACCATCGATAATAAAATAAATAAAACGTATTTTAATTATAAGTACCATAAATTAAATAATTAACTATAAGAATATGAATTTTAAATATAAAAAATATTTTTATGTAGTGTATATGATATATATTAAAATATATAAATTCAAAAATATTCAATATTGGACTCATTTCGAACGTATCGAAGAGACGATTATAATGGTGTAACTTGTTAAAATTAAAACGTATTTTTTTAACGTATTATAGTTAATAAACGATTATATGTGTTAAATGTAAAATTAAAATTATGAAAGTAAAAAGTGTAAAGTAAAGTAAGTAAATAAGTATAGGGGTTGAAAGTGTAAAATTCAATTAAAAACTCACCAAATTCACCAAATCCATTACATCGCGGGACACACCCCGTTGTAGCGTGGGATACAATTGTTTTTAAAACAATTTTTTTTAAAGAGTATTTGTACAATTTTGACAACACCCTTAAATCTGATTTTTTTATTAATTTTTTCTTTTCTAAAAACAATAAAAATCTAAAAAACCTAAAATGTGTAGATTTTTTTTTTATAGAAATCATAATAAAAATCATATATATTTTTTAAACCAATATTTTTAACATATTCTGAAAAAACATATGTTTTGTTTTATTTTTAAATATATTTTTATATAAATAATTCTTTTAGTATTTATATATAAGTAAATATTTTTTTAAAAGAACCTTTATAAAACTGATTTGACAACTTATGCAGAAAATCCATGTAAGTTTTAGGTATTTCTAAGCATAGGTATCTAAAGTGGATATAGAAAGAAGGAGAGGAGATATCTGATATTGGCTATTTGTAACAATATCCTCCTACAACTAGAATTTCTTGTTTGGCAAGCACGAGTTTAAATATTTCTGACAACAAATGTAAAAATACAATATTAAAAGAGTACTGATATGTATTTAGTTTGTTTCGTTGAGGTTTAAATAATATGAAACAAAAAATGATGGGGTGAGAGAGGCTCGAACTCTCGACCTCAGGATCACTCGCTAAGCTATGAGACCTACGCGCTAGCCAACTGCGCCACCACCCCTTTTGTTTCTCTCCTCCACTTTTACTTATTAGACACTGTTTAATTAAGTATCCAATTAAAAAAACATATTTTATACTTATAACACTAATCATCATTATTTCATTTAATTAAATTTCAACAATTTCTAAATCTTAAAAAACCAATAAAAAATGGTTGATCCATTGAATTGTTCTTACATACGGTCATGGAGTGAATATTGTATTTGATTGAATAATAATGAGATTACATATAAAAAACCTATTTATAGAGAAGGTATTTACAAAAAGTTACCCTACACAATATTTGGACAAAAAGTAGATTATTGTGAACCCTAACCGATCCCACACATAACCTGTCTCTAAAGACACCATGCAATGTAAGGAGACATTTTTTTGGCTCATTAGCGGCTGAGGCCTCAGGCTAGTGGGGAACCTGGGATTAATATAATAATGTAAGTAAAGTAAAGTAAGCTAAGGACATCGAACGCCTTGTAAACAAGGAGTTGGCAACGGTTTGATGATGAAGATGTCAGCAGTCGTTCATGAATATGAACTTGGACTTGGAGATCTCCTTGAGCTACATTTTCATGGATAAAGTGGAAGTCACCTTCCACATGCCTTGAGCGGGAACCGGAAGCAAGGTAGGTTGTGTCGAGTATTTGATACAATTCCAGTTATTTGTTGGCAACAGTAGAGGATGTCGGTTTCGGTGATGGAAGTGGTGGTGGTGTGATAGGCCGAGGGACCATCGGGGGTTCATTGTGGTGGATTTTGGCAAAGATGGGAAGGTCATGGGGTTCATGTATAGAAAAAAGGGGGAGGTAGAGGGTATTAATTAGTGTGGGTACTATATTATTGATGTTAATTAAATACAAATAAATTTGTTTAAAAGATTAGTTCTCCAAACTGATATTAGAGTAATAAATGTTTATAGTTCCTATGGTTTGTTGAAATTTCTATTTTTGTCCATATGTTTTTAATATTATGGGTTTTGTCCTTGTGGTTTACAGTTCATTATTGTTTTCGTTCTTCATACTTAATGTTAAACCACTGATGGAGGGGCCGTTTACCAAACGCTTACCCGGGTAAGAGCTTACCAAGTCACATTACCTTACGGATGAATATGGCAACGACCAAGAATATTACCCGGTAAGAGCCAAGGCAAGGACCGAGAGTCTTTCCCGGTAAGTGACGGCGAAGACTTTTACCACGGTTAGCGCTTACCGGGAAAATTGTTGCATACGATAGCGTTTTGGTGGACTAAAATCTTACCCGGTAAGTAAGTGATAATGTTAATTTTACCGATAAGTGTTTACCGGGTAAGTGTTTGGTAAACGGCCCCTAGATAGTCTCATGTATGTGATGTAAGATATATGTGTTTATAGTTTTTTTTTTTTTTTGAAAAGAGATGTGTTTATAGTTGTAAACATAAAATATATATCTGTGTGTTGCAGTGAAACATGAGATCGGATGCAAAGAGGAGGAGATGATAGAAGTTGTGAGAAACATATTAACACATGTGTTACAACCATGATCACGGTAACAATGAAGCGGTTTATAAAAGAGAATTTTCATTTCATGGGGCGATTTCTCTTTAGGGTTGTTTGCGATTGTGGTCTCGAGTCGTTGGTTTTACTCTGTGAATCTTAGTTGTTCATTGGTTTCTCTTTTGAGCAAGTTCGTTCTCGACTTCAACTTCTGTTTAACGTTTGTTTCTGCGTTGGGTCGAGTTTCTTGACTATAATCATAAGTGGTTACTAGTTTCGTCTTTGTTTGATGAATTCTTTAAGTTATCATTTATAACTATTGTTGTATTTCATTTAAGTTTTGGTTATGTAAAAAAGAAAATAAATTTTATTTATAAGCATTGTTAGCTTACTACAAAAAATAATAAAATTAAATAACAAAAATATATTCCATTAAAATAAGTTTTCATTTATAACCATTGTTACATTCCATCTAAGTTTTGGTTATGTGAGAAAAAAAATTCAAATAAAAATATATGTTAAATAATAATAAAAATTTAATACGAATACAGTGTATAATTATATATATTGTTGTTAAAAATGTGATGTAAATAATATTTTGTTTTGTTAAAAATATTAATATTGAATATATAAAATAATAAAAATTAGTAAAGAAAATGAAATGATTAACCCATTTAATGTTATCTTTGATTTAAATTTTTTTTCAAAACTCTAACAAAATTATAAAGCCTCAATAGTGACTTCTCCTACATTTTCCTATATATATATATATATATATATATATTTATTTATTAATTGTTGCATTTCATTAAAGTTTTGGTTATGTAAAAAAAAATCAAATAAAAATATATGTTAGATTAATAAAAAGAAAAAAATAGAATTTGATAGAGAAAGTTAAGGAGAAGCCTCCATTGAGGCCATAGAATTTTTTGAGAGTTTTGTATTTTTTTTAATAAAAATGTAGCATTAAATGTGTCTAACCTTTCATTTACTATATTTATTTATTTTTATTGATTTTAACTCAATTTTATTTGTTTATTTAACTAAACCAAATTTTAATAAAACCCACATTCACAAAAAAAATTTAATATTATAATTATCATTTTATAACAATGTTTATAAATCAAATGATTATAATATATGAACTTATTTTTTTTCTTTTAATAGGCTAACAATCCTTATAAATCAAAAATGTTTTTAATATGGTATGTTTTCATTTATTTACTTTTTTGGATAAACTAACAATACTTATAAATCAAAACTTATTTAATAGAGTATATTTTTTATTTATTTAATTTTTTGTTTTACTTAATAAGTTACCAATGATTATAAATCAAAACTTTTAAAACGTTTTATTTTTTTAGTAAGATCTATACCAATGATTATATATTTTTTCTCTTAGTAAGCTAACAATACTTAAGTCAATACTTATTTTAATAAACTTTATTATATATATATATACATATATATATATATATATTAGTAAGATAACAAGTGCTTATAAATCGATAATTTTTTAAATAAATATAATTATTGATTTATAACAATGGTTATCTTACTAATATATTGATAATTATATTTATTAAAAAAATTATCGATTTATAAGCACTTGTTATCTTACTAATATATATATATATATATATATATATATAATAAAGTTTATTAAAATAAGTATTGACTTAAGTATTGTTAGAGCATCTCCAACAGCTTCTCTAAAATAGAGAAAAACACAATTTTGTTCTCTAAAATGCTCCAACAGATTCTCTATCCCATTCTCTAAAATAGAGAATCATGAGAAAAACTCCACATATAGGGAATTCTCTATATGTTTAAAAAGAAGTGAAAAGAAGAGAGAAATATTATTTTAATGGGTTTCCACCAAAAAAATTTGATTGTTAAAAAGTTTGTTAAAATATATTGAATATTTTAATAATATAAGTAATGATGGGTTCTCTAAAATAGAGAAGCTGTTGGAGTTGGAAAAATTTTGTTTTAGAGATTTTGACTTTTTATTCTCTATTTTAGAGAAATTATAGAGAAGCTGTTGGAGATGCTCTTAGCTTACTAAGAGAAAAAAAATAATCATTGGTATAGATCTTACTAAGAAAATAAAACATTTTAAAAGTTTTGATTTATAATTATTGGTAACTTATTAAGTAAAACAAAAAATTAAATAAATAAAAAATATACTCTATTAAATAAGTTTTGATTTATAAGTATTGTTAGCTTATCCAAAAAAAGTAAATAAATGAAAACATACCATATTAAAAACATTTTTGATTTATAAGGATTGTTAGCCTATTAAAAGAAAAAAAAAATAAGTTCATATATTATAAGCATTTGATTTATAAACATTGTTATAAAATAATAATTATAATTTTAAATTTTTTGTGAATGTGGGCTTTATTAAAATTTGGTTTAGTTAAATAAACAAATAAAATTGAGTTAAAATCAATAAAAATAAATAAATATAGAAAATGAAAGGTTAGACACATTTAATGCTACATTTTTATTAAAAAAAAAAATTCAAAACTCTCAAAAAATTCTATGGCCTCAATGGAGGCTTCTCCTTAACTTTCTCTACCACATTCTCTTTTATATATACTAGTGTTGGTCACCGCGCGTTGCGCGGTGACGATTATTGTTTTTAAATGAACGCAATATAAAATAATAATTTATTTTCAAATGTGATTAATTTTGCATATATCAATAATAGTTTTTTGTTACGAAAAGTTTAAGATGCACCAGTAATGGTTATAATTTTATGTTATTACAACCCAAAAAACATGTCCCACAACAATATCATTATTATTGAAAATAGTATATATGTGCAAATTAGTTAATTAATATGCAAGATAGATTATATGTGTATATGGGTCGGGTTCCGGTGAGAAATTGAGCTTAACGTGAGAAGCGAGAGAAGTGGTTATCAACTGTTGGATGAAAAATGAATGCACATTAGAATGAGATGCACCGAGATAAGATGCACAAAATCAATTCCTTCTAAGCTGTGATTCATGGGAGAGCATTTGAAGGTTAGTAATCAAATGACCCTTTTAGTTTTTAAAGGTTTCTCCTCATCTTTTATTTACCATACTCTTCTATTGATATATCGCTTTTCTCATCAATGTATATTGATATATTGTTGTTTCAACATGTAGACTAAAAATAACTATTTTTTATTAAAAATTGAGAGTTAAAAATGACATGAGTAGCGAATGAACTTTTTAGCTTTCAAATGCTTCTTCTCATCCTTTATATACTCAACTATTCTATTAATGTATCACTTTTCTTATCAATGTGGGATACTCAATATTTAACTACAATATAGCATTTGAAAATACTCGATTCTCATGGTGTCACCTCAATTTTCATTGTTTGCTGCTTATATATATATGTATTGATATATAAGAAAATTCTTTAAGTCAAGCTACAAATTTCTTTTGCAAGAGGAGGATCATTGAAAATAAGACACCCTTAGAGTCAAATGCTATAATTTGACACAAATGTCTTTCAACCACATTTCTTTATGCACATCACTTTGTTCCAATATTTCAAATTTCCATCAATGTGGGACACCTACAAATCAACCATAATTTACCCTTTGAGATTACTCAATTCTAATGACACCCATTCAATACACATTGCTTCTTTTAATATATATATATATATATATATATAATGATTACTATGATTTCTTTGCACTTTTTAAGGCAAATTATTTTATTTGTTTTTTTAAAGAGGGTAATCTAAAATAGACAACCCTATAAGTCAAACTCATGAATTGACACAAATGCATCTCATGCATCCACCTTTCTTATATACACCACATTGCTCCAAATTTTCAACATTTTACCAATGTGGGACAACTTCAAATCAACCACAATTCACCATTGAAGAATACTCAATTCTCATAGTGTCACCTCAATACCCTAAGGTTTTTTCTTTTATAGATATAAAGATAAAGATTATTTTATTTGTTTTTTTTAAAGAAGGTCATCTAAAATAGACAACCCTATAAGTCAAACTCATGAATGGACACAAATGCATCTCATGCATCTACCTTTCTTATACACACCACATTGCTCCAACTTTTCAACTTTTTACCAATGTGGGACAACTCCAAATCAACCACAATTCACCATTGGAAAATACTCAATTCTCGTGGTGCCACCTCAATACCCCAAGGTTTTTTCTTTTATAGATATAAAGATAAATATTATTTTATTTGTGTTTTTTAAAAAATGGTCATCTAAAATAGACAACCCTATAAGTCAAACTCATGAATTGACACAAATGCATCTCATGCATCTACCTTTCTTATACACACCACATTGCTCCAACTTTTCAATCTTTTATCAATGTGGGACAACTCCAAATCAACCACAATTCAAGAAATGGGTGATTCTCAATTCTAAGGATGACACCTCATTTCTTGTTGGTTTTCCTTTTAAATTTATATATACATATATATATATATATTGATTGTTAGCTTATAAAAAAAAGTAAATAAATGAAAACATACCATATTAAAAACATTTTTGATTTATAAGGATTGTTAGCCTATTAAAAGAAAAAAAAAGTTCATATATTATAAGCATTTGATTTATAAACATTGTTATAAAATAATAATTATAATTTTAAATTTTTTGTGAATGTGGGTTTTATTAAAATTTGGTTTAGTTAAATAAACAAATAAAATTGTGTTAAAATCAATAAAAATAAATAAATATAGAAAATGAAAGGTTAGACACATTTAATGTTACATTTTTATTAAAAAAATTCAACTCTCAAAAAATTCTATGGCCTCAATGGAGGCTTCTCCTTAACTTTCTTTACAACATTCTCTTATATATATATATATATATATATATATATATATATATATTGACTAGGTAACAGCACCACGCCTTGCGCGGTGAATACAAATATTATTATAAAGATTGATATACTTCACTAAAAATTGATTTATAAGCCGTTGTTATCATATTCAAAAACATAAAAAAATTAAATTTTTTTTATTAAAATAAGTATTGTTAGCTTACTAAAAGAAATAATACAAACAGGTATCTTACTAGGAAAATAAAACAATTTAAAAGTTTTGATTTATAAGTATTGTTAACTTATTCAAAAAAATGTAAATAAATAAAAATATACATATTAAAAAAATTGATTTATAAACATTTTTAGCTTACTAAAAAAATATACTCTATTAAAATAAATATTTAATTTATAATCATTGTTATCTATCTTAATAAAAAAAATTATATAATATTTAGATCAAGTAACCTGATGAAGGAAAAATAAATCAATAAACTCAATAATTATAATAAAATAACCATTGTTATAAAATAATAATTCAAATTTATTAGAATTTTTTTTGATTTATAGGCGGTTGTTATCTTACTAAAAAAATAAAAGAATACATATAAAAATATGATTTATTAAAATTAATATTGATTTATAAATATTGTTAACTTACTAAAAGAAAAAATATAAACATTGGTATAGATCTTACTAAAAAATAAAACAATTTAAAATTTTTGATTTATAATCATTGTTAACTTATTAAGAAAAACAAAAATTAAATAAATAAAAAGTATATTTTATTAAATAAGTTTTGATATATAAGTATTGTTGGGTTATCTATAAAAATGTAAATAAATAAAAACATACAATATTAAAAGTATCTTTGATTTATAAGCATTGTTAACATACTAAAAGATCAAAAAAACATAATCTATTAAAATAAGTATTTGATTTAAAAGCATTGTTAACTATCTCATAAAATTATAAAATAAAAAATGAAAAGTTTTGTTAGCTTATTAAGAAAATAAAACAATTTAAAAGTTTTGATTTATAATCATTGTTAACTTATTAACAAAAACAAAAAATTATATAAATAAAAAAGTATATTTTATTAGATAAGTTTTTGATTTATAGGTATTGTTAGCTTATCCATAAAAATGTATAAAAACATACAATATTAAAAATATTTTTGATTTATAAACATTGTTAGTCTACTAAAAGATAAAAAAATATTACCTATTAAAAGAAGTATCTGATTTATATTGTAAAAGTATTTTTTGATTTATAAGCATTGTTAACATACTAAAAGATCAAAAAAAAATATTACCTATTAAAAGAAGTATTTGATTTATATTGATGTTATATATCTTATAAAAATATAAAATGAAAAATGAAAAGTTTTAGTAATTAATGATATCATTTAATATATGACTTTTATTTAAACTAAATCAAAATTCTAGAAAATTAGATAAATGACCTTGAAGGCCTATCCTTAATCATCTCTCTAACATTCTCATATATATATATATATATATATATTGATGTTTTTTTTGCAGAATGTTATCCAACCCTTGTTTCTTTAAGAATACACCATGGTGGTTTTTTTCGGCAAGTTTCCTGGTAGACAATATATACGAGGTAAAACTCAGCTTGTTGACTTGGTTGGTACAGATAAGTTCTCTGTGAATGAACTACATGACATGATGGCAGAAATAGGTTATAAATCATCCATACCCACTTATTTTCATTTTAAGTTTCCTGGGAAGGACTTAGACGTTGGGCTTCATGCTTTGGGTAGTGATGCAGACGTGCTAGAGATGTTGAAATTGGTGCCTTATTGTAGACTTTTTGACATTTACACTAAACAATGGCAAAGTAGGTTGAATACATATAATATGAGTCCTGGTGGTAGTAAGGTGGTTATAGAAGAACTCCCTGGTGAAGGCTCGCCTGAGTTTAATAGGTGTAAAAAGACAGTCTCAACAGGTTTGCGTAGTTCTTGCCAAAAAAAGTTGATACTAGGTTGGATTGATGAAGAGAAGGGAAAAGACGTAGGTGATATCAATCAGAAGGAAAGGAAGGGCAAAGAGGTGGTTGATATTAATCAGAAGGAAGAAACAGTTGATGATATGATAAATGAAATTGAAAGCACTGGCCTTTTTGATGAATTTGAACCTTTTTTTGGGAGATGAATACAATCAAATAGAAGGAAACCTAGGATCAGATGAAAGTGATGACGATGAGTTTATGGAAGAGACGCACAATGTAGTTGATGAAGTTGAAGTGGACATGAAGACCTTTAAGGCAAACACTGATCTAGATGTTGAATGGGTTGAAAATAAAGATGTGAATAGTGATGATTCAAATGTATCTGGAGATGTGGATGCAGTGGATATAGAAGATCTCGAAAGCAATACAGATGATTTTGATATGGAGAAAGAAAGGAAAACACTACTAAAGAAGTTGAGAAAGGAGAAAGCATCAGTTTCTGGCATGGAAAAGAGTTCTTGCTTCTATGTTGGCAAAGTTTTTGGGAGCAAAGATGGTATAAAGAGGTTGATAGATATGCATGCTATACAAACTAAAAGTGTAACGACCAAAAAACATAGGATCCAAGTACGGTTTAATAGATAAATCAAAACTGCCAAAACCTGGCCCTCGACACAAATTTAACAAGAATTTAAATGGGTTTGCGGAAGTACAACCCTAATTACAACTGAGAATAAGTCTAATATTCAAAAATGGAAGGCTTCTAGTCACAAGGATGCAAACTCCAGCTCACACCTTCCCCTTCCCTTTGTCCGAGCTCCCTAACACCTGCTTACCTGAAAAGGTTTTTAGTTTTGAAAAGCGAGGGTCAGACCATGAGGTCTAGTGAGTTCCCTCCACACCGCGTCACACCAAAATATTCCAGTTTATAAAATCAGTTATGAAACATTTGTATAAATCATGGTAATCACACAAAATTGATATGCACACATTGACACATGCTACTGGCACGCGCTAAAGTCACATATACCGTGACAGCGCATTCGGGCACACACCGCCCATGTCACACACACCGTGACAGAATAATCGGGCACACACCGCCCATGTCACACACACCATGACAGAAATAATCGGGCACACGCCGCCCATGTCACACACACCGTGACAGAATAATCGGGCACACACCGCCCATATCACACAAAAGCCAGAGCACGGTCATACACATTTTAATCACACATGTAAGCCACACATAAAGATCACACATTTAAACCTTGCCTTGAACTAAGAGCAGTTGAAAAGCACACTGTTAGACAATAACCACACCGCACACAGTTACTTGTCATCTTACAATAAAAGTAATTGAAAAGCACACCGTTTAAATAATAACCATGCCACACGCTCAAATCTTTACTTGTAATAAAAGCCGTTGGAAAACTCACAATTTAAATTATAATCATCAACCACACACTTTGTATAAAATTTAGGTTCAGAAAGACTCACATGTGGTTACAAGGCAAGCACTCCTGTTCAAATCTTGAGTTACACAAGCTTAGTACCTAACAGATCAGACAAATTCTTAATCAGAAACAAAGATCTAGAACTTACCGGGTACACACACACTTTCCGGATACTAACTTGTCCGGACACCAAGACTGTCCGGATACCCATACTATCCGGATACCAAGATTGTCCGGATGCACCTCCTTTCCGGATACCCAGACTGTCCGGATACACCTTCCTTCCGGATACTGCACCCGGTAACTCAACTACCCGGAAAATCACCCACCCGGAAACCACCATCCTTATCCGGAATCTACCATAAAACATCACCCGGAAACATGCAACATATCCGGACACCACCAAACGCTGGTGTCCGGAAAACGCTGCTGTTCGAACTTAGAATTTCTAAAACCGATTTAAACTCTGATTTAAGCCATTAGTTTGATTAGACAACTATAAGGGTTCATCCACCAACCCAGACACCCACTTAATCCATCTATAACCCCTTAAATCGGATTATAAATACCAAAACCCTCAAAACCCACCTTTAAGGAAATGTGGGTGAAAACTCATTGAATCACTACCTTTAGACTTGAGATTCCAGACCAAAAGGATAAAGGAACACTAGATTAACAATTACCAGAAATTAGAATAGGTTACCTTACTGATTCTTCTCTTCCTTGATTTCTTTCCCCCAAGAACTCTTCTCCTCTTCCCTTTCTTTCTCTAGCCGCCAAACACCCCAACAATTAGAATAATACTGATTTTTTTGGTTGATGCCCTAGGGATTTGGTCCATTTTATACCTCCCACAAATTGCACATGGACCCCTCAACTAAACTTCCATTCTTCTCACTTTAACCACCAAGTTTTCGAAACCTACTAAAAATTTGGGTTATTACAACACTCCCCCCTTAAGAGAATTCCGTCCCCGAAATTCCTCAACATAAAGTTACGTATAACCTGCTTTCATCACTACACACAACAAGACTTACTCTTTCGTCTAACTCCATCGGTCACCACCCCCGACTTATCAGATAAGGCCTACGGATCATTTCCTATTGCACCTAATGCTAGGGTTATAACTTGCCAGCTGATCCATTTTTATGATAACGTCAAACTCTCTCCCAAGCTCGCGGACACAATTTCAAAGGCACGAGTGACTCTCGACCTCGATACCACATCCATCACGCACCTTCCTCACCAAACCCCGACTGTCAACAACAGATTCTATTCCTAACACACCTTCCAACCATCTAGGTTTGACACGCAAACGTCGGGCAAATCCCGGCGATACCACGAACAGTTTACACCCAAAACAGATAACAACTACATAAAATAAGGTTTTATAGGTACATGTCTCAACCTCGGGCACCTCTTCCTCCTCTTCAGCCGTCATCCGAAAAACTCTAGCCTTCGCCTGTGCTGGCTCCACTTTCATTTCCCCCACTCTTCCCCTTTGCCTACCATCGAAACCACCCGAATCCCTTCTCTTCAGCTGAGGGCAATCCGGCCTCAAATGTTCTAAAGACCCACACTGGTAGCATGCCCTTGGGTTCCTACAGTCTCGTGCCATATGTCCCAATTTTCCACATTTGAAACATCCCTCGGTTTCTCCCACACATTCTCCACGGTGGACTCGATTACACTTCCCACAAGGGTTCTCTTCAAATTTTGATCCCCCTCGGGACTCCGGCTTAAACACCTTAGCCCGATCCGAATCACGCGCTGACCCTTCCCACTTTCTTTTCTCCTTACCCTTCTCCACATCTTGTCGGTTCTTCTCCTTTTCAACCAATTCAGCTGCGTTGATGGCTGCCTGAAAAGTGGTCGGGTTCCTAGCCATGACCAGTTCCCGCATGCTACTCTTTAACCCAAAGATGTACCTCTCAACTCGACGTTCCTCATTCGGAACGTACAACTCAGCGAACCTCGCCTTCTCCATAAACTTCGTGGTGTATTCTCTCACCGTCATTCCACCTTGTTCCAAACTCATGAACTCTTCTTCTAGTCATTTCACTGCCGCTAGAGGGCAAAACGACACATTAAACCTTGAGACAAAGGTCTCCCACGTCATATTCTTAGCAGCCTTTGACCCTTCCCCCGCGGTCTCCGCATCCCACCAAAACACAACTTCTGATTTCAACATGGACAGAGCGAACATTACCCTGTCACTATCAGCACACTTACAGGTGTCGAACACCAGCTCCATTTCCCTGATCCACTTTATCGCCAACACGAGATCGCATTCTCCCTTGAAAGCCGATGGCTTACAAGAAGCGAATGCCTTGTAACTACACCCTCCACTTAGCACTTGATCATTCACTACCAACGGGTTTGACTGAGTAGGGCTCCCCGAAGCTGAACCATGAGACTTAGTCTCCCTTCCCTTACTACCACTGGCCTCCTTACTCCCCGAAGCCGCCTCATTCCGCTTAGCCAACAGTGCTTTCAATGTATCCTGGATTTCTCCCAATGCAGTGGCGAAATTTTCTTGGGTTACAAAGCCTTGAGCCCGGCCTCGCCCACGACTTCCACCTCGGCTCGCTCCCCGCCTGGACGCAGAGCTCTCCTGATGAGACGCCTCTGGTTCTTGCGGGATTCCCGCGCTCCTCGTGCCACGAGTAACCCGTGCCCTCACTGCAGCCCTTTCCACGTTCTCATTCACCTGAGTAGTTGCCCGTTGTGGTACTCTTCCTCGTCCCCTTCCTCAGCCTCTTCCTCGACCTCTACCCCTACCGCGTGCGACTGCCAGCACCGGTGGTGCTTCCATTTCGACTTCCTCATCAATAGGTTCCGATACTCCCCTCAAGGATCTCCTCGACATGATTACTAACTGACAAAAAGACACCAACAACATTAAGTCTACAGTTCCAAGATAATAAGGCAATTAAGCACTTACATGTACCTGTAAGCTCGTAATTACACTGGCCAGGTGTAATCGCCAACTTACCTTACATGACAGTCCTTGCCACCCTATTAATCATTCTACCTAGTCTTACTAAGGTCCTCCTAGTTCTCAGTTGTATCCTCTAACTCCACAGTTTAAGTTTAGGCCCGTCCGGTCACCTAAATCTCTTAAACTAAGGCTCTGATACCATTTGTAACGACCAAAAAACATAGGATCCAAGTACGATTTAATAGATAAATCAAAACTGCCAAAATCTGGCCCTCGACACAAATTTAACAAGAATTTAAATGGGTTTGCGGAAGTACAACCCTAATTACAACTGAGAATAAGTCTAATATTCAAAAATGGAAGGCTTATAGTCACAAGGATGCAAACTCCAGCTCACACCTTCCCCTTCCCTTTGTCCGAGCTCCCTAACATCTGCTTACCTGAAAAGGTTTTTAGTTTTGAAAAGCGAGGGTTAGACCATGAGGTCTAGTGAGTTCCCTCCACACAGCGTCACACCAAAATATTTCAGTTTATAAAATCAGTTATGAAACATTTGTATAAATCATGGTAATCACATAAAATTGATATGCACACATTGACACATGCTACTGGCACGCGCTAAAGTCACATATACCGTGACAGCGCATTCGGGCACACACCGCCCATGTCACACACACCGTGACAGAATAATCGGGCACATACCGCCCATGTCACACACACCGTGACAGAAATAATCGGGCACACGCCGCCCATGTCACACACACCGTGACAGAATAATCGGGCACACACCGCCCATATCACACAAAAGCCAGAGCACGGTCACACACATTTTAATCACACATGTAAGCCACACATAAAGATCACACATTTAAACCTTGCCTTGAACTAAGAGCAGTTGAAAAGCACACTGTTAGACAATAACCACACCGCACACAATTACTTGTCATCTTACAATAAAAGTAATTGAAAAACACACCGTTTAAATAATAACCATGCCACACGCTCAAATCTTTACTTGTAATAAAAGCCGTTGGAAAACTCACAATTTAAATTATAATCATCAACCACACACTTTGTATAAAATTTAGGTTCAGAAAGACTCACCTGTGGTTACAAGGCAAGCACTCCTGTTCAAATCTTGAGTTACACAAGCTTAGTACCTAACAGATCAGACAAATTCTTAATCAGAAACAAAGATCTAGAACTTACCGGGTACACACACACTTTCTGGATACTAACTTGTCCGGACACCAAGACTGTCCGGATACCCATACTATCCGGATACCAAGATTGTCCGGATGCACCTCCTTTCCGGATACCAGACTGTCCGGATACACCTTCCTTCCGGATACTGCACCGGGTAACTCAACTACCCGGAAAATCACCCACCCGGAAACCACCATCCTTATCCGGAATCTACCATAAAACATCACCCGGAAACATGCAACATATCCGGACACCACCAAACGCTGGTGTCCGGAAAACGCTGCTGTTCGAACTTAGAATTTCTAAAACCGATTTAAACTCCGATTTAAGCCATTAGTTTGATTAGACAACTATAAGGGTTCATCCACCAACCCCAAACACCCACTTAATCCATCTATAACTCCTTAAATCGGATTATAAATACCAAAACCCTCAAAACCCACCTTTAAGGAAATGTGGGTGAAAACTCATTGAATCACTACCTTTAGACTTGAGATTCCAGACCAAAAGGATAAAGGAACACTAGATTAACAATTACCAGAAATTAGAATAGGTTACCTTACTGATTCTTCTCTTCCTTGATTTCTTTCCCCCAAGAACTCTTCTCCTCTTCCCTTTCTTTCTCTAGCCGCCAAACACCCCAACAATTAGAATAATACTGATTTTTTTGGTTGTTGCCCTAGGGATTTGGTCCATTTTATACCTCCCACAAATTGCACATGGACCCCTCAACTAAACTTCCATTCTTCTCACTTTAACCACCAAGTTTTCGAAACCTACTAAAAATTTGGGTTATTACAAAAAGGCAGTTACAAAGAATGATAATACTAGAATCAGGGTAGTTTGTAGAGGATCCCATCCTGTTTGGACATTTTTGGCCCTGTTTGGACATTATTAGGCCTGTTTGGACATTTTTTGGCCCTGTTTGAACATTTTTAGGCCTGTTTGGACCTGTTTCAGACTTGTTTGGTTTATAAATTGACGTGGTTTGCAATTGTAGGGCATAGTACCCGCAATTGCAAAGGTATATCCTTGTACAGAGCACAAGTTTTGTTTAAGACACATACATGATGTTGGTCCCATCTACGAGTTAGCGATGGTAAACAAGTATTGTAGAAGGGGGGTTGAATACAATACACAAATTTTTTCACTTAATTAATTCTTTATTGATTTAAAATCAAGAATTACACATAGAAAACTTAAAGATTGTTGCGGAACAAAACAGATAAAATCTGTTTAAACAATCTAACACAAAGCCACACAGAGAATAAGAACAATTGTAAAACACTTAGAAAACAAATGAACTTCTGAGAGAAATGCCAGCACTTGAAAGCTTGAGAGTTTTTGTAAACTGGTAATTTTGCAAGGAAGGAGAAGACCTCTTTATATAGTGCCTCATGCATTAAATGCATGGACACTTGTCAAGCAGGGCTTGGATGGCAGGATGGAAGCAGCTTCTTCTGAAAGTACTGGGATGTACTTTTGTCTTTGTATGTTTGTCTTGAAGCGTTGACCTATTGTTGAAGTTGAACTTTCTTGAAAGAGATAACAAATACAAAGACCCTTTTTCTGATCCTCGGATTATATCTCTGTCATTGCAAGATATCCCAAATATATTTTGCAGATAAAGTTGAATATACCTGTTGTAAACTGTTGGCCTAGGATGTCTTCAAGGATATCTTCAAGAATTCTTTCTTAAGGAATTCTCTGCCGATCATGACTTCAACATATCCTGCCGATCATATCTTCAACATCTTCAAGAGACCCTTCAGATCAAGTCTTTAACATCTTCAAGAGATCCTGGAGATCAAGTCTTTAACATCTTCAGGAGATCCTGGAGATCAAGTCTTTAACATCTTCAGGAGATCCTGCCGATCAAGTCTTCAAGAATATCCTTGCTCTTCAAGTGTACTGGCCTAAGACCTTAGGAGGTCTCAAGTAGCAGCTTAATCTTTGGTTGAGAAGTCTATCTTCAATCCGCATTGAAGATATACTTCTACTTTGTTTCTTCGGTTGATCTTCGACTTCACCGAACATTTTTATACAATTAAGCTGCTTGTAATGAACCTAAAAATTATTCTAAGTATGAACTGTGCAAAAATGAGAGACTGAGGTCATCTTCAAATCCTAAGTGACCCAACAATCTCCCCCTATTTGAGGATGACATCCATACTTAGAATCTGAGAAGTAAACACTGAATAATTCATTTTTGACCCTTGTTTACTCTTTTTGGGTTCTTTTCACATAGTCCATTTTTTTTTGTTTTTGTTTTTGTTTTTTTGTATATCCGATATTTACAAGTATAATGAAAGAATAAGGTATATCTGTACACACTATTAACAAAAATGTACTTGTATTGAAAACTTGAAAGAGCAATAACTTAAGTTTACAAGTACATATCAGAAACATAAAAAGATGATCAATTCATCATTTTCTGAAGTTCAGCTAGGATGGCATGTTGTAGTGGAGGGATTGCAGATGTGTCAGGGGTAATGACAAGGATGGCTTCAAGGAAGATAGAGGCAACCATAGATATCTCCTCATATCGGAAGAATTATTGTGTGCCTTGGGCATTGTTGAAGAAAATGCCCCGATACGGTCTGCATATCACAGAAGGAGATTTTCTGGTGGGGACTGAGGGAAGATTTAGGTTTAGGTTCTTGAGATCAGGAAGAATTCCTATAGCAGCAAGATCTTGGAAGATGGTTTGGTGGAATTCTTTCCTTATCTTCTTTAGATTGTCAAGAAGTCCTCTGATATATATCTTTGCATCAACTAGGTTTGGACTTTTTGAATCTTTAAGACATTCAGCAATTTCGTACCATTCTAACATACCATAAGAATCAAGGTCATGAAATCTTACCGGTGTGATGGAGTTGTCAGCCCGAGTAAGTATCACATAGACATCATGTGATTCTTTGTGAGTAGCCAGTTTGGCTTCAACGATTTTAGAGATACTGGTCCTTCCAAGTAACTTCTTCTTGCACCATGCGAACTTTTTGGAGAACTCAGATTGCTCCCCCTCAACAAGTGTACCTGCATGTTCAAAAGTTTGCTCCCCTAAGCTGGTGGATCTGGTTGTGCCGATTTAGATGGGTCAGATGGACCCGGCATGTTAGATTGACCCGGTTGGTCGCTGGAAAGAGTTTCCAGACCGCTCTCCCCCTCAGCGGCCGACCGCTCACGAGACAGGACAACATCAGCAAAGTGAGTGAGGACTCGAGCCTGCGCGGCTGGAAGAGCATCCATCCTTTGGTGAAGAGAGACAAGACCACCAAGAAGCTGATTATTTAGGCTTTGCTGGCTCTCAATGGATGACTGTAGCCTAATAATTTCCTGATCACGAGCCTCGGAAGCAGCTTTCATGGCACCCATAGAGAGTGTGAGACTAGCATTGGAGTCTAAGAGAGACTGAAGCTGAGAGTGTAAGCCAGAGAGAGAACCCTGGATGGATCCAAGTTGGCTTGCAGGGGAGACATATCTGGTGATGGGAGCTTCACACATGTGATGAGTAGGTGTAGGAGGATGATGAGGAAGATACCTTGAAGATGGAGGAGAGGATGGCACCAGCATGTCAACTATAGGATCTCCAAAAGGTGGTAGACTTGTAGATGAGTGAGCAACATAAGAGCTTGAATGCTCAATTTCTTCATGTGGAGGAGAGCCAGGAGGCGTGAAGACAAGAGTAGGAGGTGAGCCATGGAAGCTTGCAGAGGAGTTGTCATTGGATGTAGACAACTGAACTTCTTCGGTGGTAGTTGGTGAGTGATACCGATATGCAGAAGCGGAAAGATCATCTGGAGAATCTTCAACAAGAAAATCAAGTAAACATGTATGACCCTCATCGGGTCGTGGAGTAACATCGACCGTGCAACGATCGGGTGATGGGTCGTGCAGTGAGAAAGCAGTACCTTGGACTGGAGAGAGGTCCAAGTCATCTTCATCCACCAAGAAGTTGATAGAAGAAGGAGCATTGTGGGTCTCCAAATTTTCAACCGAAACCTGTTGGGAGGAGACGGAGGAGCTAGCTAAGGGGTCAGCAGATTCCCTGGGCCTGGTTGGGACAATTTCAACAACTTCAGATTGTAAAGAATCTGTTGCTGAATGTGTGGTTATGGCCCTCAAAGGATTCTTATGCCTCTTTGGATGAGACTTAAGGGGGGATGAGGAGTGACTCCGCTTCTTGGAAGAGATGTTGACTTGGGTAGCCATCAAAGGTGATTTTGGTGGCATAGTCATAGAAGCGAGTGCGGAGCTACCGGAAGCTTTAGATTTTTTGGATTTGCTTGCCGGTTTCACTCTGGTAGGGGGAGTAGGGTCCACTACAGTGGAGGAAGCCACAATAGGACGAGGGTCCCGGGCATCTCCCCATTGCAGATTGGGAGAGTTAATGAAAGAAGACATACCTGGAAGAATGGTGGTTCCATCCTGTTCGCGTTGCAGAATCAACTTGGTGACAGTTGGAGGAGAGAAGTCAAACACAAATTTGGGAGTGGGTGACTTTTGATCAGCTTCAAGAGCAGCAGTCATCTTGTGGGAGATGATGAGAGATAGAAATCTAGGATAAGCTACATGTGACCTCTTGGAGCTGTCTATCACACTAACTATTTCATCTAAGAAATATTTAGCAAAATCGATGCGTCTTTGAAACATGATTGCATGGGCAAGCTTGGTGGCATAAGATGGAACTTGGTCATAACCGCTTGTTTTACGACTAAGGCACAAAAGAATATGAGTAAAGAAGAAGTTCCATACCGGACCCATGTTTTTGTGCATGAGAGTTGCAGGCCCTTTATCACCTTCTTTGTGTTCGTACCGGATTGCACTAACCACCTCACCATGTTCAATGTCCAAAAGAGATGTAGCATCTTTGCCTAGAGGAAACTTTTCATAGGAAGGAAAAGTTGGAAGATGTAGAGCAGAACGAACGTCTTCAACCCCAAAGCTAAGATCAGGTTCAGCATCAGAAAGGATGGAGGCTTTGATTTGTGCAGAAGCTTCATCATAGAAACAAGAAATCCAGAAATTTCCCAGAAGCATTTTGCTCATTTTGATGCTTTTGGTGAAGGCATATTGTAGAGGAGACTTTTGAAGAAAAAGGAGACTGGGCTATGTTCTGGATGTTGGGGGTCATTAGCAAATATTTCAAGATGATTGCAAGTGTTGAAGACCAAGGCTTCATGTTTGTATGTGGGAGGAGAAGAAGAGGATGCCATCTTGAGAAATGGAGAGACTAGATGAGAGAAAGTGTGAAAAGTAAGAAATGGAGAGGGGGTATTTATAGTGGGGTAAAGATGGGTAATAAGAAGAAGAGTGAGGGAAATATACGGTGGGTAATAAGATGTAGGAGGTGGAGTGTGATGGGAGATGATAGGTTTAGGGTTGAGGTAGGAGAGAGAATAGAGTCTAAAAAAATGAGCTAAAAAAAATTTATTTGGAAGGGTGGTTTCGGTGGGTGGGGGGGATTGGGTTGTCTTTGGCCGAAAAGTGAAAGTGGAGGGATAGAGGGGAGAGGGACCGGTGGGGGTGGGGGTCGGTGGGGGGTGGGAGTCGGTGGGTAGGGGTATCGGTGGGGGGTGGGGTCGGTGGGTAGGGGGTATCGGTGGGGGGTGGGGGTCGGTGGGTAGGGGGTATCGGTGGGGGGTGGGGGTCGGTGGGTAGGGGGTGTTGGTGGGGGTGGGGGTCGGTGGGGGGAGGGTGTCGGCGGGAGGGAGGGTGTCGGCGGTAGGGGAGGTCGGTGGGGGGTGGGGGTCGGTGGGTAGGGGGTATCGGTGGAGATGAGGGAGTATGTGAGAGATGAGTTTTGGAGATGTGGGTTGGAGTACGAGATCATCAAAAATATATAGAAGGGTGGGTAAAGATGGTTTAGAGTAGATGTTAGGGTGTGTTTGTATAGGGTAAGGTTTGAGGGTAGGTTGTGTTTGTGTAGATGGAAAAGGGTGATGTGGATTAAAAGTAAAAAGGGATAGGTAAAGAAATGGATGGTTAGGATTGAGGGTGACTTGGATTGATGAAGGTAAAAATAGAGGGTGGTAAGAGGTGAAAGATAAAATTGGAAAATGGTTGACTTTTCTTGTACCCAATATTTTATCAGTGTTGAAGTTTCTAACTGATAAATAATAAACACAGTAAAATCCCTTTTTTTATATATCTAAATTTAACATACCAAGTTCTCCTAAGAGAAACTTGAACCGAGATTCTTCAAGAGGCTTTGTGAAGAGATCCGCCAGTTGAAGATCTGTGGGGATGAAATGCAGTTCAATATCACCTTTGGAGATGTGATCTCGTATGAAGTGATACCGAATATCAATGTGCTTGGATCTGGAATGAAGCACCGGATTGTTTGCAATGGCAATTGCACTGGAGTTGTCACACAGTATTGGGACTTGAGAGTAGATCTGATTGTAGTCCCTCAGTTGATTCTTCATCCATAGGATTTGAGCACAGCAGCTACCAGCAGCAACATATTCAGCTTCAGCCGTGGAGGTGGAGACTGAGTGTTGCTTCTTGCTAGACCAGCTAACAAGTTTACCACCAAGGAGTTGGCAGCTTCCAGTAGTGCTCTTTCTATCAACCTTTGAGCCTGCAAAGTCAGAATCTGTGTAACACCCTAAAATCAGGGCTAATTTGAACCTCAAATTTCACAAGTTATGATACAATAACTTCAACTTATAAATATATAGCAATGTAATTAACTACCAAGAGTAAATTTACAATACAAGATTCTTCAAATAACCTATTAATCTAATTACACCACTACAATCAGATTAACTAAGTTATCTAAGCAATCAAACAAAATTTCTTTTGGTTAATTGACACCTCTGCTATTCCAAAAACGCTTGTCCCACAACCCTTTTACTTTCCCGAGCTGGTACCTGGTAAGAAAACATCATATGAAACGATTAGGCCAACGCCTAGTGAGAACATTCGTTTCAATAATAATATTTGCAAAAATCAATGTAAACAAGTTACAACAAACCTGATTACTCCTTTTCTTACCGCACGTGTAACTCTATTCCATTACACTATTTCATCCCATACCATGAATAAGACTAACCATAATTCTATCAACAAATCATGCTTTAGAGCCACACTACGAATCTTCAATGATTCTAGATTAATGCTCTTATCCAATAAATCGCAATTACACATGCCCATTTATCGGAAAGGAAGTAGAGATTACAAACACTTATGTCAACCCCATTTTCTTCCTTAGAAATTGGGAATAATGATTATTACCACACGCCTATTCCACAATTTCCACACACACACTGGAATAACGATTATTACCACACGCCTATTCCATGTGATTACCAAACACTAGTGCCTATGGATCCATTACACTTACCAAACACCTGCCTAGTATCAAGCTAGCACAGTCATCAAGCCTATCATACTACCCTTCGATCGTACGTATGTTTAAGCTAAACTAATTATGTCTTAATCACTAAATTACAACAATTCATGATTAACAGAACTAATAATTATCCAGCTGCACAAAGTGTCCGAACAACAAAATGTTTCCGGATAACCTAACTTATCCGGACGTTTCCCTTTTCCGGATACCAAATTTTCCCGGACAATCCCACAATCCGGACAACCCATCCTTTCTGGTAAATTCCTACTTTTTCCGGACATATTTCAAATCCAGACAACATCCGGACTCTATAGTCATCCGGATACCATCCGGTAACTAATTTCATCCGGATTCTTGCGATAAAATAAAACTTACTCGGATACTTCCTGCGTCCGGAAACATTCATCATCGAGGTTTTCCGGATACAACGATTCATCCAGAAAAGTCGGTTCTGCAGCCTAAATTTCAATCTATTTTCATGTTTGTTCGATTCAGCATAATCCAAACCATACCATACAGTTCATAACCATTTTATACAACTACTTCAAGGTTTAATTTAACATGAAAACACTGATTTGAGCAAAGAACAAATGAACTCACCTTTTTGTTGTAAAACCCACTTTGCTGCACCAATCCAATCCCAATCTGTTGTAATTGATTTTGAAAACCTATTCACAACATAGATTCGTTTATAATCATAAATCTACAATAGATTTTACCAGAAACCATCACAAATTCCTTACCAAATTGATGAACAAAGCCTCTTTTCTTCCTTTTTCTTCTTTTCTTTCTTTTCTTTCTGCCTTCTCTCTTCTGCCGACTCAAGACCAATCCGAGATAATATCTCAGATTTCAACCCCTTATCCATACACACATTTCAATATTTACTCAATACACCCTCCAGTTTCATTATTTCCAAAAGTAGCATCCTACTTCCAACTCTTTTATTTTTACACTAATGAATTAAAAAAATCCCATAAAATTCAAGGTTTAAACCAAAATATAAAGACATCCCAATTCTCATTAAATACTATTATTGAAAATTTAGGATGTTACAATACTCCCCAACTTGAAAATGATTTCGTCCCCTGAAATCAACATCCCAATCCTTCATACTTTCTTCCGACTCTAAAGTCACATTAGCACCTCGATGATGCTTCCACTGTACTTTCAACATAGCTACCTCCTTACCATTACGTAGTTTTCTAACCAATCTTTCCAAAATTGACTCTGGTTCCTCCACACAGCGACTCTTCTCATCCACCCTTACATCAGTAAGTGGAATCACATCTTCCTCTTCGGCTAGACACTTCCTAAGATAACACACATGAAACGTGTTATGGATCCCTTCCAACTCTGGTGGAAGATCCAACTGATAAGCCTGCAATCCTATCCTTTTAGTAATAGTGAAAGGTCCTAGAAAACGAGGACTTAACTTTCCACGTTTACCAAACCTTATCACACCTTTCCATTGGGATACTTTAAGCATCACACGCTCCCCAACTTGGAATTCCTTTGGTCTCCTTTTCGGATCAGCATAACTCTTTTGTCGATCCTGAGCTGCTTTCATATGCTGCCGAATTTCTTTCACCTTATCAGCTGTTTGTTGTACTAGCTCCGGACCAACAAACTGCTTTTCTCCGGCTTCTAACCAACACACCGGAGTTCTACATTTCCGACCATACAAAGCTTCGAAAGGTGCTCTTCCGATACTGGAATGATAACTATTGTTATACGCAAATTCCACTAAAGGTAAATGCGTATCCCAGTTACCTCCAAAATCTAATACACAACACCTGAGCATATCTTCCAAAGTTTGAATGGTTCTTTCACTTTGCCCATCAGTTTGCGGATGATAAGCAGTGCTTAGATTTACCTTTGTACCTAATTCTTCTTGAAGTGACTGCCAAAATCTTGAGGTAAACCGACTATCACGATCTGACACTATCGACACCGGTATACCATGCCTTGACACTACTTCATCAATATACATTTTTGGTAATTTCTCAATTGGTGACGCTTCTTTCATAGCTAGAAAATGAGCACTCTTAGTCAAACGATCCACAATCACCCAAATAGTGTCGTTACCCTTTTGTGTCTTTGGTAATTTCGTCACGAAATCCATAGTGATCTTCTCCCATTTCCATTCTGGAATCTCCAAAGATTGGAAACTTCCATAAGGCTTCTGATGTTCAGCCTTCACTAAAGAACATGTTGTACACTTTTCCACTATTCGCGCCACATCTACCTTCATAGCTGGCCACCAATAGTGTAACTTCAAATCTCTATACATCTTAGTACTTCCAGAATGTATAGAATACTTAGATCTATGAGCATCTTCTAGAATCAACTCTCGATTTCCTCCAATCTTCGGTACCCAAACACGGCCTTGAAACAACTTAATTCCACGGCCATCTTCAGTCAGTTGAAGATGTTGTTTGCTCATTACTTCATCTTTTAGATTCTCCTCTATTAAGGCTTCCGCTTGTGCCTCCTTTATCTTTTCCATCAAACTTGACGTCACGTCAATTCTAGCGTTAGTCGATTTCAAACATCCACTATACTCTTTTCTGCTTAAGGCATCAGCTACTACATTTGCTTTACCAGGATGGTAATGCAATTCACAGTCGTAATCCTTAAGTAACTCTAACCAGCGACGTTGTCTCATGTTCAACTCTTTCTGATCAAAGACATGTTTCAAGCTCTTGTGATCAGTATAAAGAGTACACTTCGTACCATACAAATAGTGCCTCCACAACTTCAAAGCAAAAACAACTACAGATAACTCTAAATCGTGCGTTGGATAGTTCTTCTCATGCTCCTTAAGTTGTCTTGACACATAAGCAATTACCTTGCCTCGTTGCATCAATACACATCCCAAACCCATCTTGGAAGCATCACCGTAAACAACAAAATCTTCGGTTCCTTCTGGTAAGGCAAGAATAGGGGCTTCACACAACTTTTGACGTAAAGTTTTGAAAGCCGATTCTTGTTTCTCCGTCCATACAAACTTCACATTCTTTCTAGTCAATAAAGTCAAAGTAGAAGCAATCTTCGAGAAGTCTTTAATAAATCTCCGATAATAACCCGCAAGACCTAAGAAACTTCTTATTTCAGACGCACTTCTTGGTGTCTCCCAATTCACCATAGCTTTTATCTTTGCTGGGTCTACCTTAACTCCTTCTGAAGTGATCACATGACCTAGGAATCGTACCTCTTTTAACCAGAATTCACATTTTGAGAACTTCGCGTACAACTTCTCTCTTCTTAATACTTCTAAAACTTCACGTAGATGATGTTCGTGATCTTCTTCAGTCTTAGAATAGACTAGTATGTCATCAATGAATACAATGACAAACTTGTCCAAAAATGGTCGGCATACTCTATTCATCAGATCCATGAATATTGCCGGAGCATTGGTCAACCCGAATGGCATCACAAGAAATTCGTAATGCCCATACCTTGTTCTAAACGCTGTCTTAGGAATATCTTCATTTCTTACCTGTACCTGATGATACCTGATAGGTGGGTATCACCCCCCCTAAATCTAACCGCAAGTGTACGGGTCGAAGTCAAGTAATAGTACTTAGAGAAGTACGAGTATCGAATCACGGGGAACTAGGAACTAAATATCACAATTACTATAATTGCTATTAACTGAACTATCGAAAATTGAGAGGTTGGTATTAAACTACTAATTGCAGAAAATAAAACAAACACAAGACAGACAATGAACAGCTTTGGAATTCAGATAGAGAAAACAATTGAGGGTTGGAAATCCTTAGGTTTTCACATATGAACATCAGACTTAAAACAAATACCAGTTATTTCCGTTAATGAATACCCAATCTTGATCTAACCATTGTTCTCTCTCGAGTTACAACGGTTATATTCGTAAAGCACGGTTCTTTCTCAAGCTACCATGAGTTTTATCTTGACAACACAAGTTAAATCTCTCGATCTCAACCTATGTAGTTCAAAACACATTAAGCACAAGATTATAATGAGACTAAGGTTTACTCGGTATATCTCTATCCTTTCTTACCTTAGGCATGTGATTTCTAGTTCTATTTGATAATTAACTCTCTCGAACTTACTTAACAACAACAAATCAATCGTAAATTGGCCAGATTCACAATAGCATTAAGAGCAAAATCACATGCATTCATTAAATCGGAAAACTGATAAAAGTCACTCGTCATCCATCTATATGTTCAATCCTAATTCAATCCAACCCCCAACATCTAAAGATTAGTTCATGATGTTGGGGGATTCAAACACAAGAGAAAGAGAAACGAAAACGCATGTAAACATAATAACTGTGATCATGGTGAATGTGAAAGATATAGTGATGAACTCCCTTCTCCCGTGATTGAATCTACTTGCGTCGTGAACGTGTCCTCGATTGATCCTCCCTCGTCGCTCCAAAAGGTGTCACTTGGCTCTGAAAATCGCCCCTGGAACTGCTCTGGCCGTCGTGTGAAAGTTGCGTATCGAATGAATGACCTAAATCCCGAAATTAACAGCTTAAAATCGACAAACAGTGGGTTACGCGACCTACCACGTGACTTGCAAGTCGCGTGGCAAGTCGCGCGTATGCTTTTTGCTGCGTGGGTCGATTTCTGGTTCGCGGTTGCAGGTCCTGGTTCGGTTGCGGGTCTTGGGCTTGGCTTTTGGGCTTCCGTTGGGCTTCGTTTGGACTCGTTTTGGGCTCTTTTTAGCTTCTTTTCTCGAGGATTACCGCCTTTTAGATAACCTGTATAAATCACTAGATAAACCGTAAAATACACGCCTTTTTACTTGAATACAAGCCAATCTCATTGGTTTGAGAACTGAAAATAACGCCAAAAAGCGGCGTTATCAATACCCAGACCTTAAATCAATCTTAGAAAAACATCCCGCACCTTGGAGTTGATCGAATAGGTCATCAATCCTTGGAAGTGGATACTTGTTCTTAATAGTCACCTTATTCAACTCACGGTAATCTATACACATTCTCATAGTACCATCTTTCTTCTTAACAAACAACACCGGAGCTCCCCATGGCGAAGAACTCGGTCTAATAAAACCTTTATCTAACAACTCTTTAAGTTGAGTCATCATATCTTTCATTTCGGCCGGCGCTATACGATAAGGTGCTCGCGCAATTGGTGCCGATCCAGGAATGAGATCAATACGGAATTCTACCTGCCGTTCAGCTGGTAGACCAGGAAGATCATCAGGAAATATGTCTAGAAAATCACGTACCACTCTGATATCTTCCACTTGCTTCTTTTCTAACTTTACATCTAAAACATAAGCTAGATAGGATGAACATCCTTTCATTAAACATTTACGCGCCTTTGCAACAGAAATTAACGGAACTTCTCCTTTTTGCTTTTCCCCAAAGATGAGTACATCATCCCTATCAGCCATTGGAATCCGGATTAATTTCTTTGCACAAAGTATCTCTGCCTGGTTGACTGTCAGCCAGTCCATACCCACGATCACATCAAATCCCCCAATTTCCATCAACAACAAGTCGATCGGAAATTTTGCCTCTTCTATCGAAATAAAACAACCATCAAGTCTTTCACGAACCAAGACCTGACCCCCATTAGCTACCTCAACTACTAAGGCATCTTCCAGAGTAATAACAGGCATAGCTAACTTGTGAAAGAACGACTTGGACACAAATGACAAATTTGCACCACAGTCGAACAAAATGCGCGCAGGACAAGAATTAACAAGGAAAGTACCCGAGACGACATCTTTCGATTCTTTCGCTTCATCAGCGGGCATCTGAAATGCCCGACCCGTTGGCTTTGGGATATTTGATTTCTTACTTTCATCTCCACTCTTTTTCACCCTTGGACAATCCCGACGGAAGTGACCCGGTTGCTTACACTCGTAGCATGTAGTTCCTTGTACCGGACAATTATTCATCATATGCCTACTTTTACCACACTTGAAACATTCCAAGGCTGTCACCCGACACGGCCCAAAATGTTTGCTTTTACATTTAGAACACCAGCTTGGTTCCCTGCGAGAGTCATAACGAATATTCTTGCCAAACAACTTGGTTTTCTGAGAAGATTCCGAACGACTTTCCCATTTTCTCTTTTCCCCCACATGTGCTTTCTCCTCTTTGTCTTTGGCGTACATCTCTTCTATTACTTTCGCTTCTTCGATTGTCTCCCTTAAAGTAGTAGTTTTCGAACTTCGGACCCTCGTCATCATATCCGCCGGTAAACCCTTCAAATAAGCTTTAACTTTATCTTTTTCATTTGGAGCCACATGCCCCACCAGGTTCAGCTTCTCCATGAAGGATTCTGTATACTTTCTCACAGTCATATTGCCTTTCTTGAGGTTCCTGAACTCTTCCTCGATTCGATCCATTTCAGTTTTGTTACAGTACTCCTCCATAATCTTTGCTTTGAACTGATCCCAAGTCATAGCATTCAAAACAGAAGCTGACACAGAAGCTGATAGCACATTCCACCAAGATAACGCGTTACCGCGTAACATCTGTGATCCAAATCTAACTTTAGACTTTTCATCATAACACTCACAAGCTCGAAAAGCTTGTTCAATTTCCCTTAGCCAATTCATGCAAGCTATTGGACTATCTTCTCCTTTGAAATCCGGTGGTTTACATCTCAAGAAGGTTTTGTAGGAGCAATTTCTTTCAACCCTTCTTTCAGTCTCCGACCCTGGGTTGCCAGTTGGATTTATCACACTAGTATCAACTCTTGTCCGTCTTGGTTCCGTACTTCGATCATTAAACAATTTCATGAACATTTCTGCTTGTCTTCCCATGGTGGTGTTCATCATTTCAGCTTGTCTTTCCATTGATGCATTCATCAATCTAGTAACATTATCCATAATGCGTCCTTCCATACTTGCTCCGATGGTGTTTGATCGACAATACTGGTACCCACTATGTGTGCCGGATTACGCACTCCTCCTAAAGAAAGAAAACCTGGTGGCGTCTCATGAATTCCGCCTACTCCAGTTTGTCTTTCTCCCGTATCGTCTAACCAATTCCTATTCATAGAAGAATTAGGAGACCTCGGCGGAGTATTACCATTGTTCTGGATGAGCACAAAAGAATACCCATCAGTAATGGTTTATACATAACTAGACATACAAAAACGTAATTTACCGCTAATCAGTCACTGTAACCATTTAGAAACAAGCATGCTTATGTAACAATATATTCATAAATAACAGTAGCTAATTGAAATTGTGAATATATTATACAGGAGAATCCTCGTTACCGTCATTACAGTACTAATTTCACGTATTTCCGTCACCTCTAAGACTATCCCGTCTTAGTATTCCTACCCATTCTCACGAATCATAACTTAATTCATCACAGCTTAAGTCTAAGTACCTCCTCAGCATACTTAGTTCGCTTAAACTAATGCTCTGATACCATATTGTAACACCCTAAAATCAAGGCTAATTTGAACCTCAAATTTCACAAGTTATGATACAATAACTTCAACTTATAAATATATAGCAATGTAATTAACCACCAAGAGTAAATTTACAATACAGGATTCTTCAAATAACCTATTAATCTAATTACACCACTACAATCAGATTAACTAAGTTATCTAAGCAATCCAACAAAATCTCTTCTGGTTAATTGACACCTCTGCTATTCCAAAAACGCTCGTCCCACAACCCTTTTACTTTCCCGAGCTGGTACCTGGTAAGAAAACATCATATGAAACGATTAGGCCAACGCCTAGTGAGAACATTCGTTTCAATAATAATATTTGCAAAAATCAATGTAAACAAGTTACAACAAACCTGATTACTCCTTTTCTTACCGCACGTGTAACTCTATTCCATTACACTATTTCATCCCATACCATGAATAAGACTAACCATAATTCTATCAACAAATCATGCTTCAGAGCCACACTACGAATCTTCAATGATTCTAGATTAATGCTCTTATCCAATAAATCGCAATTACACATGCCCATTTATCGGAAAGGAAGTAGAGATTACAAACACTTATGTCAACCCCATTTTCTTCCTTAGAAATTGGGAATAACGATTATTACCACACGCCTATTCCACAATTTCCACACACACACTGGAATAACGATTATTACCACACGCCTATTCCATGTGATTACCAAACACTAGTGCCTATGGATCCATTACACTTACCAAACACCTGTCTAGTATCAAGCTAGCACAGTCATCAAGCCTATCATACTACCCTTCGATCGTACGTATGTTCAAGCTAAACTAATTATGTCTTAATCACTAAATTACAACAATTCATGATTAACAGAACTAATAATTATCCAGCTGCACAAAGTGTCCGAACAACAAAATGTTTCCGGATAACCTAACTTATCCGGACGTTTCCCTTTTCCGGATACCAAATTTCCCCGGACAATCCCACAATCCGGACAACCAATCCTTTCCGGTAAATTCCTACTTTTCCGGACATATTTCAAATCCAAACAACATCCGGACTCTATAGTCATCCGGATACCATCCGGTAACTAATTTCATCCGGATTCTTGCGATAAAATAAAACTTACCCGGATACTTCCTGCGTCCGGAAACATTCATCATCGAGGTTTTCCGGATACAACGATTCATCCGAAAAAGTCGGTTCTGCAGCCTAAATTTCAATCTATTTTCATGTTTGTTCGATTCAGCATAATCCAAACCATACCATACAGTTCATAACCATTTTATACAGCTACTTCAAGGTTTAATTTAACATGAAAACACTGATTTGAGCAAAGAACAAATGAACTCACCTTTTTGTTGTAAAACCCACTTTGCTGCACCAATCCAATCCCAATCCGTTGTAATTGATTTTGAAAACCTATTCACAACATAGATTCGTTTATAATCATAAATCTACAACAGATTTTACCAGAAACCATTACAAATTCCTTACCAAATTGATGAACAAAGCCTCTTTTCTTCCTTTTTCTTCTTTTCTTTCTTTTTTCTCTTCCTTCTCTCTTCTGCCGACTCAAAACCAATCTGAGATAATATCTCAGATTTCAACCCCTTATCCATACACACATTTCCATATTTACTCAATACACCCTCCAGTTTCATTATTTCCAAAAGTAGCATCCTACTTCCAACTCTTTTATTTTTACCCTAATGAATTAAAAAAATCCCATAAAATTCAAGGTTTAAACCAAAATATAAAGACATCCCAATTCTCATTAAATACTATTATTGAAAATTTAGGATGTTACAATCTGAATACCCCATTAGATCAAAACCTGAGTCTTTGGGATACCAAAGACCCAGATTCATGGTACCTTTCAGATACCGAAAGATGCGTTTAACCGCAGCCAAATGAGATTCCTTAGGATTGGCTTGGTAACGTGTACACAGGCAAGTAGCAAACATAATATTAGGTCTACTAGCAGTAAGATAAAGAAGTGACCCAATCATTCCTCTAAACTTGGTGACATCAACAGACACACAAGCTGGATCAGCATCAAGTTTTAGAGGTGGTGCCATAGGAGTTCTCATGGGAGAACAGGTATCAAATTTAAACTTTTTCAGAAGATCACGAATGTATTTGCTTTGGTTTATAAAAATACCTTCAGAAGATTGTTTTACTTGGAGACCCAAGAAAAATGTTAGCTCCCCCATCATGCTCATCTCATATTGACTCATCATGAGAGAGGCAAACTCATCACACAGTGATTCATCGGTGGCACCAAAAATGATGTCATCCACATAGATTTGAACAAGAATAAGATTACCTAGGCTTTGTTTGATGAAAAGCGTGTTGTCAATCTTACCCCGAGTATACTTGTTCTTCAGAAGAAAGTCAGCTAGAGTGTCATACCAGGCACGAGGAGCTTGTTTAAGGCCATAGAGAGCCTTATCCAATCTGTACACATAGTCAGGATGAGATGGATCTTCAAATCCAGGAGGTTGCTTCACATAGACTTCTTCAGCTAGCTCTCCATTCAGGAAGGCACTCTTGACATCCATCTGGAAGACTATGAAGTTCTTGTATGCAGCATGAGCAAGGAAGATTCTAATTGCTTCAAGTCTGGCAACTGGAGCAAATGTTTCGTCATAGTCAATTCCTTCTTCTTGCATGTACCCTTGAGCAACTAGCCTGGCTTTATTTCTGATGACAGTGCCTTCTTTATCCATCTTGTTTCTGAAGACCCACTTGGTTCATATGATTGTTTTTCTGGGAGGACGAGGAACCAATCTCCAGACCTTGTTCCTTTCAAACTGAGAGAGTTCTTCTTGCATGGCAGTGATCCAACATGGATCAGCTAGAGCTTCTTCAACCTTCTTAGGCTCTATAAGGGATAAGAAGTTCACATAGAGACAAATGTTGCCTACTCCTCTTCTGGTTTGGACACCAGCTTGTTGATCACCAATTATTTGATCAATTGGATGATCCTTGGTCCATTTTATAGCAGGAGGCAAAGCTGGAGGATAGGAAGGTTGAGCATGAAATGTAGAAGGTAGATCTTGGGAGGATGTAAGGTCAGGTGGATTTGATGAAGAAGGAATATTTGAGATAGGAGGGAGATTGTTGTTTTGAAGAGAATTTTGATTTTGGGAAGTTTGGATCGGCAGAGGATTTTCTTCTTGGTTTGAGGAAGGGTTTGAAGATGTGGAAGGGTTATTATCTTGAGTGGTAGGATTTTGAGGAGAGGGTATGGGAATAGTTGGGTTAGGTGGAGAAGGAGAGACATCACCGATGCAAAAGGTGATCCAACTATTTAATTCATCATCATCTGAGGAGAGGGATGATACCTTGAGGTCATCAAACTTGACATGTATTGATTCATCAATACACTTTCTCCTAAGGTTGTAGACCCTGAAAGCTTTGGAGGTGAGAGAATAACCCATAAAGATGCCTTCATCTGCTTTAGGATCAAACTTGCCCAAGTTCTCTCGGTCATTTAATATATAGCATACACACCCAAAGACATGAAGAAAACTGATGTTTGGTTTTCTACCATAAAAGACTTCATAGGGAGTCTTATTATGCCTTTTTACAATAATGGACCTATTCTGGGTAAAGCATGCAGTATTAATTGCTTCAGTCCAAAAGTAGGTCGGCAGGTGAGATTCACTCAGCATGGATCTGGCAGCTTCACACAGCGTCCTGTTCTTTCTCTCCACCACACCATTTTGTTGTGGAGTCCGTACAACTGAAAAATTCTGAGAGATGCCCTATTCAGTGAAGAAGTCATCCAAGACAATATTTTTGAATTCAGTGCCATTGTCACTCCTTACTGATCTCACAAGCTGCCCATTCATCACTTCAGATCTTTTGATGAACTTTATGATTTCTTCAGAAGTATCACTTTTGTACCTGAGAAAAAATACCCAAGTGTAACGTGTAAATTCATCAATAATAACAAGAATGTACCTTCTTCCACCAAGGCTTGGAGTGTTGACTGGTCCATACAGATCCATGTGCAGTATCTGAAGAGGTTGAGAAATGGAGAAGCATTGCTTGGACTTGAATGAAGATTTTGTGAGCTTTCCCTTTTCACAAGCAGCACATAGCTTTTCTTTCACAAAGGTCAGCTTTGGCATTCCAGACACTAGCTCTTTGGAGGAGAGAGAGTTCAAGGTTTTGAAGTTGAGGTGAGAGAGACGCTTGTGCCAAAGCCAACTGATCTTAGCAGAGTTTTCAGAGACAAAACATATGTTTGTTCCAAAAGATGAACTCTGTCCCATGTCTATAACATAGACATTTTCTTTTCGGTACCCGGAGAGTACAGCTTTCATGTCTTTGTCAACCACCGTGCAAATGGACAGTTCAAATATTACTTTATAGCCGAGGTCACACAGCTGGCTTATGCTCAAGAGGTTGTGCATCAAGCCTTCAACGTACGCTACTTTATTAAAGGTGTCAGAACCATTAGAGAGAGTTTCGTAGCCTTTAGTACTGCCACGAGAATTATCGCCAAAGGTAACATATGGACCTTTAGCTGACATGAAGTTAACAAGAAGAGATTTGTTTCCAGTCATATGTCGTGAACATCCACTATCCAGATACCAGATCTGTTGATGTCCATAAACCTGCAGTCACAGAAAAATTAGTTCTTTGGTACCCATTTGGAGATGGGTCCTTTTGGGTGAGAAGAAGAAATAGAGAGGTCTTTGGATGAGTTCCTGTCCATTCTTTCAAGAGGACAATCTTTAGCCACATGAAAAGTGTCACCACAGTTATAGCATTTTCTATAGATAAAAACCTTTTTAACATTATTACCACTTTCCTTGTTTTGACCTTTCGCATTGATTTTTATGATCTTGGCTGAAGAGGATGAACCAAGAGGTGTGGTTCCTAGGATTCCTTTGTAAGGGATGAGAGTTGGTGAATGACAGGATTCTTTGGAATCTGACTTTTTCAAAAGCACAGATCGAGGAATGGGAAAAGTGGAAGAGTTACCAGAATATTTCTTTGGAGTTTTTCTTTTGGGATGGAACTCGGCAACTGATTTCCCTTTGTCAGAAGTGGAAAATATGTTTGGAAGAGGTTGAGGTTCTCTCTTTAGGATCTTTGAAGGCTTAGGTTCAGAGGAAAATGCTTCATCTATGTGTAGGGATTTCATCAGCTCATGAACAGGTTTAGGAAGGTCATTAGAACCTTGGGCTTCTTCAACTTTAGAAGTTGAGGCATCACCTTTAGCTTTAATGAACATCCCAAACTTTAAGGCTTTAGAAAGATCAACAGAGTTCATTGAATGAGTATCACTTGAATGGTGTTCAGAGGACTCATAGAATGGAGGAAGCACAAAGGAAGTGGAAGCATGAACAGTTGAGGAAGAGTCAATGTCCATTTTGCCAAAGCCAAGTCCAGATTTCTCATCACAGTTCATTTGGTCTTTAAAAATCTTTTCTAAATTCTTAGAAGAGTTAGTCCACTTTTTCACAGTTTCTTGTTCCTCTTTAAGTCTTTTGAACAGCTTATTTTTCTCTTTAGCAAGTGTGAAGTTTATGGTTTTCAGATCTTCAAGCTCAGCTTTAATTTTGTCAAAATGTTTTAGTTGTGAAAGACAGATCTGAAGTTGAGAGGAGAGAGATTTTATCTGAGCATTTTCCTTTTTCTTAGCATCTTTAGCATCATGAAAGTCAACAGTTAAAGAGTCAAATGCTTCAATATTTTCAGCATCAGTGAGAGATAGAAAGGGATGTACCTGACTGGATGAGGAGGAACATCCTGTTGAGACTAGAGCCAAGGTGGAAGGAGTTTCTTCACAGTCATTCATGTCATCAATTTTTGCCATGAAGCAAATGTGGGCCATGTCTTTATCACTGTCAGATGTGGGTTCATCTGCCCAGTCATGAGACTCAACCAGCATACCCTTTCCCTTTTTGGAAAGACTTTCATTTCTCTTCTTTTCTCTTTTGTATTTAGCCTTGTACTTTTCAGCACGATCAGAGTTCACAGAGGAATCAGGCTGGCCAGATCTTTGAGAAGAGGAGTGATTTGAATCAGGTCTGGATCTGTTAGATTTTGAAAAGGAACGACTAGAGGAAGAGTTCCTTGATCTTTCAGAAAGCTTGCTTTTGCACTCAGAGGCAAAGTGACCTTTCTTCCCACATTTAAAGCATTCCTCATTTGATTTATCATTTGAAGAGTGCTTGGGGAAATTTTGAGAAGGTTTTTTAGAAAATTTAGATTTACCAGAAGAGAAACGGGATCTGGGTTTAGAGTATCCTGCCAGCATGGCCAAGCCATCTGCCAGTTTGTCAACAGGGGATTCCTCACCTTCATCATCAACATCACTAAGATATGCCTCCGAATGATCATTGGTATCTTCCTCACTCTCATGGTCAGAATCAGAAGGATATGTGATTCTAGGAATGCACACAGATCTTTTGGAAGAGTCACTTACAAGAGCTAGGGAAGAGCTTTTGATATCTTTAATGACAGACTTCCTTAGGAGCTTGGTTTGCTCAAAGTTAAAGAGAGTACCATAAAGAGCTGTGAGAGGCATATGATCAAGGTCCTTGGTTGTCTTAATGCATGTGCAGATGTTTTCCCAGAAATCAGGAAGACAGTCCATAAACTTGCATAAGACCTCCTCATTGTCATAAATGCGACCCAGCAACTTAAGATCATTAAGCAGACCGTTAAAACGGTTATAGTAGTCAGAAAGCGATTCTCCTTTTTCATGAGAAAACAGTTCATATTTTCTAACGAGAGCAATTTTTCTGCTCTTTTTCACCTCAGAAGTACCTTCATAAAGAACACACAGAGTAGACCACATTTCCTTAGCAGTAGAAACGTTCACAAGAGAATGATAAACCTCATCAGGCAGAGAGAGGGCAATGATAGCCCTGACTTTAGTATCAAGAGCTACAAGACGTTTATCTTCATCATTGTACTTACTGGGGTCCTTTACAATGTATCTCCCAGTAGCAGGTGTTCGTTCCTCCTCATCAGAAGAAGAATCATCACCATCCTCATATTTGTTTTTGGCATTATAACGATCCCAAACTCTAGGGACAAGAGGTCCCTCATGGAGTATGGTGGGATATATGCTGTCAACTCCTTCTAGAAAGAGCATCATACGACTTTTCCACAGAGAGAAGTTATTAGGGTTAAACTTTGGTGGTTTGGCTATGGAGCCATTGTCGTATGATCCAGCATTAGCAGTAGTGTTTTGAGAAGAAACATTGTTCAAGGAAGAAGATGAAGTCATTGTAGATCAGATCAAGTTTATTAGATTAAACTGACCTGCTCTGATACCACTTGTTGGTCCCAGCTATGAGTTAGCGATGGTAAACAAGTATTGTAGAAGGGGGGGTTGAATACAATACTCAAAATTTTTCACTTAATTAATTCTTTATTGATTTAAAATCAAGAATTACACATAGAAAACTTAAAGATTGTTGCGGAACAAAACAGATAAAATCTGTTTAAACAATCTAATACAAAACCACACAGAGAATAAGAACAATTGTAAAACACTTAGAAAACAAATGAACTTCTGAGAGAAATGCCATCACTTGAAAGCTTGAGAGTTTTTGTAAACTGGTAATTTTGCAAGGAAGGAGAAGACCTCTTTATATAGTGCCTCATGCATTAAATGCATGGACACTTGTCAAGCAGGGCTTGGATGGCAGGATGGAAGCAGCTTCTTCTGAAAAGTACTGGGATGTACTTTTGTCTTTGTATGTTTGTCTTGAAGCGTTGACCTGTTGTTGAAGTTGAACTTTCTTGAAAGAGATAACAAATACAAAGACTCTTTTTTTGATCCTCGGATTATATCTCTGTCATTGCAAGATATCCCAAATATATTTTGCAGATAAAGTTGAATATACCTGTTGTAAACTGTTGGCCTAGGATGTCTTCAAGGATATCTTCAAGAATTCTTTCTTAAGGAATTCTCTGCCGATCATGACTTCAACATATCCTGCCGATCATATCTTCAACATCTTCAAGAGATCCTTCAGATCAAGTCTTTAACATCTTCAAGAGATCCTGGAGATCAAGTCTTTAACATCTTCAGGAGATCCTGGAGATCAAGTCTTTAACATCTTCAGGAGATCCTGCCGATCAAGTCTTCAAGAATATCCTTGCTCTTCAAGTGTACTGGCCTAAGACCTTAGGAGGTCTCAAGTAGCAGCTTAATCTTTGGTTGAGAAGTCTATCTTCAATCCGCATTGAAGATATACTTCTACTTTGTTTCTTCGATTGATCTTCGACTTCACCGAACATTTTTATACAATTAAGCTGCTTGTAAAGAACCTAAAAATTATTCTAAGTATGAACTGTGCAAAAATGAGAGACTGAGGTCATCTTCAAATCTTAAGTGACCCAACACATGAGAATATGAAGCACTCATGGAGGGGAAAGCAGTTCAAGGACCTTCTATGGAAGTGTGCTGTTACATCTACTGTCCAAGAATTTGGCCAGGCAATGAATGCTCTAAAAGCATTAAGTGTTGAAGCGTATGTCTACCTTAAAAAGATTCCCCACATCATTGGGCAAGGTCCCACTTCACAGGTATATGCTCCTTCAATTGAGTTTGTTCTTAGTTATGCTAAGTATTGTTGTTTACTGTCATCTTCTTTATTTACAGGAAGAAGCCACACTGATTGCTTGTTAAACAATATATGTGAGGTCTTCAATAAGCAACTAGTAGATGGGCGGGATAAGCTAATAATTACAGCTATGGAGTACATCAGAGAGTACTTAATGAAGCGAATAACAAATGTTCAGAAAGTGATTGACAAAGCTGATGGGCTTTTGACTCCAACTGCAACAAAAGTGTTATATTCAATCAAGAAGGAAGCTACAAATTACACTGTCCTTTGGAATGGAGGCTGTAAATACCAGGTGACTGGTCCGTGGTTGGACCAATGTGTTGTTGATGTTCAGGAGAAACATTGACCATGTAGGAGATGGGTATTGGCATACCATGCAAACATGCGGTCACAACTATTTGGGATATGAGCAGACATGGCGCACCTGTGGATATACCTGAGCAATGGGTTCATGAAACCTATTGGTTGAAGACATGGAAGATGATGTACACATTTAACATTGAACCAATTAATGGACCAAAAATGTGGCCAAAGTCAAATTGTCCACTGAAGTTGACACCACCAACACATCACACCCAAGTTGGTAGACAAAAAAGAAGAGGAGGAAGACTGTTTCAGAGGTGACTACAAATGATGGAAAGAAATTGACAAGGGCTGGCAAGACAGTATAACGACCCAATCTAAATAAAGCATACATAGCATTATTAATAAACAATTCTCAAAACTGGGTCCATAAAATTTTGTTACATCTGACAAAACAACTTAGGTTGGCGGAAATAACCTATACACAACTGAGAATAACTACCACTAAAAGTATGAGTGGCACTGTCTCTATCTGCATCCGTACTCTATCCTGCGCCTGCTCACTTACCGGAGCCTCCTACTATCTGTTTACCTGAAAAGGTTTAGTTTGGAAAATGCGAGGGTTAGACCATAAGGTCTAGTGAGTCCCTCCTAACAGTTCGCAAAAACATTTAAAAACAGTTTATAACTTTCAAATATCTTTGCATAAAACTTTCTCATAACTTTGCATAAACTTTCACATAGTTGTACATTTAAAATCCTTCACATAAATCATACACTGGATAGGCCAGCCCCATAAATCATACACAAATCTCATTTAAAACTGTAATAAACTTTCATGCAGTCAAAAGCATATAAATAAAGCATGACATTTCTCATCATGCACTTACTTTGGAAAACACGTTGTAAAGTCACGTATTTTAGTTAGAAAACTCACCTGGTATGCTTGCTTCCTTCCTACTCTGCTCTGTACTTCCAAACGATCTACCTGAGTTAAAGGACAATCACATAAGCTGACTAACCAAACTATCCGGATACAACTTACCGGACACCCTTACTTTCCAGACGACACTACTTACCGGACACCACAACTGTCCGAACACCTCTGCTTTCCGGACAACACTACTTCCCGGATAACTCTACATTCCGGGTAACTTCTACTTACCGGGTACTTAAGCTTACCGGATACTTAAGCTTACCGGATACTTTTCCCGGTAACCTATATCATCCGAAGCTTACCGGACCAACTCACGGACACCTGCGTCGCAAGAGACTTTCCGGACAAAACGCTGTTCGAGTTAAATGCTCGAAATCTTGCTAAACGCTCTATAAACAGAAAGATAAAGCGACGATTAACTACATACAGTTCCAATACCAAAATCCACAAGGTTTTACTGACTAAACACAATCCAAAGGTGCTTAAATCTCCCCTAATGATCTTAAACAACTTTTAGCAAGAAAACTCTCAAAACCACAAATCATCAGACGAATCTTAAATGAAGTTATGGATTAAGGATTACCTGATAGATTACTTGCAAGAAACGAAATCCAATCTTATTCCTTCTTCTGATTCAAGACTTGATGATTCTTCTCTTCAATTTCACAAAAACCCTCAAAACTCTAATACCCCTTTTCTCTCAACAAAACTCAGCCGACAAACACCATAAAAATCAGGAAATTGCAAAGTTGTCTAGGGTTTTGTGCCTTTTTATACCCCAACTCCTATTTACCAACTAGCCCCTCAACTTCTACTTTTGCTTAAAACTCCACACCAAACGTAAAACATTTCGAAAAAGGTCAGGGTCGTTACAACACTCCCCCCTCAAAAGAATTCTGTCCCCGGAATTCCATTCTCGAAAAGGTGAGGGTATCTGGACATCATATCTGATTTTACTTCCCACGTTGTATCTCGTCCCTTATGATATCTCCACTGAACTTTTACTAGTCAAACTTCTATGTTCCTCGTTTAGCAAACCTTACCGCTCACGATTTATATCGGTTCTTCTACGTAAGTCAACCTCTCATCTATACTGATGTCCCCTCAAAGGAACAACCACAACGACCTCTGACAAACACTTCTTTAAGTCTGAGACATGAAATGTCGGATGAACGCTCTTTAATTCTTCTGACCAGTCTAACTTGTATGCTTCTGCTCTAACTCGCTCACTAATGACAAGGTCAACTTCTTATCGCCTGCATCTCTTGCAAGGTCGCCATAATCTCATTTCTCACTTCGGCTCTCCACAAAAGAGACGTGCATCACACTACGAATTTCTTCTCAAATTCACATCGAGTACCTCAGGATCGCACACTATCTATTCAACTTTCATGCTTCGACGGATCCGCAGACTTAGTCCACCTTACTTTTCTCTCAAACTTCAAGGCTCAAAGCCTTATGTTTTTCAATCCAACCACTCAGTTCTACTCGGTTGCCTCAGACCGTTCAGATGGGAAACATAACCGCACCCCATACTTTGAAACCGCCCTCGGCGAGACACCACTTGCTATATCGTGCCATCTTGCACTACTTACGTGTACTCTCTTCGATCACTATACTCGCTTAAAACTACCTGATAAAACCAAGGCCAACCGCGCCTCCATTTGCTCGCCTCCGTCCACACATCGGGACTCACGGTTTTAAACACGTCTAAATAAGGTCTCTCATACATTTATACTTCCTTAAGAGAAAGAACTTGGCGGAAATTCCTGCCACAACAACGAGGATCTTCCACCAGGAAAACTCACTTACTGACAACTTGGCACAAGGCCAACCTTGTACATCCCGACAAGCTCACCCCTAGGAGTCCCCTCCTCGGTATACCTGAATTTCTAGGTTACTTCTTCCAACCGACATTCGTCTATGCAGATCATACTCCTTTCCCGAATCACATCGGCTACAACTCGACAACTAATTCATACGTTCTCACCACTTCATCATTTCTCGCTGCTTTGCCACAAGCGTCCAGTCATATAACATAACTTCGGTTACTCCCACTCAACTAGGAGGGGTAACCATGATCACCCCTACTATTCTCAATAGCTTACACTGAACGATCAGTTCGTTTGAACGTTTCTCACAAAGTCACTAACTTAACTCATTCAGTTGTCTTATCCACTTCTTTCCTGCACAAAATCATACACATATTCCTTCCTCAATACTTTTTCCAAAAGTTCGCACACTTATCAAGGACAATCTACACAACACTGCGCCTATCGGCATTACTGTCAAGTTTACTACTTCCGATTTACTTACTTATTCCGACATACCGTCTTCACCTCCCCACGTTAGCGTGGAGCACTGCCCACCAACATTACTCGCCCCTCTCTTCCGACAATTCTCAAGCTGCAAATGCTGTCTCATTACTATACATAACCAAACGGTTGCACTAAAATTCTAACTTAAGGCTTTCGACTAAATCACCTTGAACTGACACCAGAGTTCGACGTCACTATACATTCTTTAAACTCCAACTTTTACTTTCTCAGACAATTCGTTCACACATAAGCAACACTCACATTCTTTAAGGATTTCACATCTATTCCACCACATTTTGACTAATACATCCATCATCTTCTTTAAACTTCCAATGATCCCAAAATATGCTTACTTAGCAACTCTTACAACTAAAAACACTTGGTTTCTCCTTTGGGGTAACTACCCACCACCACTCCGTGATGCTATCCCGAACATAATCATGTCACCACGTCAACTTACACCCTACGTGCTCCAACAACCTGGTTAACACTCGAACACCTCATCCGAAACTCCCAAAAAGGCTTCTATCTGATGCTTCCTCTTTCTCTAACATCACATCACTATGACGCTAGCTGGCACATTTAACTTGGCAATTATTGCCACTACGTAACTGTACATTCCTCACTCATAACATCACCCTGCAGACCAAAACTCTCATGGCCATTCATACACAACTCAAACTTATCTTCAAGACCTCACGCATACATAACCGAGTCTATCTCGCTACATTGTCTCTCCCCAGCTCTAGTTGAACCACAACACCCGAGTTTCTGATTAATTATAACATACTCGTTTCTTGCTAGCTCTTTGCAATACCAAACCATTACATCGACATGGCACGTTTCCTCACAGATCGACATAATCTATACCCTCACTTCGTTTGTGCTAAATACTTCATTCTTTACGAACCATCCATCTCGTAAGTAAAACGCTTATCTAAAACAGCAGCCTTTCACTATCTTAACACGCCTACAAAGTGGTCCTTTAACTTTCAACCTTCTGATACAAGTCTTCGGTCTCATACAGCTTACACAACTGCCGACTTTAACGTCAATATTACAAGATCACTTTAAAACTCTTATTCGACGTCGAGGATATTTCATTCCTACTTCACTACACTACTCATAACAAGTTGCTAATACCAACACCTTGATGACTTCTAGTCCTTCCCTGAACACAACCGTCCCTCGGCAACTGTATTTCCAGTCACCGCACGAGGGTACAGACCCTCATACAACCGACATTAAAGTCCACTTCCGACTCTTCCACTGCTCACCTCTCCTCTAGAACGCAATTACCAAAGCTACAAACATTCTCCCCTGATTTGTCCAACACCTCTCCACTCTAGGAGTTCTTCCTTAGCTTAAAATGTAATACTCTACGACCTATTGAGTTCATAGCTTTCATGCCTGACAACGCGATAAATGAATCATTTCACACTTTTGATCATTTTAAAGAAACAACACTTGAAAACAACTTGGGTACACACGACCCCAACATTCTCATAACTCTAATGCCCTGCACAACGATCTTGAGGATCGTTTGCATGCAATCTTTCTGTAAAACTTAATCTTACTCAACCAAAAATATGTTGTTACGACAGAAATAAATATTGGATGAAAATCTTCCCATACGACAAAATTTTGAAAGAAATTTACCGACACGAAGTAGGCCAGTCGGTCCTCACACTCATTTATATAACTTCGACATGTCAATACTCATTTTGGTTATAAAAGTTGTGCATTCAAACGTTTTCTTGGCTTATCATGAAAAGAGTGGAATATTTTGCAAATCGTAAACTTCAAGACTTCATTGTACGATGTAAATGGATTTGTATTTTTCTTTAAACATACGCTTGCACACGCCGACTCATATCCGATCAAATTTGATATTTACACGTTTACTTTTCTTATGAAAAATCTCATGTACACATATACGAACTCAATGCATGAAACTTTACTTGCAATTAAAGGCTACTCACTCAAACAAGGTCAATCGCTTTACTCACGCAACTTATCATTGACACTCTACTTTCGACCAGTGGTCGCCCTCTCGACTTGCAACGATTTGCTATACATACGTTCAACAGTCTACTTACTCAACCATTTCATACTATTTCGTTTTGATCAACTATCTCACTTTCCACTTCTACATGGTTTCATTTCACTATAGGTATCTTATTTCATTTATCCTGCTAATGGAAAGCTCGACCAAGAACCCAGGGCTCCATTGATACCTTCAAGGTTTTGACACTGTCTTTCCTTACCATCCTGGCTGATCTATCCCATGATTTCTAGAAATAGGACTCTCCCGAAACAGGAGTCTTACTCAAACTCAAGCATTCTTCCTCTCCGAATCCACGAAGAGCTACCTCTAGACGACTCGTAATACTCTATACAACATTTATTCTCTACGATGTATACGTACATCACATCACCATGACTTCTCATGAAACTTCCCCAACAAGGGGTCTCAGTCTACCCCTCAGGGATCTTGCTGACATTCTAAAGTACTGGAACACGACATAAACACTAGCTTCTGATTACCACTTCGGAATAATAAGGCAGGTTAAGCACATACATGTACCTGTAAGTTCGCAATTACACTAGCCAGGTGGAATCTCAAACTTACCTTACATGACAGTCCTCAGTACCCTATTAGTCCTATCTCTATAATAGTGTACTCCTAACGCATTTCCTGATTCTCAGTTGTGATTTCTACTCCCAAGTTTAAGTTTAGGCCCGTCCGGTCACCTAAATTCCTTAAACTATGGCTCTGATACCAACTATAACGACCCAATCTAAATAAAGCATACATAGCATTATTAATAAACAATTCTCAAAACTGGGTCCATAAAATTTTGTTACATCTGACAAAACAACTTAGGTTGGCGGAAACAACCTATACACAACTGAGAATAACTACCACTAAAAGTATGAGTGGCACTGTCTCTATCTGCATCCGTACTCTATCCTGCGCCTGCTCACTTACCGGAGCCTCCTACTATCTGTTTACCTGAAAAGGTTTAGTTTGGAAAATGCGAGGGTTAGACCATAAGGTCTAGTGAGTCCCTCCTAACAGTTCGCAAAAACATTTAAAAACAGTTTATAACTTTCAAATATCTTTGCATAAAACTTTCTCATAACTTTGCATAAACTTTCACATAGTTGTACATTTAAAATCCTTCACATAAATCATACACTGGATAGGCCAGCCCCATACATCATACACAAATCTCATTTAAAACTGTAATCAACTTTCATGCAGTCAAAAGCATATAAATAAAGCATGGCATTTCTCATCATGCACTTACTTTGGAAAACACGTTGTAAAGTCACGTATTTTAGTTAGAAAACTCACCTGGTATGCTTGCTTCCTTCCTACTCTGCTCTGTACTTCCAAACGATCTACCTGAGTTAAAGGACAATCACATAAGCTGACTAACCAAACTATCCGGATACAACTTACCGGACACCCTTACTTTCCGGACGACACTACTTACCGGACACCACAACTGTCCGAACACCTCTGCTTTCCGGACAACACTACTTCCCGGATAACTCTACATTCCGGGTAACTTCTACTTACCGGGTACTTAAGCTTACCGGATACTTAAGCTTACCGGATACTTAAGCTTACCGGATACTTTTCCCGGTAACCTATATCATCCGAAGCTTACCGGACCAACTCACGGACACCTGCGTCGCAAGAGACTTTCCGGACAAAACGCTGTTCGAGTTAAATGCTCGAAATCTTGCTAAACGCTCTATAAACAGAAAGATAAAGCGACGATTAACTACATACAGTTCCAATACCAAAATCCACAAGGTTTTACTGACTAAACACAATCCAAAGGTGCTTAAATCTCCCCTAATGGTCTTAAACAACTTTTAGCAAGAAAACTCTCAAAACCACAAATCATCAGACGAATCTTAAATGAAGTTATGGATTAAGGATTACCTGATAGATTACTTGCAAGAAACGAAATCCAATCTTATTCCTTCTTCTGATTCAAGACTTGATGATTCTTCTCTTCAATTTCACAAAAACCCTCAAAACTCTAATACCCCTTTTCTCTCAACAAAACTCAGCCGACAAACACCATAAAAATCAGTAAATTGCAAAGTTGTCTAGGGTTTTGTGCCTTTTTATATCCCAACTCCTATTTACCAACTAGCCCCTCAACTTCTACTTTTGCTTAAAACTCCACACCAAACGCAAAACATTTCGAAAAAAGGTCTGGGTCGTTACAGACAGTGACATGTGTTAACTGTAATCAACAAGGGCACAACAAGCGCACATGCAAAGGGCAGGCACCTTAATGGGACGTATAGTTGCTTTTGGGGTGGGTACATAGTGATGCAAATAGTGCTCTTTTATGTTTTTTGGTAGTTTTTATGCATCTGAACTAGAAACAATGTACCTATGTTTTTGTTGCAAATTGGTGAATTATATAAAGTGGAATGTCCTTTTGAAAACAATGTACCTATGTCCTTTTGGTGAATTATATAAAGTGGAATGTCTTTTTGTTGCAAAATGCAAATTTTGTATATCTTCATATTGATACTAGTTTATATATGCATAGATCAAAGATCTTCCAGTATCTTCATTATTCAAACTACTTCTTTTGGCCACTGTATTTGGAATATTCCAACTGAGAAGCTAACATCAACAACTTGCAATGTCTTTATTAATTAAGCTGGTTCATTTGGCCACTGTATTTGGAATACCTTAATTGACAAGTTAACATCAACACCTTGCAATATCTTCATTAATTAAGCTGGTTCATTTGGCAACTGTATGTGGAATAGATCATACATAACAAATTGAGAAAATAACATCAACAACTAGCAATATCTTCATAAATTCAACATTTCATCTTACATTTTTTGGCATTAAACCAAAATAGATTACAATTTCACCATACTATCACTAGTGAACTAATATTACTTGCCACTTCAAAGTGATCAAACTATGTCACCTAAACACAAAATAAAATTGAAGAAACAGAGATATGATACAAAATAGAATCTTCCATTTCTTGGTTTCTTTCTCAAGTTCTATGATGGTTGCTTGAAGGTGGTTCTTCGAATTTAGCAAACCAGGAATTATATCCATTGATCTCTTGCACATTGGTGGGTCAACCCACATGATGAATCCACATCTTGGTCCATAACAGAATCGAATTACACAGTTAGGGAAAATAACACACAAAACTATTTTCATAAACAAAACCCTTACCATGTTCGAACACGAGTAGAATCGCCTCCCTGTATTTCTTGAAGTCCACGAAGTGCGTGTGATGGCAGGAGAGCCGCACGAACAAAAAACAACAGTGGGAGGAACCATGGTTGGAGGGACGAAAGGGTTTCTTACCATTGTGTCTTGGGAGGGACAAATAATTGAAGTCGAGAGATGAAGATGAGTCGTTTAGGTCGATTAAAAGAGAAGAAATTGGTGTATTGACGGATTTGCCCATCATGTGCGTCGCATGTGATGTGGTTAACAGGATCATATTAACGGTGTTAGGGCATAAGGACTAAAGGGGTGTGGAATTGTAAACCACAGGGATGGTTTTCATAATTATTTCATTTTAGGGATCAACAGTGCAATTTTATGAAAGAAATATCCAAAAATTGTAGCCGATCTTCTCTCTCCTGAAAAAGTATTTGTTTATTTATGGCCCTTGTTTGCTTCTATTCGCTCATATTCTTTTCCTCTTTCCCCATTTATGTTTTCTGCTTACAATAATCCCAATAAATCTAATTTTGGGATTTTCTTTGTTTCACTTCAACATCCAACCTTTAATAAACAAAAGGTTTTTTGGTATTTGTGTGTCCAAGGAAGCTTCAAATCTGTGTGAGGGAGGGTGGTTGTTGCAGGTTTAATTTTAAAGTTTTTTTTTTTTTTGGGGGGGTTGGAGAGAAACAAGCAAGAAGGATGGAGAGAGACCCACAAACTTGTTGTTGATTTTAATGGCTTCTCTAGAAATGCCACCCATTTCTGTTCTTGCCCACAAGGCTTTATTATTAGAATTTCTTTCTTTTTAAAACAGCCTGCCTGCCTGCCTGCCTGCTGTTTGTGCTCTGTTTTCTGAGTGTAGAAAAAAAAGTGCAATTTAGGTGCCATGTTTATGTTGGGGGTAGGGAGTCCTTGTAGTAGTGTCTGTGTCCGTACAACCACCACTTGCAATGCTTTGCTCCAACAACTTCAGGTACATACAATACACCCTCACTTTTTCAACTCAATTCTTGAAAACTTTCTTGAAAGTTGTGATTTTTTTGAGTCATGGAAGTTTGGTTTCTTTTTGTTGGAATCCCACGTGGATAACCTCTATTTGGCTCTTTTGAAGAGTAACTAATTGTAGCCGTGTTTTAACATGATATAAGAGCTCAGGTTTATAGCATCTTTAACCTGAGATTTCTCAGAATTTAGAGATTTTTACAAATTTTGTTGTCTTTTCTCTATTTTAGCATAAATGATAGATGATAACATGAGGTTAAAGCAACATAAATGCTACTTTTTTACTTGATAGACTCTTCTTTCTATTTCTATTTTAAGTTGTTATCAATTTAGATAGCTAAATGAATCTTCTTTCTATATATTTTAAGTTGTTATTAATTGATCAAAACATTCATTATATATATATATGCTTTTTAATAGCTGAAAATGCATGTTTATTTTTGTTTCTATTTTTCAGCAAATATGGATAGATATAGGGGAAAGTGAAGCAGAAAAAGACAGAATGTTAATAGAATTGGAGATAGAATGCATACAAGTGTACAGAAGAAAAGTCGATGAGGCTGTGAATGCAAAAGATCGCCTTCGACAATCTGTCGCTGCGAAAGAAGCCGAACTCGCCACCCTCTTGGCTTCCCTTGGCGATCTAACCATTAATACCCCGGTAAAGTTAACTTTCATTATCATCAAAAGAAACCATCATTTTTGCATGCTTACTATTAACTAATTGTGGGTTTTCTTTCCTTTTTCACACTTGTTTACAAGCTTGCGTCTTTACAAAAACAAAATCAAGTTTAAAGTAATCTGATAAACTACTTTATATGATTTAAGTTTATACAACGCTTTTGGACGTGTTAACATGCTTTACAGGGCACTTTTGTTGAAACAAAGTGTCGTATTAGCCTTTTTATACGATAAATTTAAGAGGTGTCCAAAATAGTTTTTTAAGATGCCCAAAAACGTCATAAACTTATTACAACATATAAGACACACAAGTGTTTGGTCCTATAAACTTAAGTCCGATAAAATAGTTTATTGGAACACTTAAAAGGCATTTTTGGGTGTCGTTTGGTGTTTTAAAAGAAACCATCTTTTCCATGTCAAGTTGAACATTGCCTTTACCTTTTTCGTAGTATTCTTGGCCTGTTATTTAGACCATCCACACACCTACAAGACCATACTCCTTTCTAAAGTGCCACATCAGCTTTGCAATAACATCTTCCACATACATACAAGACCAAACTCCTTTCTAAACTAATAAATTATAATATAAACATATTAATAATTAATGTTTAAACAAACAAACAAATTAATTAAATTAAAAATTGTTTTTGTTTAATATATTTACTTTGTGGTTGTCTTGCAACGCCTTGCAAGCCACATGGCATGCCATGTCATCTTGCAAGAAGTCTTACAAGATGTGTGTGGATGCTCTTACGTTCGTATTATGCTTAATATATATGCATGCGTACAGTGACGGAGCCACGTGATGGCCAGAAGTGGCCAAGGTGCCCCCTCAATTATCTAATTTTTTTTACTACATGCATGAATTAATATGAGCAATAGTTAAGAAAGAAAGAAAAAAGCCCATAATTTAGGTAGTGGGTTGTGGCTCTCTCTAACCGAATCAGTTTGGTTATTTAAAAAGGTGCAACCGTAACGGGTAATCAACCAAAAACCGAAAAAATCTCCCGAAATCGATAGAAAATCTTAAAAATCCCTCGAAATCAAGAAAAAAAGCTTTAAAAATCCTATGGAACGGTGGAATTAGACTAAACAACATCGGGCGATATAGAAAAAAAATTATGTTCGTCAAAGAGAATTCTTTTCAAAAGAAAAAAAAAGTTCAAGTTTTGTTGGTGCTCCCCCTTCTATAAATTTCTGGCTCCGCCCCTGCATGCGTACACCACCGACGAATTCACTTCAATAATTTGCATCTGAATTTAAAAATCCTTGTGGGGTTTGCTATATGACTTTAATGGTGATGTGGGGTTGGCTCAAATGTTTTTTTAATGAATTCATTAGCTTTTTATGCATTATTATTTGGTGGATTAGGTTTATGATTTCTTAATCTGGATAATTATTTTGGTTGGCATGGAATTATTTTGTTGACTTTTGGTTTTGGATTAATCATAAAAGCAATCATGCTGCTAATTATATAGATCACTCATAATGAACTGTTTCCAAATCCTCCTATTCCATTAGGCCATGTACCACTACCCAATGAGCCCAATGAACCCACTTGTCATCTCAGCGCCACATCAGCTTTTCTCTTTTATACCCTCCTTACCCAAAAGTGGAGTACCGCTAACCCACTGAACCCAATTGCCACCTCATCTTTTTTAATTCTTTTATTTATACATTTAATTATTTAACAAAATAAAAATATTTATATATTTTTTAATAAATAAAAATAAGATAAATAATAAAAATAAAAATTCATATCATTCATTAAAAAATTAAAAATTACAAAATACAAAACACTAAAAATTATGTAATTTTCTAATTCTCTCTTTTTTCGCTAAAGTAGCCCTCAAAATATCTCCCTCAAGGTGATCATGCGGGGCTATGAAAAACTCGAAGTCTTTATCAAATCGTTTTTCTCGTTCGAGTTGCAACCGTTCTCGTTCGAGTTGCAACTGTTGTTGTTCGAGTTCAAGTTTTTTCATTTTGTACTCCATTGTACCCTCAATCTGCTCGTTGCGGAAATTGTTCGAGATCGATTGCGGCGTTGAAAGTCGCGGGTTGAGGAAGTTGGTAATTGGCGGGAGTAAAACCTTGTTGAACCAAACCATGATATGTAAATTGATGAGGAATATACGGGTGTTGCGAAAATTGTTGGAAACCAACGTTCGGGGCCGGTTGCGGAATATAACCTTGTTGAGGAAACGCTTGGAAGCCAAAGTCCGGGTCTTGTTGCGGTGTATCCGATCGGTTACGACGAGATGTAGGTGTGGTGTTTGAATTCATGATGAAATTTGAAAGAAATGGAAGAAGGTATTGAATTTGAGAGAAATGAAAGAAAATATGTTTTGGTGTGAAAAAATAAGATGGTATAGGTTAATATATATAGTGTGTATAATTTGAAAAGGCCATGAGTACCACTACCCAATGAACCCACTTGCCACCTCAGCGCCGCATCAGCTTTTCTCTTCCCTACCCTCCTTACCCAAAAGTGGAGTATCGCTAACCCACTGAACCCAATTGCCACCTCATCTTTTTTAATTCTTTTATTTATACATTTAATTATTTAACAAAATAAAAATATTTATATATTTTTAATAAATAAAAATAAGATAAATAATAAAAATAAAAATTCATATATTCATTAAAAAATTAAAAATTACAAAATACAAAACAATAAAAAAATAAAATTTACAAAATACAAAACACTAAAAAAATAAAAATTACAAAATACAAAACACTAAAAATTATGATATTTTCTAATTTTCTCTTTTCTCGCTAAAGTAGCTCTCAAAACATCTCCCGAAAGGTGATCATGCGGGGCTATGAAAAACTCGAAGTCTTGTTCATATCGTTTTTCTCGTTCGAGTTCCAACTTTTGTTGTTCGAGTTCAAGTTTTTTCATTTTGTACTCCATTGTACCCTCAATCTACTCGTTGAACGAGCTTATGGTCGTCAACAACTGAGTAACACTTTCGTCCGGATTCGACCCGATCGTATTACTTGTTGATGCTTTTTTTGCCTTGTTTCTCCCGATGGGTCGTTGAAGTTGCTCGACCTCGTCGACCCGAACATCTTCATCGTCATCATCGGAAGGTTTGGTACGTTTTGAACCCCAGGATGAATTTGTCGACATCGTTGGAACCGGTGACCATTTTGGACATTTTTTTAGGACATCTCAAGCTTGTTTATGGGTGAAAGCAACCCCAATATCCCCTTGGTACCGGTGGTGTGCCATTCGTAAAATATCGGCTTCACTCATTCCACTTGATCTATTATTGACCAAGTTGTTGTAGATGCCGGCAAAACACGTAATTTTCTTGTTGAGGTCTTTGAACTTGGTGTTCAGTTGATGAAATGTTCTATAATATTGGCGACCCATAGAATTATAGAACACATTCGAGATTCGGTTCCAAAAACTGTCTACATTTATATAAATTCAAGTATAAGAATAATAACAAGAATATTAATAATAATAATAATAATAATAATAACAATAATAATAACAATAATAATAATAATAATAATAATAATAATAATAATAATACCACCGGTTTGTGCGTTACCGACAACGGGGTCCTCCAAAATGTCAACCCATGCCGACACTAACGCGACTTCCTCCTCTTTAGTCCACATCTGTCGGGTGACTCTATTTTCATATTTTTTTTCTTTTTTCCTTTTTGCGTTGGTGTCGGGTTTGATGGTTCCGGGATTGATTGTTGTGTGGAGATCGATTGTGGTGTGTGCGGTTGTTGGGTTTCAGGAACAAAGTCGTTTCTCGAGATCGATTGCGGGTTGAGGAAGTTGGTAATTGGCGGGAGTAAAACCTTGTTGAATCAAACCAGGATATGTAAATTGATGAGGAATATACGGGTGTTGCGGAAATTGTTGGAAACCAACGTTCGGGGCCGGTTGCGGAATATAACCTTGTTGAGAAAACGCTTGGAAGCCAAGCTCCGGGTCTTGTTGCGGTGTATCCGATCGGTTACGACGGGATGTAGGTGTGGTGTTTGGATTCATGATGAAATTTGAGAGAAATGGAAGAAGGTATTGAATTTGAGAGAAATGGAAGAAAGTATGTTTTGGTGTGAAAAAATAAGATGGTATAGGTTAATATATATAGTGTGATTAATTTGAAAAAAAAAATTAATTTTGTAAAATAGCCGTTTACCAATGGTATTGTTTACAAAAATTTTAAAAAAAATTAATATTGCAACGTGTTGATCGGGTTGGTGAACCCGGTAGCCGAACCCGCTTGCTAGCCGCCGCCCCCGATACCCCTACCCGATGCAGCCCTCTCGAACCCGCTCGCCAACTCAGCCGAACCCGATCCCGTACCCAAGGGCGGTACGGGTGGTCTTAGAGCATCTCCAACACATTCTTAAAAAAAAAATTCAAAATAAAGAACCAAAAGTCAAAAATCTTAAAAAAAAAATTACTTGCATCTTCAACAGATTCCCTATTTTTGAGAAAAAAACATTGATTATAATATTAAAATATTTCGTTCATCTATTAAAATATTATTTCACTCTCCAAATATTTTTTTTCAAAAAATATTATTAGAGCATCCACAACAAGGATATCATTTGGATTTCATATGGATTGCAAAAGTGCCAACTAGGATTTCTATTTTAGAAATTGTAGTGGTTGTGAGTATGATTGCTAAATTAGAAATTGGTTTTGGTAATTTGCAAATGTCAAATCAATATTTTTTGCTAATGTGACAGTGAATAATATAAGAAATTATAGGGAATAATTTATATATTAGAAATTGTTTTATGTCAAATCATGTTTTGTGATATTTTGTAGAGTATATTTATGAAAAAAATGTATGAATAATTTTATTTGTTAATAAAAATATTAATTTTTTTTAAAGACATAAATATTAAAAAATGTAAAATATAATTTATATTAAAGTACAATAAAAAAAATTACATATTAAAAAAAATACAAACTTAACACATAAAAATACACCATTATTCGTTTAGCAGTTCTTCAAGTTGATGTTCGTACAATCTCCGTTGTGGTTCACTCATTGTTGTGGGATCCATTTACATCAACTTCATGATCATTTTCCGATTTTCCCGTTTGTTCTTAAGTTTTTCTGTGGTACAAAGAAATAATTGGAGAAATAATGTGAGCATGTATAATCATGCACAACATGATCGTCGAAGATGAACGTCATATTTATATTCGTCAATTTGATGATATAAACGATGATGTTAATTTACTATAACTACGCCTCAAATCTCTCGTAGCATACATCCCGAGTACGAAAACTATCTCCAAAATCACATACAAGTACGTAATCGGTCAACGAATCATTGTTTACAATCAGATTTGATTGAAGAGATTTGACAAAGATTTAGAGAAGAAGAAAATGACGATTAATGTAATATTTTGACTTTGTATTTTAATTTAATGTTTTATAAATTAAATATTTTATTTAATTAATTATTTTATTTAATTATAATTATTTAATTAATAAAATATTTCGTATTAAATTATATTAAAAATATTTAATTGTAGGTTTGTTGTTATTTGATTAAAATATAGTTTTTTATGATGAGGTGTCGCTTTAGAAAGTGGTTGAAATTTCATTGTTGTGGAAGATAATTTCAAGATAATTGCAAAGCTGATGTGGCTCATTTGCAATTGCTCTGAAATTTCATTGTTGTGGATTATCTAGTGCTCTCATTTAGTAATCATTCTTGGGGTTATCTCCATATTTGGAGAAAAACTAATTCTCTCTCATACTTTCTCCATTTTGGAGATAGTTTTGAGAAAACTGTTGGAGCAAAAATACAACCCAAAATCCCAATATTCTTCATTTTCTCTAAATTAAAGAAGCTGTTGGAGATGTTCTTATATCCTGAAATAATTTCAAGAATTTCGATTTTGGGAGTCTGAGATTACTTGCAAGGTTTTTGTTGCCAAATTGATTGTTTTAGAGGGTACTTAAGACCGACATCTCTAATGGTAACACCATATCCATAAAAAATGTAGAATTTGTAAATAGTAATTCTTTTCCAATGTATAACACCAAATCATAGGATTCTAATTATATTTTTTTTGTCTTCAATTTATTAAAAATTTCAATAATACCCATTGTGTTTAGGGCTGTAAACGAACCGAACGAACACGAACGGAGGCTTGTTCATGTTCGTTCGTTTAACTTAACCGAACAAACGAGCGAACACGAACGGTAAACGAACGAAATTTTTTGCGTTCATGTTCGTTCGTTAAGAATTTTTGTTTGTTCGTGTTCGTTTATGTTCGTTCATTAAGAGTTAAACGAACGTAAACGAACGGACTTAAATGAACATAAACGAACGTAAACGAACGGACTTAAATGAACATAAACGAACGTAAACGAACGAACTTAAATTAACATAAACGAACGTAAACGGACGACTTTAAATGAACATAAACGAACGTACTTAAATGGACATAAATGAGCGGACCCAAATGAACAAAAAACAACCATCATACTCATCATTTCGTTCGTAAAAAATACTTTAACAAAATGAAAAACCGGGTTAACTTAAGAGGTATAAAAATATATTCTAAAAGATCAATTGCTTGATGATTATGCATATTAATTTCATATTATATAGATATGTTTATATATATAAACAGGCATAAACGAACATAAATGAACATAAACGAACGTAAACGAACGAACATTAACGAACATAAACGAACGTAAACGAACGAACATTAACGAACATAAATGAACGAACGTTCATGAACATAAATGAACGAACGAGACCATTGTTCATTTTCGTTCATTTAACTAAACGAACAAAAAAACGTGTTCATGTTCGTTCATTTATTAAATAAACGAACATAAACGAACTTCCCGCCGAACGGTTCACGAACGGTTCGCTGAACGTTCGGTTCGTTTACAGCCCTAATTGTGTTTATTAATTTTACAAATTATACCTATATTTTTAATTTTATGGTAATTTAATAAATTTCATTATTCAATAAGAATTAAATATGTTATTGTTTGGATCCCACACATCTAGTTCGTTTGGACCAATCTTTAATGATTTTAAAGGATCTTGTGCCGGTTTACCTATTTATTAGATTACTAGTCTTTGGCTCGCCCGTTGCGCGACGATCAAATTTGTGTTTTAAGTTAATTATTTGATGTTTAATAGTTGTTGAATAATTTTGTGACACATACAATAATTGATAAAAAGAAAACAAAAATTCCACAAATAGGGAATATTATTTTGAAGATAAAAATATGTCTATTAAGTTTGATACCTATTATAAATGTCGTTACTAAATGAATTTATCAAACGAATACACAATAATTGCATATTTATATTTTTGAAAAATGTTCGAACTTATAATCCAAAAATCAGTTGATAAGTGATATCTTTTTTTCAAGTAATTAAATCTCTTATGATAATTCTAAGAGTGTTTCGTTGACAGAATGGAATTTGATAGAATTGTAATTCGTCGAAATAATTCGACTTTGAAGTAAAATTGATATGAAATTGCAAAAAGAAAATCACGACAATTTAGTAATTATTTGTACCAAATCCCATACTAATTTCAACAAATCTCATACTAATCACGACACATTAATTCGTATATATTTATGATATTTAATAATATAAATAAATCCAAATATATTCAATATTTGGCTTATTTCGAAGGTATTGACAAAGCGATTACAATGGTATAATTTGTAAAAAATAGAATTGTTTTTTAATGTATTTTAGTTCATATACATTATTTATGTTTATATGATAAGAGTCTAAAATGAAAAATAAAACAATAAGGGATTAAAAGTAAACTACATACCTAATTATAAGAGTAGTAAATGTAACGTACAAATTAAAAAAATTGAATTAAGGAGGAGTGAATGTGTGTGTTAATTGAACTTATAATGTAAATTGCGTCCAGATACATGTTTAGACGGGAAAATACTGAAGTCGGCTAACCAGAACACGACATGTGGCATGCTAGTTACTCATTTATTATATGTATAGATTTTTGGGATTACTATACACGATGGAGATTTTTTTGAATTTATTATAAGTATGGATATGTACGTATGTATAAAAAATATTCAATATTGGGCTTATTTTGAAGGTATTGACGAAACGATTACAATGGTATAATTTGTAAAAAAATAGAAATGTTTTTAATGCATTTTAGTTCATATACATTATTTATATTTATATGATAAGAGTCTAAAATGAAAAATAAAAAAAGTAATGGATTAAAAGTAAACTACATAGGTAATTATAAGGGTAGTAAATGTAAGTTATAATTATTAAAAATTTAATTAATGAGAATTTAAGGAGGAGTGAATGTAGGTGTGTTAATTGAACCTATAATGTAAAGGCGCCCAGATACATGTTTAGGCGGGAAAACAATAAAACCGGCTCACCAGACGACGACACGTGTCAATGTAGTTACTTATTTATTATATGTATAGATTTGTTTTTTTTAAATTTCTTTTATGCCCATTAGAGTGAATTAGTGTAATATTTGGTGTGTAGTGTACCATTTGGTGACCCCAGTGGAGATGGTAGTAGCGATGCACAAGGCACATGTCTTTCAAACCCGTTTTTAAATTTGCAAAAAAGAAGCTCGGGACGGGCTTTAATTGGATGTGAAAATGGGTCCGATCTGGTCTTTTTGGACTAGGCTTTAACATGTCCTTGATAAAAATACTTGGCCGAATCGGGCTTTTTGGCCTAGGCACATGCTTACTAGGACGGGTATTTTTTTATCGTGATCTTTAACGCTTTTCTCAAACAAGAAACTATGGTTCACCGATTAACCGATAGAATCATATAATCTTTTCAATTGTTAGCTTGTAATATAAATTTTCATGTTTCTTGGTGGACCATCTAACTATTATACGTTTGGAAGCATTTTCGTGATTGGCGTATGTGTATTCTTGACGTATAGCTAAACTTGGAGAAGAAAGCTTCGTCTTTGAAAGGTCAACTCACGGTAGTCACACCGTTGGTAGAAGACTTGAAACTAAAGAAAGAAGAACGAATCAAGCAATTTTCAGACATTAAGATTCAAATCGAAAAAATTAATGGTGAAATTTTGGGATTTAGTCAAAACGCAGACACGGTTAGTCCCTTGAATCTTGAAGAACCGGATTTGTCTATCAGAAAATTCAACGAATATCAGTCTCATTTCCGTTCTCTTCAAAAGGAAAAGGTAAGGTCGTTTATGCCATTTTTTCCTACTCTTATCAAGTAAGTAACTAATTATCATATGCTCATTAATTATCCATTAAGCATCTCCAACAGATTCTCTAAAATTAAGAAAATAGAGATTTTGGAGATTTTAGGCTACTAATTTGGTCATGTAGATTCTCTAAAAACTTCTCCAAAAGGGAGAAAGTAGAATAAATATTGTAAAATTCTCTATATTTGTACAACTCCCTAAATCTAAATTTTTAGAAGAGAGAGAAATAATATTTTTATTAAATGTATTGAATAATTTAATACTCCCTTAGTTCCAAAATAAGTGTCCACAATAAAAAAAAAAACTTAAAAGTTTTAGAAAATTGTAATTATTACATTTTTAATTAACTAAATAACAGTTTTACCCGAATAATAGGAGTAGTTAATTTTTCCATCTCAAACTTAAGGGTAGAACGGGAACGTAATCACTTATTTTTCAAAAAAACTAAAATCTAACTCATTTTAGGACATAGGGAACAAGTATAATTAATGTTGGAATCTTTAAAATGAATAAGTTGTTGTAATTTATTTAGAAATTTGACTTTTGATTCTTTATTTAAAATAAAAATAAAAATAAAAATTAGAGACGGGCCTCCGGGTAAGACGTATTGGACTTGTTTCGGTTTCTAATATCGTCTTGATTTGCAGTCGGAGCGAATCCATAAGGTTTTGGGTTATGTGAATGAGGTACATTCATTATGTAGCATTCTTGGGTTGGATTTTGGCAAAACTGTGAGTGTGGTGCATCCAAGCTTGCGCGATACCAGCTTCGAACAAGCCACAAACATAAGCGATACCACGTTGGAAGGTCTTACGAACATAATTCTTAAGTTGAAAACCGAGAGGAAACTCCGCATTCAGAAGGTATTTATGTTCTGGGCACGCCTTTTGTATGCTCTGGAATAGCTATTTTATTTAGCCGGTTTTAAAAAGTACATAGATTTATTCGTTCAAGAAAATGTCAATGATTTAGTTTTTAGACTTTTTCCATGATTTTAATTTTTACCATATTAACCGGTTTTACAAGTCAAAAGAATCTATTTAATCAGTTTTAAAAAAAATCGTTCAATAACTTGGTTTTTCTGAAATTTTCCCTTGTCGTTAATTGTTGACAAGTATTTCCGATATTTGACTGAATAGTTAAAGGACACACTATAATCGTCTTCATAATTAATAAATACAGCTAAAAGATATCGTCGTGCCCCTATTCGAACTATGGAATATAATGAACGCAACAAGAGAAGAAAAACGCTACTTTTCTAGAATCACATCGGTGCTCGGATTACCCGAAGCTGAAATCGTAAAACCCGGAGCTCTTTCAACCGAGATTATTCAACAGGTTTGTCACAATTCTTGTTTTCGTTTTCTGCATGGTTTTTTAATTATCAGTTATGTTGTTGAATAATGACGTTTTGCAGGTGTCGAATGAGGTTGAGAGATTGGGTAAACTGAAAGCAAGTAGGATGAAAGAACTGGTTATGAAGAGGAGGGCAGAATTGGAAGAAATATGCTACAAGACTCGCATCGAACCCGATCCAACCACAGCTATCGACAAATCTAATGCAATGATAGACTCCGGTAAGCAAACTTGTTCTGAATCATAATAAAGGTTTCTTTGTTTTTTCTTTCACGGACTAATTACTAAGTAAGTGATAGTGTTGAAGCGGTAAGCGCTTACCCGAGTAAGCGTTTGGTAAACGGCCTGTAAGTGTTGGAATTCTCGTAAGACAAGTTTTAATGTGTTCCAAATGTTTCGTGTTTAGGGATGGTGGACCCCGGTGAACTTTTGGCGAACATTGAAGCGCAGATAAGTAAAGTAACATATGAAGCTTTGAGCCGAAAAGAAATATTGGATAGGATAGACCGGTGGCTCTTTGCTTGTGAAGAGGAAAAGTGGCTCGAAGGTTATAATTTGGTAATCTTCTTTTTGTCGGCCCTAGGCTCTTAACGGGCCGTTGTCTATCTGATTTGCCTCTCACATGTTTTTCGCATGTTCTAACTTTCCTTCTTTTTTTATAGGACCAAAACCGATACAGTGGTGGAAGAAGTGCTCATATAAGTTTAAAACGGGCTGAACTGGCTCGAATTACCATTAAGAAGATTCCGTGTATGCATTCTTTCTTTTCTATAATCTACTTACTTTCATGAGCTTGAGTTATTCGTTAACCAATCGATCAATTACAGCCATTGTCGATAACTTGATATGCAAGACGGTCACATGGGAAGACGATTACAAGAAGCTGTTCCTTTACGATGGGGTGAGTTTTATTTCATTATAAGCTTGTGATATGTCGGTTTTTTGTTTTCGTTTTCTCGCGTTAGTCCTTTGATTGTTCTAATCGTTCAAAAATATCCATAGGCACGGTTGGTGTCAATTTTAGAGGAATATAAACTGTCGGTGCTACAGAAAGAAGAGGAAAAAAAGCGATTGAGGGTAAGTTTTCACGCGTTATTTCTGTATAACTTGGCATTTTCGTGAACATATTTGTTTGGTCTGCGGAAGTATAAAAATTATTTATTTGATCGTTGTTATCATTTACAACCAACTAATAATACCAAATTTGGGTCGACAAAATTTGGGTATTTTGTTTGAAGGGTATTTTAGGCATTTAACAAATAACAAGCACTTTCCGAATGTTGCTAGTGTCACACATTAACGTCTAAGATTTGATAGTTCGTGTCTAATCGAAGTGGGACTTGAACGTACTTCTCAAACGGAGGCTAGAATATGTGGGGCCACCAGGTAATTCTTTTAAAGAGCCGTTAGGGTTCATTTAAGAAGGGTTCCGACATATATTGAGGACAAAGTGTCCAATTCTAGCCCGTTGTGGGATTCCAACTTTTTTATTTCTTCATATGGTTACGATTTACATTGGGGAAAACAGGGGCATTATTGTCCGTTTGGTTTTGCGCAGGATCAAAAGAAGCTCCGAGACTTGCTGCTTAACGAAAAAGAGTCCATCTATGGTTCCAAGCCTAGTCCAAGGAGAGTCAGTAGTTTTAGGAAGCCAACAAACGGGACGATGACTCCATCGCCTCATAAGAACTCGGTCCGGAATCCAACTCACGATCTCGTGACACCGCGTTCATATTCGGGACGTCATAACGGGTATTTTAAAGAAACGAGAAGGTTGTCTACTGGACCACTTAACTTGGTTGCCATAGCAAAAGAAGATACAATATCGTTTTCTTCAATAAATAGTTCCGATCCAGAGTCTCCTCCTCTGAGCTAACTAAATATTCGAAACATCAATTGGTATGTCGTGTTGTTTTGCATTCGCCCTTTTTTACAATTACGTAAAAATGTTCTAAAAACAACGTCCTATAAACTTATTGTTACACTTTTAGATAGAACGATTTATTGTTTGAATCCTATAAAGTAGCCGATTTTATTGTAGCGGATAAATGAAGTTTTTGCATGTCTATATCGTTCACAAAAACAGCATTAATTCGTTTTTTTCGCAGGAAACGAAACCGTCTAAGATTTCTTGGCAGTCGGAGGTGTTTAGAGCAGCAGAAAGCTTGTGCATATTTGAAGAGTGTGTTAGATTGTTGTGAATTCTTATGTATGTTGCTTGCGTAGGAATCTCTGTTTTTGCGTTCTGTTGTTATATCTGTTGAAAAAGTATTTTAAAATTTTGTTTTATAATATTTTGGTGCAATGAATATAATGTTGTATTTTCTTTATAATATCTTTTAAAATGAGCATGAATAATTAGCAAAAAAGCCTCTCGAGTGTAGCTCATCAAAATTCACAGTAATCAAACAATTTCATTATCTCAAATAAATTTAAACATAGCTACTCAAATAAGCACTTAAACTGGAAACAGAAAACAGGTCAATGGTGACAGAAAACTGTGGAGTTCTATTTAAATAAGCACTTAAAGGATGTGCTTCGTTGAGATTAACCACGGAATAGTGACTAACTGTCATCGAATTGCTTTTGATGTCTTCAGTTATACATTTGGTATAACCCGATGAATCGATTGGACGATGATGGATGAAAACCCTAAAATTCGTCTGAGTTCAGACCCGCCGTGGTGTCTTCAGACTTTCAGGATGGATTAGAAAGAGGCGCTAGGTGAGTTAGGTGGTGAGCGAGCTTTGGATTTGACAAAGTTGGACTTGGACTCCATTGGACTGGACATTTTATTTTAATACATGAAAACTGGATAGCTGCAATATCAGGTGAGAAAAAGCACAGGGCCCTGGCCCCTACTAGCCCCAATGGGCCTCCACCCCTATCAGGTAGAGATGGCTAAAAATAGGTCTCCGATAGGGCAGGGTCTATATTGGTTCCGATTCCAAATAGTGATCTTGTAATCAGTCTCGATCTAAATACGAAGGCTTGGTTAAGTTTTATAAGGTCCAGTTATGAGAATCGGGTCTAGTCCCACTTATTTTTTTTTATATTTTTTAAATTGATTTTTAAGTTATAATTTTTTTTGAAGTTGGTCAATCAAATACACTAACAAATACATTTTTATTCTAATTAGGTCTATCAAATGCACTAAAAAAAATACTTACGTTTAAAAAAAATACATTTTATTATAAGCGGGTCAATTAAATACACTAACAAATATGTTTTTATTTAAAAATATACTTAAAAATATACTTAAAAATATATTTAAAAATATTTTTTGTATAAAAAATCGAGTCGGTCCCATAACCGGACTCGGGCTGGACGGGGCCTTGTTTTTGGATGGAAATCGTAACCTGTTAAGGACCGTTGAGCCATAACTGGTCCCTACCGGGTCGGGCCAGACCCAGTCCCAAGTCGGTCTTGGTGTCCCGAAGACCCGGACTGGACCTATTTGGCCATCTCTAAGCTCGGGTGGCAAATGGGTGGAGTGACTTTGCTCAAATACAAGAGATGTCTTGGGTTCAATCCTAAACACCCCCATTAGCCTCAGTCGTTGAGTGAGCCGAAAAATGTTGTCACATTGTTGTCCTTGGAGGCGGGTTCCATGTGCGTCTGGTTGGAGTTCCGGTGATTAACTATTTACCTAAATAATTTGAAAAGCATCTTGTTATATTTTATGGGACTTCGGTTGAGATATATTGAAATATGTATTGGATAAGACATCAAACTAAATTAGTAAGGGTAGAGTTGGTAATACTTGTTAGGTTAAGAATGTGGTAAATACACAATGAAGAAGCGAAGAAAGTAAAGAACACAAGAATTTACGCGACTTATAGTAATCGTGCTACGTCCACATGCGAACTAAAGAGGGTTTTATTAGATTTGTAGAATACACAACCGTCTCATAGTTTTCTACTTCAGCTCTTAGTTACAAAGATACCATCTATTTATAGTGACAAAACTCGACCATGACTTCTTATGGGCCTGGCCCACCTAGACCAAGTCATCACCATATGGTTACCAACTGACCAATTCTGGTCGGGCTTCTGGTCTGTGGCCTCTGCTTTGGATTGTGGTCCAGAGGGGTATTTGATTTGGTCCTGCCTCTGGTCTTGCTTCTGGTCTGCAGACCCCATTGCCAAGTCTTAGCATCGACCATTAGGTCAGGGGGCAGATCAGACTCCACAACTCAACAATCTCCCATTTGGAGGTTGATCACCTAATCTGCTGCCATCCAAGACATAAAATTTGTAAACACCATCTCTCTCTAGTCCGCGCCTTCTCTTCAAGCATCTGGAAGGTCAATTGAAGCCATAAATAGCTTCAACTTCTCTGTTGTCATAATCTTGGTAAACATATCTGCTGGATTCTTTGTAACAAGGATCTTCCTCAAGGATAAAGTACCATCACTTATCAATGTAGGACACAATCTTCTTGCTTCTTGCCAGCTTCAGCAATGGCCATATACTCAGCTTCTGTGGTTGAAAGAGTAACACTTTTCTATAATATGGACATCCAACTAATAGTTGTACACCCAATATTGAATACATCACTTGTGGTGCTTTTCCCCCAAATCTGTACACCCTCCCAAATCTGCATCAACGAAGCCTTATAAAACTACCTTCTTCCTTCTGAAACATAATTCAACCTCAGAATTGCCTTTCAATTAGCATAGCAGTCACTTGACTCCTTCCCAATGCTCTTTTCCAGGATTTGTCATGAATCTGCTGACCAGTCCCCCATCATGAGCAATATATGGTGTTGTGCATACCATAACATATATCAAGATACCAACGGTTGAGGCATAAGTAAATCTGGCAATTTCTTCCTTTTCTATTCGTTTATGGTGATTGCTTCTTTGAGAGCTTCAACTGACTCCCTAAAGGCGTGCTTGTGGATTTAGCATCTATCATGTTGAATTTCTCTAAGACTTTTATGATGTACTTCTCTTGAGAAAGCTTTAGAGTACTAGCCGTTATGTCTCTGACTATGCACATTCCTAGAATTTGTATGGCAGCTCCCAAATCCTTCACCTCGAACGCTATGGACAATTTCTTTTTCAATCTGTTGATCTTATGCATGTCTGACCCAACTACAAGCATGTCATCAACATATATCAAGAGGATGATATAAGAGGAGTTAAATCTTTATGTAGCAGCAGTGATCCATATCACATTTTGTGTACCCACTCCTCTGCATGAAGCTATCAAACTTTAAGTACCACTGTCTTGGAGCTTGCTTCAACCCATACTAAATTTTCTTCAACTTGCACACCAGATTCTCTTTACTAGTAAACAAAAATCCTTTTGGTTGTGCCATATAGATATCTTCATCAAAGTCTTCATGCAAGAAGACTGTCTTCACATCTAGGTGATATGTAAGTCTTCTGCAGCTACAATACCAATTACCATGTACCAATTTGATTGTGGTCATCTTCATAACTGGTGAGAATATTTCATTGTAATCAACTCCCATATTTTGTGGGAACCCTTTGACCACCAATTTGTCTTTGTACCGAGTGGCGGATCCATGTTGTAAGCTATGGGGGGAAGGGACCCCATTAAAAAGGAAAAAAGTTGAAAATTTTAGGGTAAAAGTTTGGATTTTTTTGGTTTCTACCTTAATGTCCCCCCACTAATTTTTTGTTCGGGACCCCATAAACAAAAAAAATGTATCAGAATCAACCAAAAAACAAACTTAACTTTCGAAATCGACTAAAAAACCAAAAAAGTCCATCAAAATCGACAAAAAAAACTTAAAAATTTCTTAAAATCAACTAAAAAAACTTTAAAAATCCATCGAAACATTGGATTTAGGCTAAAAATACATCGGACAACTTTACGGGCATTTAAGCTATCTTAAAGGTGCCCCCACTATGGAAAAATCCTGGATCCGCCACTGTTTGTACCTCTTGCTACTATCAATCTTATCCTTGATACTGAATACCCACTTATTATGCAGTGCTTTCTTCCTTGGTGGTAACTTGACTAACGACCAAGTTCTTATCAAGTGAGCTCAACTCATCCTCCATGGCCTTCTTCTACTGTATGGAATCTTTCATCGTCAAAGCTTTTGAATAAGATTCTGGCTCCCCATTTTTCTGTCAACAATGAGTAATTTCCTAATGGGGAATATCTTGCTGGAGGTCTTTTTTCTCTTGTGGATCTTCTCGTAGTTAGAGTTTCTATCTCTACTTCATCCGTAGCTTCATTTTTTGAACACCCACCATCCTATATTCTCCTACTAGCTTGAGATAACCATGATTCATCCAACCTCCCATTTTCTTGAGCTTTCACCTGTCTCTGAAGTAATGATAGGTCTTGCAATGTGTTCTTTTTGTAATCTCATCAAACACAACTTGATATTTCACTTCTGGTTTCTTATTTCTGTTGGAGGTTGTTGCAAATTCATATTTATAAAGAACATTCTCATTAAATGTCACGTCTCTGCTTTTGATAACCCTTTTGCTGTGGTTATCCCAGAAGCGATAGCCCATGTCATCCAAACCATAGCCCATAAAAGTACACTTCTTTGTCTTTGCCTCAAGCTTGTCTTTGTTTGCATCTTTGATCTTGATGTAGGAAACACAACCGAATACTTTCAAGTGTGTGAAGTATACCTCTCTACTTTGCCATTCCTCCTCTGGAATCCTGAACCCTATATGGGAATTGGTTGAGAATCTCATTATCGTGCATAGGCCTTGATGATGGGACGATTAGGTATCACCTAGGTAATGGGTAAGCTTCCGGCAGGGAATGTCGAAGGTATTGGAAATGACGAGATGGGTATCGTTGGTATTGGGATCGTGACGACAAATTTTGATGCCAATGGGATCGAAAGAATAGGAATTGAAGGGATGCTTATTAAAGGTCGTATAAAAAAGTCATATTCTGTAAGAGGATGGTGGTGGAGGTAGACGAGAAATGGTTGTCGAAGTCGAGTTTACAGAATCCAAAAAGGAAATCTAGTATATGATGGCAATCCTAGTCGACGGAACCGAGGTTCCAAGGGTTATCCCTGGATTCTGCTGTCGAAATCCCGAGAGCTCTTAATTGGCTTTTTGGTTTTGCTTATTCAGTCGCGCGATCTGCTGTCACGCTGCATCTAGCTGGAATTGCATTTGAGCGATGACACTTTGATTTACTCCTAGGTTCGCCATATCCCTGCAAATAGGAATTGTACTGAAGAATAGACGGTTAGTTGCGCGTGTTTATTTCGAATAAATTCTCTAGCTGGTGCCGTGCCAAATTGCTTATGTCAAAATTAAACTTAATATAATTTAAGGTTTGTTTGTGGAGTTTTAACAACTAAAGACTTTTCCTCAAAATAAACACGACGATCGAAAGAAAATAACAAAGACAAGGAAATTGGTGACGCAGAACACCCCTATTGAGGGTAAAAACCGCGGACGACAACGAAATTCGTCGATATACTATGAACGTCAAACATGGACGTCGTCATTTAGTCACAATGGTCGTTAAATATAACGTTTACAATGATGACCGTAAGTATTGAATAGAACTTTAGCTTCTTTTATATAACTTTGGTCATTTTAGGTTTATATAAGGTCTCTTCTGTAGTCGTCGTCTTTATGATACTTAATGGCAACAACGGCCATACCATTGAATGGCCTTGAATCTATGTCTTCGGTTGTAACCTTCGTCTTTATGAACTGAAACCTGCATTTAAATAGCAAGACATAACGTTTGTCGTGCTTAGTTTATAATGTATACTTGTCGTTAGTTCCTTGGTCGTATGTCACTAGTTACTTACGACCGTCGACAATAATGACAATCACGATCCATAGATATCTTGGTCGTCGATATTTAAGCTGTAAGTCTGATTAGTTGTAAGTTTATTACGTCGGCCAAGGTTATGAAATTTTTACCAAAACATCCGCCTTAGGACACACCTTAAAATATGTCGTGGCCTTGGCTTAACTTGTAAGGCTTGATGCTCGACTTCGCCACCACGCCTCACGTCATTTAGAACCTTGGTTAAAAGAATGACATTGATATTAGAGTTAATTTGTTCCAATATTTACGAATTGAATAGAATATTTACTCATGGAAGTATGCGGTATTTCATCACTTTTAGCGAGGACTCAAGTCGATATCTCTCTCTCTCTCTCTCTATATATATATACATATATATATATATACATATATATATATATATATATATACATATATATATATATATACATATACATATATATATATATATATATATATATATATATATATAGGCTGGGTATCTTTTGCAAACCAGTGTATTTGTACAAACTCGTACAAACCATACCTAGCTTTATGATTTTGTAAATTTGGCTTCATGAATATATATATATATATATATTTTGGCTTCATGAATATATAATTTGGCTTCATGAATATATCATTTGGCATTTTTAACTAATTTTTTTCGGTGGAGCCCTAAAATACCCTTATTTTTGTAAAAAAAATTAGTTAAAAATGTCAAATGATATATTCATGAAGCCAAATTATATATTCATGAAGCCAAAATATATATATAAATATTCATGAAGCCAAATTTACAAAATCATGAAGCTAGGTATGGTTTGTACGAGTTTGTACAAATACACTGGTTTGCAAAAAATACCACCCCTATATATATATATTTATTTAATGATGAGATTGAGAATCAAATTAAGAAACAAATAAAGATTATGCTTTCAGATAGAGGTGGAGAATATTGATAAGAGACTTTGATACATTATGCTATAAGAATTATTAAACATGAACGTTACGTACTTCGTCATTCACTCTAGTGAATGGTTTGGCTAAAAGATAGTGTTTGTTCTAGATCTAATTGTAAGAGTAGAATGGAAGCAAAAATTAATATTTACTATGGCAATAAAACAGTAAGAAGATGAACATGAATAAATCACTAGGGAATTGGAGTCATCATCATCATCATCCGATTAAATCAAACCTTATTTATTTGGTTTGGTTATCGGTTAGTTTTAAGAAAAAACTTGAAAACCGATTAATCCAAACCGAATAAACTGAAAACCGATTTAATCGACCAAATAATTCGGGTATTGCTAATGGCACGTCTTTAATAGGGGTGTTGAATACATTGTTTTTTGAACCCCTCACCTCAATGATAATCTATCACCTCAATATGACACATATATATATATATATAATGTTATTTTTATTATTTTATTATTCTATATATCTATATATATCTTATTAGTTTAGTTTAGTTTTATTTTATTATTCTATATATCTATATATATCTTATTAGTTTTGTTTTATTTTATAATTTTGTAACTTTTGGTTTATTATAAAATTGTTATATTGTATATTTTTTTTTGTTTTGTTTACAACTTTATTATCTATAATAGAAAAAACTTGAAAAAAATTCAAGTTTAGAGAATTCGTTAAAACTTGATGGTATGAGAGATAAATGATTATTTTATTTAATCCCACCAATGAGATTGAACTTTTATCATTTTATATTAATTTTTTCTTAAAAAATGCATTGAAAAGATAAATTAATATTATATTAATATAACTTGTGTTAAAGTATATAAAATAAAGAATATATTGTAGATGAGTAGCACGTTTTAGAGATTTTAACTTTTGATTCCCCTTTTTCAAGAAAAATTATAGAAAAGTTATTGGAGGCGCTCTCACGTTCCATTACATGAATACAACTCTAATATATATATATATATATATATATATATATATATATTAAAGGAAAATCCACAAACAATGATGTGGCACATTGTTAGAGTAGGATTTGCCTAAAGAAATTTTCTCATTGTTTTGAATTTTTAAATATTGAATAAGTTAAAGACTATACTACACCTAAAGGAAAAACATGTATTTCATTATAAGAAGGTTTTTTTGGTAATTTCATTTCCACTTTAATTAGCTTTAACTCTCAAACTACACAACTTCCTAGAGATATTCATCATAGTTGTTAGTTCCAGATCCGTGCAACGATTATGAAATCAAACAGATAAAACAATAGAGTAACGATTTCAATTGGTCATCTCTGATTAGCTTTCAATATTAGAGAGAATTACAATAAAGAGTGATGAAAGCAAATGAGACAACTAGCCTATTTTTCTAAGGCTAAACTGCTTTATATATGGCAGGCCCGTGGTTAACAAGCCCACGACCCGTTCACTAATAAGGCTCAAATACAAGAATTAAAAATTAAACCCTGAACTTTAATTCAACATAAATTGACCCTAACAATCTCCCCCTTTGAATTGATGTTCGATTTGGCGCCAGTTCGCGACATATCTTTTTCGGAGCGCGAAGTGAACCTCGAACTATCTGATAGCACGGCGGTAGTCGATGCGTTCTTCAACCATCTCCAAGGCATTCCGAGCAGTTATTTCATTCGGATTAGGAACATACGAAACCCTTGGATTTTCAGACTCGTGCTGAATGATCTTTCGAAGAGCATCTCGAACTTTTAGGAGTGTGCCGTCGCAGAATCTGTCTACCTGACTGAAACGCAGAAACTTCTTTTCGTTCTATTCGTTTGTAGACTATCCCAAATTCAGGTTCTAGAAGCAGAGAGTTCTCGGGATACATCTTCAACTCAGGAGCATTCAGATTCGGCCTTATCAGATTTACCTTCTTTGCTCTGTTCTCGATAGCCATTTGAAAATCCGTTAGATATGACATCATAATGGTACGGACCATGTATCGACGAACAGCTTCGAGCGCCTTTGTAACTTCAAGCGGTCGGATGGTTCTTGTACGAAGGTCTTTCAGAATAGCCAGGAAGTCGAACGGTCGGAGGTGCTGGAGGTCGGCTTCAGAGAATTTCCATTCATTCCCATCTTCACGTCGGAAAGTGAATACTGGGTAGACGATTTTCATGATGCGTCTTGAATGGATGTTAAGTACCTCTGTGATCTGATGCTTGGTTCTGACTTGGCTGACTGGAAGACACCGCTGCATTGCGCTGATATAACGCCGTTGGTATTCGGGGTTGAGGTTGTAAATACCAAGGCAAAAGGTCGGCTCGATCGGGCGAAGCTTGTGGACGAACAACTTCTTCAAAGATTCCTCCAGATGAGGGATAAGTACCATGATCTTCTCCCAACGGATTTGTTGCTGAGGAGGGGGAGGAAGACCAGAAGCTGTCATTTGCAGAGGAGTTGTCGGAATATTGGCAGTAGTAGTTTTAGGTCTTGTTGAAGTTCCAATGGGTTGAGCATAGTGAACGGGAGAAGTACCATAAAAATTCTGGAGCAGGAACTGATCATAGTCGATGTTGTCGTCTTCATCAGTAGGAAAAACCAAATTTACCTGGAGATTTACGGCACTGGCGGCTTTTTCATACCATGCATCTTCGGTCTCCGGGTTGGCTTCACCGTCTGGATCTATCATATCCAATAGCGGTCTGTCTGATGAATCAAAGTCGACCAGTTCCTGTGTTGAACCCTCTGGCTTTTTAACCGTTGGGTCTTCATCATCTGATATCTCCATATCTATTACCATGTCTGCTAATGGCAACTCGGCTTCAGGTGCTTCTGTTGTAGCTGCCGCAGTTGGGGGTTCCTGTTGAACCACAATTGGAGTTTCAGACTGGATCGGGGCAGCGGTCTCGGTTAGACATTGTCGTTTCTCCCCCTCACGGTGATCAGGATCATCCTGGTCATCGTGCTTGCGTTTCAGACCGCCTGCTTGACTCTTGCAGGTATCTTCGAGTGAGCGGACTCTCTCAGACAGCGTTGTGAGCGCTTGGTTGTAGTCCTTGAGAGTTGAGTCAATGGCGTCTAAACGAGTGATAATGGATGATGAAGGAGCAGTGACCTGGGATTTCAGAACGGATATCAGGTCTGCTTCGGTAGAGGCGTTGGTTTCAGATTCTTGGAGCAGTTGGGCTAAAAGCATCGTTTTGAGGGTGACCGCCGAGTAGGTAGGCTGAGTAGGGGCCGGTGGAGGTATGGGTGCGGTTTCAGTGTCAACGATATGCCCTTTACCTTTGATTATGCGCTTGACGGTGTCGATCTCGACGGTGACACACTGCTCCATCTCCTCGCGGACAGCCTAAAGGGTGCTGTCTAGGGACCCTGGTGACACAATGTCGTGTAAAATAACCCCGGGATCACTTAGATTACCCGTTGAAACATCTACCTGAGAGGCAGAGCCACCTTCGTTCACAGCTGGCATGTCGATAGCAGTGGTAGGATTTCCCTCCGATCCTCGCGTGCCACCTAAGGGTGACGACACTACGGTGGTTCCGATCGAGTCACGAAGAATCTCGACTTGGTGTTGCTCCTCTTGTGTCCTAGCCAAAAGATTTTCAATAGCAAATGGCTCTAGACTCGATTGTGCACGAAATGAAGTCGTGACCGGGGGCTGCTGGTCGCTTGTTTCAACACCAGCACTCTCCGAATGAGAGACCGGTGGAAGTTGTGCTATTTCCCCGTGTGAAGTTGAAACATCCGTCTTTTGAGAGACGGATGAGTGGATAAGGGGTCGTGCAGTTGCTCCGCTGGGTCCACGGAGGCTTCTTCAATATCCCATCCCAACAAATGAGACGGGATAGTAGATGTGGCTACCCGAATTACACTCGTTTTGGGTCGCTCAAGAGCCTCGTTATCTTTACGGCCCAATCTTTCATGGTTCGCTTTCGACCTTAATTCCCTCCATCTCACATGTTCTATGTCCCAGGGAAGGTCCCTCCGGCGCTGGCTGGACCATGGGATTCCCTAACTCTCGTCTCTTGCTCAGAGATTATCTTGCTCCCCCTCAAAACATGCATGGGGATTGACTTGCTCCCTCTCGGAGTGAGAGTGTGATTTACTTGGGAGACATCAACACAAGAAAAAAACATTTAGACTTTTAAGAAAACAGTGTGACGCTCCCCCTCAAGTGATAAACATAATGATGTTGCTCTTGATCCGCCATTGAATATATGTAGAAACAAAGCACAGTTAGTAACTGAGACGGATGAACAAGTGTCGGTGCGTACCTTTGCATTAATAGGCTCAATTTGAGACAAATTGAGGACTGGCAGTGATGAAACAGGTACAGGACTGAAAATAGCAGGGGCGTCCGAACATAATAATGAAATTGCAATACATTCCGGACAACACAGGTATCCAGAAAACACAGGTATTCGGACAAAAGAGCATACCGGAGATGATGAAAGTTTCCGGATAAAATAAGCAATCCGGACAAAAGAGAATCCGGATGACATTTAAGATAGACCAAGAGTCCGGATATGGTACCCGGGTTCCCTTCCAATCCGGATAAGGACCCGGTCCGGAAACCTATCCGGAAAGATAAGGTTTCCGGATACCTGTCCGGATACTTCTGGAATTTTCAAGAATTTCCCTGATTCTTGATATTTTGCCAAAATAAAGCTATATGGATTTCAGAAACGAACCTTCTCTCGCTCCCCCTCAAATGGAGCATGGGGAAGAATTTACTCCCCCTCGGATAGTGCAATGGAGAGTCCGGCACACATAAAAACTTTTAGGCATTGAAAGAAAAACACTGTGTCGCTCCCCCTCAAATGATGAACAGTAGTTGAAATCCACACGGGAGTATCCACACACACAAAAAACTTTTTAACATTTTTAAGAAAAACTGTGTGTGACGCTCCCCCTCAACAGTAGAGTAAACTTACCTGATAGTTGATCATGCTCCCCCTAAACACATGAACAGCTCGTGAAAGTACAGGTATTTACAAACCTCACGTCTTCATAATATTTTTCCTTGTAGATCGTGAGCAGCTCCCTCCTTTCGGTCATGTGTGTGGAGCATCCGGTGTCTAAGAATCACACATGACCGTCCTGCAAAACAAGTTTAGCGGACCTTGGGTACCCAGATTTGCCTGGGTCCCGGAGGGTTAGGTTTCACACATTTCGGAGGAACCTGTTTTGAAGCAGGTTACCTCTTGGGTGTGGGTTTTACCTCAGTATGAGGAACCCGTTTTGAATTAGGTTTTCTCTCCTGTTTTGGTTTAACCTCTGATTGGGGACCCCGTTTGGATTTAGACTTCTTTTTGTTCCTACGGGGTCTTCGTTTGGGTGTATGATTATACACGGGATATGACCCAAACCAATCATTATTATTAATGTCATCAAAGTCATTCCAACCACAACTAGAACAACACAAACAATCATGCGACAATTGAATCAATTGTTGAGTGGAATAAATTTTCAACGGAAAATTCACATCTCTTTTAACAAAATTATTCCTATGATTCCAAGCACAATCGTTTTTGTTCATTCTAGGGTAAAAACCAGTATTTAATGACTTTAATGATGTTTCCTTGACAAATTCCTTGGCTGGCCACTTTGGTTTTGCTTGTTTAGCGCGACCGGTTTTATCCGAAACAACAGGGACAGTACGGTCAGTGACTTTTGAGGATACATGAATCTCAGCAGGTGGTTGACCGGTCTTTTGCCTCGGCTGTGATTGTTTTTGAAAATCTGGCTTCGTTTTAGAAATCTTAATCACAGCTGGGGTCTTCGTGTTAGAACAAGCACCCTTTTCAAAGTTGACCGGTCGTTTCACCATTGGTGATAGAAAATCAGTATGACTCTGAAGAGGTTTGTCGAAAGGGAACGACTCAAACTCTCTATCAGAATTACCTTTGGAGTTCATGTATTCTGAAAAATCTATCTCCGGAATTTCAGGACTTGGATCGGTCGAGGGAGGCGAGGAACACTTTGTGCTTGTGTGCTTTGGGGAATTTGGTGCGGAAGCCAGGAAAAAACCAGAGTTCAAATTCCTTAAAACACTCTCGTCTTGAGAATCTTGACCGTCTTGTGAAGTAGAAATCTTGCCTATAAAATCTTTGCACGAAGACGTATCAGATGAACTTGATGAAAGTTCGGGTGAAATCTGCTTTTCAGATTGGAGTTGGTCAATCTGCTTTTGGAGCTGACCATTTATCGCATACTCTTTCATCGCATCTGTTGCCAAAGCAACCAGTTTTGATGTGAGCATATTAATTTCACTCCGAAGGATTTCCTGTCCTTCATCAGACACAACTTCGGTTTTGACCGGTTGTTGATTCTCAAGTTTCTCAATTAAAGCTTGCTTTTCCATTTGAAAAACTGACATTTCTTTCTCAAATGACTCCTCCAATTCGACTATCTTTGCTTCCAAGATGAGAGGGGGAACATAGAGTTTAAACTCATCCGTCTCAGTCTTGGTTTCAGTTGCTTGGTCCTCATCCTTTTTGGAGGAATCTTTGGGCTTTGCAACCTTATAGCAATCGAAGTAGTCATTCGAAAGATACTTCTTGTTCTTTTGATAAGAATAATTTAAAGGTTCATAACAAAATGGAAGTTGTATTCCTCATTTGTGTGCACGCTTATATTCCTCGGTTTCCTCTTCCTTTTCAGGTTCAAGAGGATCAGTCCATTGAATGGCATATTCCGGATACTTTTTATCTAAACCAAGACAAGCAAAATCATACAAAGTTGGTGTATACCATCTTCCCTTTTTCAAATAATGTGGGTTATCATATCCGATACCCCATTCTTTGTTAAAGTACGTGAACTCTTTGGGTTTATTCAGAAAGATGGTTTGATCAGTTTGACCCCTTTTGTGGAGTTTGGTTTCAAGATCAAGAATTTTAGCAACAAACTCCTTGTACTGAATCTGAAGAGAGGAACATTGATAAACAATTTCTTTTTTCTCATTCATGCACTGATCAAACTGAGACTGAAGATCAGATAATTTGGCCCTTAAGTCTTTAGGTGCTATTGAAAGAATTTTGTATTTCTCCTTTAAAATATCATTTTCAGACTTGTATTTTTCTGTTATTCGCATTTGAACATCTAGCTTTTCGGTTAGTGATCTAATCTCAAGATTTTGTTCTTTAGTGGTGGCCTTAAAGGAATCTGCCTGATCAGTAAGTGATTGCATTTGATTCATGAAATCTTATTGGATATAATCACATACCTGGCTTGTCGTTGCCTTTTCTTCGTCAGCTGGAGACATCTTCAGTTGCACTGGAGTGATCGTCGGACGATGGTTCGATTTAAAGTGGAACTGTATCAAGGATACTTAAATGTCCCCCTCCTGCGACTTAGCACGGGGGTCCCGCTACCCGGTTAGCGGTTGGGGTAAAGGGGCAACGCCCCTAGAAAATTTTGAAAAATGAGAGTTCAAAACAGCTCCCGGATTATGTGTTCGGGTGGTTTCCGGATAAGGAATCCGGAAAACTGAGCTTACCGGGTGAAAGACTTTCCAGATGGAATGGGTTTCCGGATGAGATTCTTACTGGGTGACAAGAGATTCCGGATAAAATTCTTTCCGGATGCAAGATTGTCCGGGAAGATTGGTTACCGGAAACTTTGGGTTTCCGGAATTAATTTACCTAGATAGATTAGAGTTTAAATGACTTACCCGGAAAGATTTGACGTACCCGGATAGAAATAACACAAACGTCCGGAAAGTATTGATTTGTCCGGAAACCGCGGCAGTTCTATCCGGACTCTGCGGCTGACTTTTCCAAATCGATTGAAACTCGATTAGGGTTGCTCAAAAATGTTCCTGAAAGATTAGAAACACATAAATCAATATGAGCACTTTGAATCGATCGTGTCCGTCTGCTCTGATACCAATTGTTAGTTCCAGATCCGTGCAACGATTATGAAATCAAACAGAAAAAACAATAGAGTAACGATTTCAATTGATCATCTCTAATTAGCTTTCAATATTAGAGAGAATTACAATAAAGAGTGATGAAAGCAAATGAGACAACTAGCCTATTTTTATAAGGCTAAGCTGCTTAATATATGGCGGGCCCGTGGTTAACAAGCCTACGGGCCCGTTCACTAATAAGGCTCAAATACAAGAATTACAAATTAAACCCTGAACTTTAATTCAACATAAATTGACCCTAACAATAGTCTTTTCATATTTCCATCATCTAATTAAGAAAAAACCTACAATAAATGATGTGACACATTGTTACAAGATGATTATTTATAAATATAATTAAGTTAAAGACGTTAAAAATGTTAGTTAAGTTAACGATTTTTCTACCCGTGAATAAAAAATGTGTATTTCATTATTCTCTCCAAAATGATAACAAAATTTCGAAACCAAAAACATATTTAATTGAGAAACTCGCATTAGTAGTTCACATATATCTAAACATAAAATATGAAGTTTCTTAGGTGACATTTTGTAGAAGAGTTATTTCATAATTCATTTTTTCTGAAATTTTTAGATTTTTTAACTTATTTTGATGGTTATATTAATTGTCTTTTATTAACTCATAAATGTCCTAGACTTTTCGGTTTTCTATTCCGTTTTTATCCCGTCTATATATTATATCTCATTTAACATTTTTTCTTTTGTTTTACTGAATCCTCCATCATACTGCAAACTATACAATCGAATGTCTAATGAAGATAGAAAGTTTTTTTCTTTTATTTTGCCAAATTCTCCATCATATTGCAAACTACACAACCGAATGTCTCATCAAGATGGAAGCTACATTTTATGGTTTATTTTATGTTTTTATGTGAGCTATTTGATGCTATTGATGTGTTGTGTTTTTTTGTAGAATTTTTATCGTGAAACCGTTATTCTTCCTCTATAAATCCATGTAAGAGTTGTTATATTTTATTTTATGATTTGTCTCGGTTATATATCTATATATGTAACAACCGGGTATTTCTTGCAAGTTCTAAAGTTTAGTGGCCAATGTCCAAAAAGCTAAAGTTAAACTTAGGGACCTTTGTGCAATTGTTGGAGAGTATATAAGGGGTGCAAATCCCTAGGTTTACTGATTTTGCTTCTTGATTGTGAGTGTTGGCGGCTGAAAGAGAAGAAAGAAGAGAGAAAGGAGTATTTTGGAAGGAGTCTTGTTCAAGGAAGGAATTCGTTCAGGTAATCTTCCCTAAATTCGTTTTCCTGGTTATTGCAAGCTTTCTTCTCTCTTTTGTCTAAGAATTTGGGGATGAAATCGTGAGGGTTTGCTGTGTTTTCACCTAAACATCCCTTTATTGAGTATTTTAGGTTTTTGTTGATAATGTATCGATTTTGTAGTTTAAAGATGGAATTATTAAGTGTTTTATGGTTGGGGTTTGAACCTAGTTGATTGCCTAATTAAACCCACAGTAGAAAACCAGTTCTAATCGCTTTTAGAATATTGAGTTTCGTCCGGTCCGTAGTTACCGGATACTGGAAGTTCTCGGATGTCTCAGTGGTTTCCGGATAGGGTGTAAGTGTCCGGGTAGAGTTTATCGTGGGAGTTACCGGACATGTGTTCTTACCGGATAAGTTGGGTTACCGGATGTTTAGTACCCGGTAAAGGGTGTGTGTCCGGAAAGTCCTGATACCCGGTAAGAGGGGTAGTACCCGGTAAGTTCTTGATCATTATTACTGATTAAGGAATTGCCTGATCTTTTAGGTGTCAAGTTGGGTTAACTCGAGAGTAGAACAAGCGTGCGTTCAGTATCGTCAAGGTGAGTTCCCTAACCCTTTTTACGCCGTAAGATGTTAAATGCTTTTTAACTGATTATGGTTCTTTACGAGCATGAAATGTTTACGAACTGATGTGCATGTTTCCCATGAAAATACTTATTTTATCTAAAAGAATATTTTTCATGATGAAATGAGAATTATGATTTACAAAGATTCTAAGTTGCATGTTTTATGAAATGAATGATGTGCTATGTGGAGTCGGTCTGCACTGTGGGATCAGAGAGCCTCGGGATCCGATGATCCTTTGGATATGTATGACAGACCGGTAGGTTGGAATTCGTTTCCCTCCTATTCGGGTAGAGGGGAGTCTGCTTGGGCCCCGATACGAGGCGAGAGGGGAGTCTGCTGGGGCCCCGATCGCGGAATGTTTATGTGATCCATTACAAGGTGCAGTACCATGTTTGATGATATGTGAAGGTTTACAATGAATTTTAATAAATGATTTCATATTGTTTATACATGTTGTTTTCGGAGGGAATTCACTAGACCTTTTGGTCTAACCCTCGTTTTTCAAAAAAATTAAACCATTTTCAGGTAAGCGTACAACGGGTTCTTCTACTAAGAACTAGGAGATAGCACAAGGAGGAATTGGAGCTTAGGGAGACTCCAAGATTTTTGACTATTGCATCTATAGTTAGAGCTCTCGGCTGTGGACCAAAGACTTCCGCTGTCAAATTTTGTTTTGGATAGATTAACGATGTATTAAAGACAAGCTATTATGTAATTCGAATGATTATCCTATGTTAATGTTATGTTATATGTTTGGGACGTTACAAATGGTATCAGAGCCTTAGTTTAAGGGATTTAGGTGACCAGTTGGGCCTAAAGTTAAACTGTAAGATGAGGAACACAGCCGAGACACATGATTGCCTTTAGGAACGATCACTATAAATGCGCTTAGGAATAAGGTGCCAAGGACAAACGTGTAAGGTAAGTTTGGGATTACACCTGGCCAGTGTAATTACGAACTTACAGGTACATGTGCGTGCTTACAATGCCTTACTTATAGCAAATTTGTTGTGTCATGTCTAGCAAAGGTTAATTATGGTTTTCTTTGAGTTTAGCGCTATGGCTGGGAGAACCTTGAGGAGCAGGTCAGTACCTGTTGTTCCAAGGAATCAAGATGAGGAGGTCCCAGTTAATGGACCAGTGGAACCTATGAGAGCGACTGTTACCCGCGGAAGGGGTAGGGGTCGTGGAAGGGGTCGGGGAAGAGCACCCCGCCGGGCCGCCACCCAAGTGGCCGGGGATGAGGGAAACCCAAACCGAAGAATGACTCGTTTGACTAGAAGGGCGAGGAGTGTGGAAGTCCCCGCCCACCAAGAAGACTCTCTTTAGGAGAGCTCAGCTTCTGCGAGAAGGGTAACTCAGCCGAGGGGACGGGGTCGAGGCCGTGGATCTACTTTTGTCACCCGAGAGAATCTGGCTGCTGAGCTGGGTAAAATTCAGGAGACTTTGCAAGCTCTCCTTACTAAGCAGAATGAGTCAGCCTCGGGAAGCAAAGAGACGAGCGAGAACAGGGAAAGTGTGGAACTGTCAAGCCCGATAGAGACGGGTACTGGAAGTCACTCGAAGTCAACCCCTCTGGTGGTGAATGAGTTAGCAGCTAAGGGATGCAGTTACAAGGCCTTTGCCTCATGCAAGCCCCCTACTTTCAAGGGCGAGTGTGACCTTGTCTTGGCAATGAAATGGGTGAAAGAGATGGAACTGGTATTCGATACGTGCAAGTGTGCGGATGGGGATAGGGTGATGTTTGCCCTATCCATGCAGAAATCTGATGCAATGTATTGGTGGGATGCTGAGACTGGGGGAAAGGGTTCGGCAATGGCTAAGGGAATGATGTGGGAAACGTTTGTGGAAAGATTTAAAGCACAGTTTTGTCCACTCGCAGCAGTAAAGAAGTTAGAAGAAGAGTTTTTGGGTCTGGAACAGAGGGAAATGTCGGTACGAGAGTATACTTCCAAGTTTATCGAAAAATCTCGTTTTGCAGATCTTTATGTACCAACAGAGGAATGTCGGGTGGAACATTTCATTTATGGGCTGAAGAGCAGCATCAGAGAACTAGTGTTGACAAGAAACCCCACTACCTTTTAGGCGGCCATCAATACGGCCGAGCTGATTGAGAAGGAAAAGAACCGCCAGACGACTGAGAAGGGTGGTGAGAAACGTAAATGGGATGGGTCGGGTAATGACTCAAGGAAAGGGAAGGTGTTCCGACCAGAAACTCGTGCTAACAAAGATTCAACTGGCCAACCGTGTAGTAAGTGTAACAAGACACACCGGGGAGAATGTGTGGCCGGTTCCAATTCGTGCTACTGGTGTGGGTTTCCCGATCATGTGTCAAAGGATTGTCCCAAGGGGAAATCATGTTACCAGTGTGGAGATACGAGTCACGTGCGGTATGACTGTCCGCAGTTGAAGAAGGGTGGGCCAACTCAGTATGGAGAACGTCAGGGAGGAAAGGGCAGTGATAAGGGAGCAGAACCGGCGCGTCCGAAGGGACGTGCATTCCGCATGACTGCGGAAGAGGCGGAGGAAGTCCCAGATGTCGTGACAGGTACATTTCTAGTGAACTCTCTATGTGCCAAGGTGCTATTTGATTCGGGAGCGAATCGTTCTTTTATATCGCATGCTTTTATGAAATGTTTGGGAGTGAGGCCTAGACGTTTGGAAAGAGCGCTAGAGGTGGAAACTGCCAATGATAATCATGTTTACATTAAGGAGATGGTAGATGAATGTGCCATAGATATAGAAGGGAGGTTGGTGTCAATGCATTTATATCCCATGGCAATGGGGGAGTTTGACGTAGTGTTGGGTATGGACTGGTTAGCCGCGAATGATGCGAATATCGTTTGCAACAAGAAGCTGGTCAGGGTTCGGTTACCTGATGGGGATTTCGTAGTGATCTATGGGAATCACCATGATAGAAAGACTAGCCTTATCTCCATGATTAGGGCTACTAAGTGCTTGAGGAAGGGGTGTCAGGGATTCTTGGCGTATGTGTTGGACGCCAAGAAGGAGAAGCGTGGGGTGGGTGACGTGCGTGTAGTAAGTGAGTACCCGAAAGTATTTCCGGATGACTTGACAAGTCTAAGTATAATTATTCTTATTTGGAATCGATCCTGACAAGTGGTTACTAACCATACTTTGTTTTTCAGTCTTTTTCCTCATGTGGCTTTTGGATTTAGCTTGTTTCTTAGCCACATGGTTTCTTACAGGCTTCCTATAACCATTTGATTTTTGAAAAGTTCTTTGAAAATTTATCCTTTGGTTAATAGGATTGAAATAACAGTGTTTGGCAAGGTGATACTGCTTCGTACTTAATATTGCATGTGTCGTTAATACTGCTTTAAAAGAAAAATTAGGGCTAATACTGCTATAAATACCTCTTTCAGCCCGCCAAAGTTCATAACGTCTCTTTGAATTCTATTCATCTCTCTCTCTCTTTCTAACTATTCTCTCCCAAGAATCTCTGTTTTCTGTCAAGAATCCTCAGGTACAATGGAGTTTATCGACGAACACAACGAGATTGCCATGCTCCAGAAGCCAAAATAGTCCGCAGGTTTTCACGACATTGTGGATTTCCTCAAATACACGCATATATCCTATGCCCTAACGGTGACCCCGACAATCTACACCGAGCATCAGAAGCAGTTCTGGGAAAATGCCACCATGGTGTCTGAAGATGGGCAGCAAATCATCAAAACAAGGGTGTGTGACAAACCCTTGAATGTTACAGAGGAGCTTATTCGCATCACTCTTCGATTGGATGATGCCTCAGGTATGACGTCTATTCCTAATGACGATCTATACTCAACTTTAACGAGAATGGGGTATGAAGGTCCCATTGGAATCTTTAAGTTTTTCAAGTCTAAATTTTCTACACAATGGCGATTCCTTGTTCATACCTTATTACATTGCATTTCAAAGAAAACTACTGGATGTAGTGAGTTTAGCAGTACCATTGCTTATGCCCTGGTCTGCTTGGCCACTGCCAGGAAGTTTAATTTTTCACAAATGATTTTCAATGATCTTGTGTCAAACCTGGAATCCAAAAAGAGTTTTTATATGTACCCAAGGTTTGTCCAAGCAGTGATTACTCAGGAATTGACGGATTTGCCTCAATTTACTGAGGTATATGTACCTAAACCCCCTAAAGGAAAGGTCTTCTCAAATATGAGAAGAACTTCCAGGGACTCGGAAGGAGTTGACACTCCATTGTTCTCTACAATGATGGGTGTGTCCCGCACACAAGAAGGTATGGCATCAGGGTCAAGGCCCTCATTAGACCAACCCACTGATAGCCAAACCCCACCTTCAATCACCAAAGAAATTCCCCAGTCCATTCTTCAAAGACCCACTCCTCACATAACCAAAAAGTTTACAAGAAGAATGGTACACAAGGCTCCTTCCCTTGATGTACCTCCTACAAGCCCAAAGCTTTTAAGCCCTCTATTGGAGCATTCTCCAATAGAGAATATCGAAAGGGAAACCACAGGGGTGTCTCCCAACCCCAAGAAGGTGCTCACTAAGGAGAAGGTTGAGCATGTGAGTAGCAAGGCTGCCACTACTTCTGCTAGCACAGAGAAGGACAGTGATAACATAACTAAGACCTTCCTCACGGCAACTCAGAATGAGAAATCATTCAGAGGTCCCAGGTGCCAAGAAACCACGGGGGTAGGCAGTGCTTTTGCTAGGCAAAAGACACCTACTAAAATTTCCAGTGATCCTTTAAAGGAAGTAAAAACTCCTAAACAAGGTGAGGATATATATACATATGAGGAATTGATGGAAACCGTTGCCAATATCAACACAGATGTTGTAAGTCAGCAAAAGGAGATAGATGGACTCAAGAAAGTGGTCCTATATCAACAAACACAGCTTGAGAAGCATAAGAAGCTGATTACAAAGTTGATGCACATGAAGAAGAAAGCTCAGTATGTTCTTAAAAGAAGAAGCCCCAACAATGATGCTCCCAAAAAGGGGGAGTCAGAAGCTGAATTCAACATGGAGAGTGCACAGGAAAAGGGGGAGAATGAGTGTGTTGAAGAAATTGCAAAAGAAGCAGAAACTGATCATGCAACAGAAAAGGTTAATGATGCTGAAATTCAGAAAGAAGCAGAAACTGAACCAACAGCAGAAACGGTTAATGCTGATGAAAGTCAACAAGCAGAAGCAGCAGAAACCATTCCAGAGGCAGCAGAAACAAAAGAAGCAGCAGAAACCATGCAAGAAGCAGTATCTACAAAGGAAGAAGCAGCAGAAACAAAGGAAGCAACAAAAACTAAAATGCCTACTTTGGAAGAAGTTGAAGTTGCAGAGGCTTTGATTAAAGCCAAACATGACACTCCTAAAAAGCAAGAAGAAACCCTGGGTGAAAAGCTGGTGTCACTGAAAAGAACAAGAACCAAGTCTATAGCTACCAAGAGGAAAGTTGTCAAGAAACCTAGGGTAGAACCAGTGGTAGAAGAAGAAAAAGAAGAGGATGTTCCAGAAAAGAAAGATGATACAAAGGTTGCTGAAGAAGAAGTAGCAACTCCATCAGGTCAACCAAGTAATGCTCAATGTGATATGTATATCACTATGGTTGATACTGATCCAATCAAAGTTGATCCATTATCTTCCATGCCTCCTGAGATCATCTTCTGGGATACCTTGGTAGATCAGAGAAAGGAGTACATTAGAGTCAAAAGAGCAGATGGGAAGTATGAGGTCTGGTCTACATGGGGAAGACTTATCAGAATGTGCTCTAGATCTGACGTAGAGGAGATGTACAAGGTTGGAATGAAGCTGTATGGAAATATGCTGAATGAGAAAGGAATGTCTATCACCAAATTGGTTCTTGAATACCTGTGCCTAATGTTCAAACCAGAAGCAGTTCAGCATATGATAGAAAGAATTTTTCAAGCCATTACCAACTGGATGCTCATTGAAAAATGTGGAGTGTATGTCATCACACTTGACTATACATATCATGAGTATTATTTGGTGGATGTTGCATACAAGCACAGAAAGAAAAGGTTGAATGGAATGCTACATGCTAAGTTGGCTTGCAACAAGGATTCTGAAATGGGAAGATACTTGGTGAGAAGGATTATCAATCAAAGCCTGGGTTTGAATCCTGATTTATGTGTTCATGATTAGGTTTTGGAAGCATCATCTGAAGAACTTGACTTCTCAACCTAAAAAGTCAAGTTAGGGGGAGATTGTTGGGAACTGAAGATTTGCCAAGTATGGTTAGTACTGCCAGAACAACAATACTACTGCCAGAGCAAAGTTAGTACTACAAGTAAAAGTTAATGCTGTTGGAACAATGTTAGTACTGCTTGTGCATAACGATGTTAATACTGCTTGTGATCATAATTATGGAATGCGAGAATGTTGGAGATAAAGATGGAATGATTGAAGATAAGCATGAAAGAATATTCTGAAGATCAATTTTGTTTTGATAGTTATCTTGTAATTATTTAGTATAAATAGATTTTGATAGATAGCTATTCGGTGAGATTCTTTAGAATTCGTTTTTGTTTTAGAGAGAATTAACCTCAAGGTTTAGAACCCTATTTCTAGAGAAGTAGAAGTCGTCTTGTGGAGTCTGTTCAACAAGATTGAGGTTTGGTTGTAAACTTGTGAGTTGAAGTATTGAATTCAAACAGATTGTGTTTTCTGATTAGTTGTTCATTGAGTGTGTTTGAATTAAAGTTCTATTCCGCAAGATTCTTTAATTCTGATTTCTAAGTATAATTATTCTTATTTGGAATCGAACCTGACAAGTGGTATCAGAGCTTGGTTTCTTAGAAATCTACAATCATTATGGACAACACAGTTGAATCAAACAGTACTCTTGTTTCAAAGGTTCCCATGCTCAGGCCTAATGAGTTTGACATGTGGAAGATTAGAATCAAGCAGTATATTTTGCTTACTGATTATTCCATCTGGGATATTATAGAGAATGGTCCATGTGCTGAAGGAAGGGTTGGACCAGATGGCAAAAGACCCCCTCCAAAGACTGATGCAGAAAGAAAGGTTAGACAAACAGAGATGAAAGCCTTAAGCACTCTGCTTTTGGCTATTCCCAATGAGTATCAGCACCAATTTCATCACTGCACTGATGCTCAGATTTTATGGAATGCATTGGAAAAGAGATTCACTGGTACCAAGAGCACCAAGAGGAACCAGAAGGCAATTCTTAAGCAACAATATGAAAATTTTACTTCTACAAAGAATGAGTCTATGACTCAAACTTTTGATAGATTTAATAAGTTGATTGGAGAATTGGCTACAGTTGGAGTTCGTATGGAGGCTGATGATGTAAACAGGAAGTTTCTAAGATCATTAGGTGAGGAATGGACAATGTATACTGTGTCTTTCAGACAGAATGACCAGTTAGAAGATAAAGAGCTTGATGATCTTTACAATGATCTTAGGGTATTTGAAGCAGAGGTTGAAGCCAAGAAGAAGCCCTCAGGATATGTGTATAATGCTGCACTCCTATCAGCATCAACTGATTCTACTGCTAACCCTGAATCAGTTAGTACTGCTAGTGGAGTCAATCAGGAGAAGGCCAATGATTCTGTACTAGAAGCTTTCTTTTCTAGTCATGTTAACTCCTCATTAATTAATGATGACTTAGAACAGATTAATGCTGATGATCTTGAGGAGATGGATATCAAGTGGCAGATGGCTATGCTTTCTATGAGGGTGAAGAAGTTTATAAAGAAGACTGGGAGAAACAACTTTTCCCAAAGAAGAGAAGATGGTGCTGGGTTTGACAAGTCTAAGGTGGAATGCTACAAGTGTCATAAGATGGGACACTTTGCCAGAGAATGCAGAGGTGGAGTATCTCAAAACAACCATCAACAAGCTCAGACTGGAAGCTTCAACCAGAACAGAAACTCTGTTCAAGCCCTTGTTTCTCAACAAGGAATGGGATTTGATTGGAGTGATCAAGCAGAAGAGGCAATTCAGAATCATGCACTCATGGCAGAAGTCTCAGATCTTCCTACTGAGGTAAAGTCTAATCTCTGTTCTCAATCTTGTATAGACACTGCGAAAAAGTATAGAGATCACAACCAGGGAATGTGTGATGACCTTAAGAGATTAGAAAAGGATAGAAGAGATTATGTAGTGATTGTTGAGAGGTTTGAAGAACAAATTAAGGCTTTTCAAGCCAATGAACTTCAACACTCATATGATACAAACTACTGGAAGTGGGAAAAGAATGGTCTGGAGTTCCAACTGAAAGAGTCTAGGGAGGAATGTGAGAAACTAAAAGGAGAACTTGAGAAAGTAAAACTTGATGTTGAAAAGTTTTCATGTGCTTCTAAAGTCATGGACACCATAATCAATGCTCAAATCCACAGTAAGATGAAACCAGGCCTAGGGTACAATGCCACACCCCCACCCTACAACAACACATACATCCCTCCTAGGTCAGACCTGTTAGAAACCAAGGATAGGAAGGACTTACCTGAAGGAGCTACTAAAGTAGATCCATTATATGAAGTTGTTGTTGAGGATAAAACTGAAAAAGAAGAGTCTAAGAAAAGGAACAAGAATGTTAGTGGTGAGATCCCCTTAGAGAATTACATCAAGACTAATGAGGAAGGTGGAAGTCCCTGGGATAAGAACAATGAGATGAAAAGATCTGAAAAAGGAAAGGGAGTTCATTATACACAGACCACTGTTGTGAATTCCAATACTTGTGAACATTGTTCTTGCAAGAATTCTCAAAAGAATGAACCCCAAAAACATGATACAAAGAGGGGAAATCAAAGAAACTGGAATAATCAGTGGGCTCAAAAACAAGGAGTTGATCTGCAAAGGATTAACAGACCAAAACCTTGTTTTATCTGTGGCAAATTGAATCACCTTGCCAAACAATGTTATTTCAATCCTATTAACCAAAGGATAAATTTTCAAAGAACTTTTCAAAAATCAAATGGTTATAGGAAGCCTGTAAGAAACCATGTGGCTAAGAAACAAGCTAAATCCAAAAGCCACATGAGGAAAAAGACTGAAAAAGAATGTGTCACAATGTGGGTTCCTAAAAGCACTAGTGTTAGTACTGCTGCCTCAGATAGTACTGCTGCTAGCAGTGTTAGTGCTTCTAACACTGTTAGTACTTCTTCTAGAAGCAATACTGCTGCTAGCAGTGTTAGTACTGCTAACACTGTTAGTACTTCTTCTAAAGATAATACTGCTTCTAGTGTTTGTGCTGCTAGACCAATCATCTTGACAAAGTACTCCAGTACTGAAGTTCCTCAGGTTGAAAAACTTATCCAAACTGAATGTAAGTACTTTGATGAGCAAGGGAGACCCAAGACCACTTTGGCTTGGGTTCCCAATAAAAACTAATTGATTTATCTTATGTGCAGGGCAACCAACAGCTCAAGGGGAAGAGCATCTGGCATCTTGATAGTGGTTGCTCCAGGCACATGGCAGGTAACATGGCATGCCTCAAGAATTTCAAAAGAATTGATGGAGGACATGTTGCTTTTGGGAATAATCCTGCAGGAGGTAAGATAAGTGGTAAAGGTGATGTATCAAAAGGTAAGATGACATTTGAGGATGTTTACTATGTTGAGCAATTGAGATACAACCTGTTAAGTGTATCACAGGTCTGTGACAAGAAACCTAGTATATTATTTACTGATTCTGAATGCATTATTCTTGCTCCTGGATTCAAAGTAGTTGATGAAAACATGATACTATTGAGAACTCCTAGAAAGGATAATGTGTATTGTTTAGATTTAGAAAGTGTTTCATCTGATTCATCCCTAAACTGTTTGGTATCAACAGCTTCAATGGATGAATCATCACTTTGGCACAGAAGGATGTGTCACATGAATTTTAAAACAATGAATAAACTTGTTAAAAATAATCTTGTTAGGGGTTTACCATCAAAAGTTTATTCATGTGATGATGATTGTGTTGCTTGTCTCAAAGGCAAACAACACAAAACTTCTCATAAGTCCAAAGAGATAAACACTATCCCAAATCCTCTTCAGTTGTTGCATATGGATCTGTTTGGCCCTACAAATGTCATGAGCATTGGCAAGAAGTCATACTGTTTAGTTATTATTGATGATTACTCTAGATTTACTTGGGTATATTTTCTGAGAACTAAAGATGAGACAAGTGGACTGATCAAATCTTTTATTCTTAGAATTGAAAACCAATCAAATCAAAAAGTGAAAGTCATTAGATCAGATAATGGGACTGAATTTAAAAACCTTGATCTAAACACCTTTTGTGAGGAAAAAGGAATTGAGAGACAATACAGTGCTCCTAGGACTCCACAACAGAATGGTGTTGCTGAGAGAAGGAATAGGACACTGATTGAGGCTGCTAGATCTCTGTTAGCTGATTCAAAATTACCCACTACTTTTTGGGCAGAAGCAGTTAATACTGCTTGTTATGTCCAAAACAGAGTTTTAGTAATAAAGCCTAAAAACAAGACACCTTATGAGCTTTTTCAGAAAAAGAAACCATTTAGTGGATTTTTCAAACCATTTGGGTGTCCTTGTACAATTCTCAATACCAAATCTCACTTAGGTAAGTTTGATAGCAAAGCAGATGATGGTTTTCTTGTTGGTTACTCATCTCAGAGTAAGGCTTACAGAGTGTTTAATACCTCTTCTAGAATAATTGAAGAAAGTGACAATGTCAAATGCAATGAGAACACACCAAATCCTATTGGTTCAGGTCCTGATTGGCTATTTGACATTGATTCACTCACTAATTCTTTGGGTATCAGTAGTGATGTAAATGCAGGACAAAGGGATGCACCACCATCAGATCACAGAATTCAGTCTGTGATATTTCCACTCCCTACCATTGATCCTGTTGACTTCTGTGAACAAGAAAAGGAAGCTGAACCCATTCAGAATGAAGAAGAGAGAAGAATAGAGGAAAATCAGCCTTCAAGTCCAAATTCCAGAGAGTCTGAAGTGACTGAAGAAGCTGAAGAAAATCCAGACTTAAATGAGTCAAATCTGGATGTGAACTTACAAGAGGAATCTGGTCATCCATCAAGAACTCAGAAAAATCATCCTCCTGAGTTGGTAATTGGAGACATTGCTTCTCCCATGATGACTAGGAATCAAAGCAGACTTCAAGAGCTACAAGATCAGCAAAATACAGTTAATACTGTACTCACTTGCTTTCTATCCCAAATTGAGCCCAAAAAGGCTTATGATGCTATGAAAGATCCAAGTTGGATAGAAGCAATGCAAGAGGAACTGCTACAGTTCAAGCTACATAATGTTTGGAACTTGGTGGACCTTCCAAAAGGTCATAGGGCAATTGGCACCAAGTGGATTTTCAGAAATAAGAAGGATGAGAGAGGAATTGTGATCAAGAACAAAGCCAGGCTGGTTGCACAAGGGTATACTCAGGAAGAGGGTATAGACTATGAGGAAGTCTTTGCTTCAGTTGCAAGGATTGAGGCAATTAGGTTGTTTCTAGCCTATGCCTCATATATGAAGTTCAAGGTCTACCAGATGGATGTAAAAAGTGCTTTTCTATATGGGACTATAGATGAAGAAGTGTATGTCTGTCAACCCCCTGGATTTGAGAATCCATTGTATCCTGACAGAGTGTACAAGTTAAAGAAGGCACTTTATGGTCTACATCAAAGCCCCAAGAGCATGGTATGACACCCTGTCTACCTATCTCTTGGAAAATGGATTTGAAAGAGGAATCATTGATAAGACCTTATTCATTAAAAGGAAAAAGAAGGACACCCTACTTGTTCAGATCTATGTGGATGACATTATCTTTGGATCCACAAATGATCACATGTGTAAAGACTTTGAGGAGTTAATGCACAAGAGCTTCAAGATGAGTTCCATGGGTGAACTTACTTTCTTCCTTGGGCTTCAGGTGAAACAGAAGAAGGATGGGATTTTCATATGCCAATCCAAATATGTGAAAGACATCCTGGATAAGTTTGGATTATCAGACTCAAAGCCAGCAAGCACACCGATGGAGACACACAAACAGATCATTAATGATCTTGAGGGGGAGGATGTGGATGTCCATAATTACAGATCAATGATTGGATCACTCATGTATCTCACAGCCTCTAGACCAGATATTATGTTTCCAGTATGTGTATGTGCCAGATTTCAAGTTACACCAAAGCAATCACACCTTCATGCAGTCAAGAGGATATTTAGATACCTAAGAGGGCAACCTAGATTAGGTCTCTGGTATCCTTATGAATCATCCTTTGATCTACTTGCATACTTAGATAGTGACTTGGGTGGAGCTAACATGGATAGGAAGTCTACTTCAGGTGGATGTCAGTTTTTGGGTGCAAGACTAGTATCTTGGCAGTGTAAGAAACAAACCACAGTGTCCTTATCTACAACAGAAGCTGAGTATATAGCTGCTGCAAGCTGCTGCTCTCAGGTTCTATGGATACAGAATCAGATGTTGGACTATGGGGTAACATTTCTTCACACTCCAATCTTCATTGACAACAACAGTGCTATTAGCATTGTTAACAATCCAGTCAAACACTCAAAAACAAAGCAGATAGAGATCAGGTATCACTTTATTCGAGATTGTAATGAAAAGAAATTAATTCAAGATGCTAAAGTTCATACCAATGACCAGTTTGCTGATCTATTCACAAAAGCTTTTGATGTGGGTAGATTCACTTTCTTGGTAACAAGTGTGGGCATGATCAACCTTGAATAAAGTCATGATTTTCAGTTTTTATACCTGTATTTCCTTCTATATTTGGTACTACTAACTCTTCTTCTCAGGATCATCTGTATGACTCAGATTGACAAGTGCTGAAAAGTTACTACTGCTAGTGCATAGTTACTACTGCCAGTGCATAGTTACTACTGCCAGTGCATAGTTACTACTGCCAGTACATAGTTAATACTGCTTCGTACTTAATACTGCATGTGTCGTTAATACTACTTAAAAAAATTAGGGCTAATACTGCTATAAATACATCTTTCAGCCCGCCAAAGTTCATAACGTCTCTTTGAATTCTATTCATCTCTCTCTCTTTCTAACTATTCTCTCCCAAGAATCTCTGTTTTCTGTCAAGAATCCTCAGGTACAATGGAGTTTATCGACGAACACAACGAGATTGCCATGCTCCAGAAGCCAAAACAGTCCACAGGTTTTCACGACATTGTGGATTTCCTCAAATACACGCATATATCCTATGCCCTAACGGTGACCCCGACAATCTACACCGAGCATCAGAAGCAGTTCTGGGAAAATGCCACCGTGGTGTCTGAAGATGGGCAGCAAATCATCAAAACAAGGGTGTGTGACAAACCCTTGAATGTTACAGAGGAGCTTATTCGCATCACTCTTCGATTGGATGATGCCTCAGGTATGACGTCTATTCCTAATGATGATCTATACTCAACTTTAACGAGAATGGGGTATGAAGGTCCCATTGGAATCTTTAAGTTTTTCAAGTCTAAATTTTCTACACAATGGCGATTCTTTGTTCATACCTTATTACATTGCATTTCAAAGAAAACTACTGGATGGAGTGGGTTTAGCAGTACCATTGCTTATGCCCTGGTCTGCTTGGCCACTGCCAGGAAGTTTAATTTTTCACAAATGATTTTCAATGATCTTGTGTCAAACCTGGAATCCAAAAAGAGTTTTTATATGTACCCAAGGTTTGTCCAAGCAGTGATTACTCAAGAATTGACGGATTTGCCTCAATTTACTGTGGTATATGTACCTAAACCCCCTAAAGGAAAGGTCTTCTCAAATATGAGAAGAACTTCCAGGGACTCGGAAGGAGTTGACACTCCATTGTTCTCTACAATGATGGGTGTGTCCCGCACACAAGAAGGTATGGCATCAGGGTCAAGGCCCTCATTAGACCAACCCACTGATAGCCAAACCCCACCTTCAATCACCAAAGAAATTCCTCAGTCCATTCTTCAAAGACCCACTCCTCACATAACCAAAAAGTTTACAAGCAGAATGGTACACAAGGCTCCTTCCCTTGATGTACCTCCTACAAGCCCAAAGCCTTTAAGCCCTCTATTGGAGCATTCTCCAATAGAGAATATCGAAAGGGAAACCACAGGGGTGTCTCCCAACCCCAAGAAGGTGCTCACTAAGGAGAAGGTTGAGCATGTGAGTAGCAAGGCTGCCACTACTTCTGCTAGCACAGAGAAGGACAGTGGTAACATAACTAAGACCTTCCTCACGGCAACTCAGAATGAGAAATCATTCAGAGGTCCCAGGTGCCAAGAAACCACGGGGGTAGGCAGTGCTTTTGCTAGGCAAAAGACACCTACTAAAATTTCCAGTGATCCTTTAAAGGAAGTAAAAACTCCTAAACAAGGTGAGGATAGATATACATATGAGGAATTGATGGAAACCATTGCCAATATCAACACAGATGTTGTAAGTCAACAAAAGGAGATAGATGGACTCAAGAAAGTGGTCCTATATCAACAAACACAGCTTGAGAAGCATAAGAAGCTGATTACAAAGTTGATGCACAGGAAGAAGAAAGCTCAGTATGTTCTTAAAAGAAGAAGCCCCAACAATGATGCTCCCAAAAAGGGGGAGTCAGAAGCTGAATTCAACATGGAGAGTGCACAGGAAAAGGGGGAGAATGAGTGTGTTGAAGAAATTGCAAAAGAAGCAGAAACTGATCATGCAGCAGAAAAGGTTAATGCTGCTGAAATTCAGAAAGAAGCAGAAACTGAACCAACAGCAGAAACGGTTAATGCTGATGAAAGTCAAAAAGTAGAAGCAGCAGAAACCATTCCAGAGGCAGCAGAAACAAAAGAAGCAGCAAAAACCATGCAAGAAGCAGTATCTACAAAGGAAGAAGCAGCAGAAACAAAGGAAGCAACAGAAACTAAAATGCCTACTTTGGAAGAAGTTGAAGTTGCAGAGGCTTTGATTAAAGCCAAACATGACACTCCTAAAAAGCAAGAAGAAACCCTGGGTGAAAAGCTGGTGTCACTGAAAAGAACAAGAACCAAGTCTATAGCTACCAAGAGGAAAGTTGTCAAGAAACCTAGGGTAGAACCAGTGGTAGAAGAAGAAAAAGAAGAGGATGTTCCAGAAAAGAAAGATGATACAAAGGTTGCTGAAGAAGAAGTAGCAACTCCATCAGGTCAATCAAGTAATGCTCAATGTGATATGTATATCACTATGGTTGATACTGATCCAATCAAAGTTACCCATTATCTTCCATGCCTCCTGAGATCATCTGAAGAACTTGACTTCTCAACCTAAAAAGTCAAGTTAGGGGGAGATTGTTGGGAACTGAAGATTTGCCAAGTATGGTTAGTACTGCCAGAACAACAATACTACTGCCAGAGCAAAGTTAGTACTACAAGTAAAAGTTAATGCTGCTGGAACAATGTTAGTACTGCTTGTGCATAACGATGTTAATACTGCTTGTGATCATAATTATGGAATGCGAGAATGTTGGAGATAAAGATGGAATGATTGAAGATAAGCATGAAAGAATATTCTGAAGATCAATTTTGTTTTGATAGTTATCTTGTAATTATTTAGTATAAATAGATTTTGATAGATAGCTATTCGGTGAGATTCTTTAGAATTCGTTTTTGTTTTAGAGAGAATTAACCTCAAGGTTTAGAACCCTATTTCTAGAGAAGTAGAAGTCGTCTTGTGGAGTCTGTTCAACAAGATTGAGGTTTGGTTGTAAACTTGTGAGTTGAAGTATTGAATTCAAACATATTGTGTTTTCTGATTAGTTGTTCATTGAGTGTGTTTGAATTAAAGTTCTATTCCGCAAGATTCTTTAATTCTGATTTCTAAGTATAATTATTCTTATTTGGAATCGATCCTGACACAAGTCTACCCCCGGATCGTCAGATCGAGTTCAGGATTGATCTGATGCCTGGAGCTGCACCAATTGCCCGCGCACCGTATAGATTGGCGCCGTCTGAAATGAAGTAAATGATGACTCAATTGCAGGAGTTGTTAGATAAGGGATTCGTTAGACCTAGTACGTCTCCGTGGGGAGCACCTGTGCTCTTCGTGAAGAAGAAGGACGGTACTATGCGAATGTGCATAGACTACCGAGAGCTCAACAAGGTCACGATCAAGAACAAGTACCCTATACCGAGGATTGACGACCTGTTCGATCAATTGCAAGGAGCCAGTTACTTCTCTAAGATAGACTTGAGGTCTGGTTATCACCAACTCAAGATAAGAGAAGAGGACGTGCCAAAGACCGCTTTTAAAACCAGGTATGGACATTACGAATTCTTGGTGATGCCGTTCGGGCTAACCAACGGCCCGGCAGCATTCATGGACCTAATGAATAGGGTGTGCCAACCTTATCTAGATCAGTTCGTGATACTGTTCATTGGCGATATCCTGATATTTTCAAGATCGGAAGAGGAGCATGAAAGCCACCTTCGGACAATTCTCGAGCTACTAAAGTAAGATAAGTTGTATGCGAAGTTTTCTAAGGGCGAGTTTTGGCTAAGAGAGGTGCAGTTTCTCGGACACGTGGTGTCTGAGAAGGGAATCATGGTAGACCCGTCTAGGATCGAAGCCATCCGAGATTGGGAGCAGCCTAAGAACCCGTCAGAAGTTCGGAGTTTCCTCGGACTGGCGGGATACTACCGAAAGTTCATCAAGGACTTTTCGCGTATTGCTACGCCATTAACCTCCTTAACCAAGAAGAATGTCAAGTTCGCATGGTTAGAGAAGCAAGAAGAGGCCTTTCAAAGGCTGAAAGATATGCTGAGCAGCGCTCCGGTGTTGTCGTTAACGGACGGTTCTGATGATTTCGTGGTTTTCAGTGACGCATCGAAGCTAGGCTTGGGTTGCGTACTCATGCAACGAGGAAAGGTGATCGCTTATGTCTCCCGACAATTAAAGGATCACGAGGTTCGATACCCCACTCACGATTTAGAATTGGCAGCAGTGGTTTTCGCTCTGAAGATTTGGCGACATTACCTGTACGGGACGAAGTGCCAGATCTTTATGGACCACAAAAGCTTATGTCATCTCTTTGACCAAAAAGAGTTGAATATGCGCCAAAGAAGATGGATTGAGTTATTGACCGATTACGACTGTAAGATCGAATATCATCCGGGTAAGGCAAACATAGTGGCGGACGCCTTGAGTCGTAAGGAAAGAAGTGAGACCCCCAATATTGTGGCCATGAGGGCCGATGTGACATTCAATTTGTTGAATGAGATAAAGAAATGTCAAGAGGAAGCGCTTGGAGTGGAAAATCTCAAAAAGGAGAGAATGGTGGGACAAACGTCCTCGTTAATGGAAGATGGTCGAGGGGTGAAGTGTCTTGGTGGGAGAACCTGGGTCCCGAAACTCGGGGAGCTCAGGAAGGTGATTTTAGAGGAAGCCCACAAATCAAAGTACACGATTCACCCGGGGACTAACAAGATGTACGGAGATCTACGTCGAGACTATTGGTGGCCGGGAATGAAAAAGGATATAGCTCATTTTGTGGAGACCTGTATGACGTGTTCGCATGTAAAGATCGAACATCAAAGACCGTACGGGAAGCTTCAGCCTTTGGAGATACCGTTGTGGAAGTGGGATCAGATTATGATGGACTTTGTAACTCACTTGCCGAAGACTCCAAAGGGTTATGACGCTATATGGGTGAATGTGGATCATCTCACGAAGTCAGCACATTTTCTTCCTATACGAGAGTCTTACTCGTTGGAGCGGTTTGCAAAGTTGTATATCGACGAGATCGTAACCCGCCATGGTGTGCCATCGTCAATAGTATCTGACCGAGATAGCAGGTTTACCTACACGTTTTGGAGGAGCTTCCAAAGGGAAATGGGATCACAGATTAAGATGAGTACCGCTTACCATCCTCAGACCGACGGTCAGAGTGAGCGAACGATCCAGACGTTGGAAGACATGTTATGGGCTTGCGCCTTGGACTTTCAGGGCTCATGGGAAAAATATCTACCGTGGATCGAGTTCACTTACAATAACAACTATCACTCGAGCATCAAGGCAGCGCCATATGAGGCACTCTATGGTAGAAAATGTCGGACTCCATTGTGTTGGAACGAGGTCGGACAAAGACAGTTAGCCGGGACAGAGTTAGTGCAACTGACTTCGGACAAGATAGTCCAAGTGCGTGAAAGACTGAAGGTCGCTCGCGACTGACAGAAGAGCTATGCGGATAAGAGACGGAAATACATAGAATTCCAAGTCGGAGACCATGTTTTGCTAAAGGTGTCTCCTTGGAAGGGAGTGGTACGATTCGGGAAACGTGGGAAGCTAAGCCCACGTTACATCGGGCCATTCGAGATTACCGAACGCATTGGGGAAGTGGCGTATAGGTTGGATCTACCAGAAGAATTGCAAGGCATTCACAATGCGTTTCCTGTGTCAAATTTGAGGAAATGTCTAGCCGATGTGACTAAAGCGGTGCCGTTAGATGACATAAAAGTGGATGAGAAATTAAACTTTGTAGAGGAACCCGAAGCCATCACGGATTTTAAAGTAAGGAAGTCTCGGAACAAGGAGACTAGGCTGGTGAAGGTACAATGGCGGCATCACAAAGGTCCAGAGGCGACTTGGGAATTGGAGTCTAAGATGAAAGCAAGATACCCGTATCTTTTTCAGTGAGGAATTCTGGGGACGAAATTCTTTTAAGGGGGGAGTGTTGTAACAACCGGGTATTTCTTGCAAGTTCTGAAGTTTAGTGGCCAATGTCTAAAAAGCTAAAGTTAAACTTAGGGACCTTTGTGCAATTGTTGGAGAGTATATAAGGGGTGCAAATCCCTAGGTTTACTGATTTTGCTTCTTGATTGTGGGTGTTGGCGGCTGAAAGAGAAGAAAGAAGAGAGAAAGGAGTATTTTGGAAGGAGTCTTGTTCAAGGAAGGAATTCGTTCAGGTAATCTTCCCTAAATTCATTTTCCTGGTTATTGCAAGCTTTCTTCTCTTTTTTGTCTAAGAATTTGGGGATGAAATCGTGAGGGATTGCTGTGTTTTCACCTAAGCATCCCTTTATTGAGTATTTTGGGCTTTTGTTGATAATGTATCGATTTTGTAGTTTAAAGATGGAATGTTTAAGTGTTTTATGGTTGGGGTTTGAACCTAGTTGATTGCCTAATCAAACCCACAGCAGAAAACCAGTTCTAATCGCTTTTAGAAAATTGAGTTTCGTCCAGTCCGTAGTTACAGGATACTGGAAGTTCTCGGATGTCTCAGTGGTTTCCGGATAAGGTGTAAGTGTCCGGGTAGAGTTTATCGTGGGAGTTACCGGACATGTGTTCTTACCGGATAAGTTGGGTTACCGGATGTTTAGTACCCGGTAAAGGGTGTGTGTCCGGAAAGTCCTAATACCCGGTAAGAGGGGTAGTACCCGGTAAGTTCTGGATCATTATTACTGATTAAGGAATTGTCTGATCTTTTAGGTGTCAAGTTGGGTTAACTCGAGAGTAGAACAAGTGTGCGTTCAGTATCGTCAAGGTGAGTTCCCTAAACCCTTTTTACGTCATAAGATGTTAAATGCTTTTTAACTGATTATGGTTCTTTACGAGCATGAAATGTTTACGAACTGATGTGCATGTTTCCCATGAAAATACTTATTTTATCTAAAAGAATATTTGTCATGATGAAATGAGAATTATGATTTACAAAGATTCTAAGTTGCATGTTTTATGAAATGAATGATGTGCTATGTGGAGTCGGTCTGCACCGTAGGATCAGAGAGCCTCGGGATCCGATGATCCCTTGGATATGTATGACAGACCGGTAGGTTGGAATTCGTTTCCCTCCTATTCGGGTAGAGGGGAGTCTGCTTGGGCCCCGCTACGAGGCGGGAGGGGAGTCTGCTGGGGCCCCGATCGCGGAATGTTTATGTGATCCATTACACGGTGCAGTACCATGTTTGATGATATGTGAAGGTTTACGATGAATTTTATAAATGATTTCATATTGTTTATACATGTTGTTTTCGGAGGGAATTCACTAGACCTTTTGGTGTAACCCTCGCTTTTCAAAAAAATTAAACCATTTTCAGGTAAGCGTACAACGGGTTCTTCTACTAAGAACTAGGAGATAGCACAAGGAGGAATTGGAGCTTTGGACGACTCCAAGATTTTTGACTATTGCATCTATAGTTAGAGCTCTCGGCTGTGGACCAGAGACTTCCGCTGTCAAATTTTGTTTAACATAGATTAATGAAGTATTAAAGACAAGCTATTATGTAATCCGAATGATTATCCTATGTTAATGTTATGTTATGTTTTTGGGACGTTACAATCTATATATATATAAAAGCAAAATGTAGAGTTGCTTAGGTGACATAATGAGAAACCACCATTTCCCCTTTTCTAATTTCTCTTAATTTTGAATTTCTTTTAAATAAAAAATCAGTTTCTCATTAAATGACTTTAACTTTTCATTTAACATTTAATTTTATTTGTATTTTATAATTATTTTTACTATACACAAAGAAATCAACAAATATATTTTTTATCTATCTTACATTTATTATTTGACGTATAATTTTATTTATTATTTATAATTTTTATAATTTGCACAACATAAAGACATCAATAAATATAATTTTTATTTACCTTACACTAATTTAGTCAAACATTTATTAAATGAATCCGCCATCTTTTAATTAAATTTATAGTATTATAATTTATTTACGTACATTTTTTATTTAACATTTAATTTTATTTATTATTTTATAATTATCTTTATTTGCACAACATAAAAACATCAACAAATATAATTTCTATTTATCTTACACTTATTTAATCAAACATTTTATTAAATGACCACCATCTTTTAATTAAATTCATAGGATTATAATCTATCTATATATCTATATAACAGAGAATCATCAAAAGATGATATGATTTCTTGAAAAAACTGGAAACATTAGCTCTTACTTTCTTCAGTTTTTGAGTTGTTTAGCATGAAATGAATGAACATTTCATTTCTTTTTACAAGTTTCTAGAATTTTTTATTATATAAATATATAGCCTAATTTACATGATAAATCTATATAAATCTATAAGTTAATCAATATTAGACCAATTTACATAATAAATCTATATAAATGAGAATTGTCAAAAAAAAATGATGTAACATCTTGGCAATGTTTATATCCATAAAAGAGGGTTATAAAGAAATGATATGACACATTCTAATACATAGAATGTATTCTCTTTTTTGTTATCAATTTTTTGATTTTTAAAATATAGAATATATTAAAGATTTTTTCATTCTCATATGTAAATTATATTTTTATTATAAATGGGTCTTTAACAGTAATTCTATATATCCATGGCAATTTATGTTATTAACCATTTGTTTTCCTCTTTTTTATGTTATTAATTAGTTTTCCATTATTTATTTTAATTAATGATTCAATTTATTGTAATTTATGTAAACTGACTTTTTATTTTTCTTTCTTTATGTTACCAACCATTCATTTTCCTTTCTTTATTTTAATTAGTCATTTATTTCCCTTATTTAAACATAAGTGTTTTCTTTTGTTATGTTATTGGTGTTTTAATCATTTGTCATTCAACAAACTACATTTCACTTTCTCCCTCTAACACATTTCTCTCCTAAATTTGTAATGTTAAAAGATTAATCATTGTTTTCGATATTTGTTCATTGTTGAGTTATTTGTTATTGTATTTACTTCAAGTGTCTTTTATGTTTTTTTTGTAGTAAGTGACAAGAGAAACAAGCTATCTACGTATGTCGAAGAACATCAAAGTTTTATCATCAAAGCACATATATTATTATTACATGTAAGTATTTCATTCGAGTACTACTTCAAGTACAATGTATTATTGATTTTTTTCTATTTTGTAGTTTCGTGATTTATTGCTACATTAATTCTCATTTTTATGTCACTTTTCCGGAATGTAACCCACAATGCTAAAAACATTTGAGTATTGATTATTTTGATATTACATTATTACTCGCATGGGACAACAAATCTTCGTTTTTATATTCGTTTCTTGATTTGATTCGAGTGTTCATTTGAAAAATCTATGTTCTACTAAAACGTAAACTGACTAACATTCTTCGAATTTGTTTTCTTGACAATTATTTTGAATTATGTTAAAAGTTAGGTCGATTTCATTTTGTGAATTTTTTTGCTTCATTAACTTATAAGTTTCAACATCAACTTTTTGCTACAATTTAACGAGATTGATACCACCCTTAACAATGTATCCAAGACAATCAATTTAGAAAATGAAGTTGATGAATCACATTTAAAAAAGAAAGTGAAACGGATTGACAATGCTATGTGTAACGTCCCAAAAATAACATAGTCATGCAATACCATAAAGTAAACATTCGAATTACATAATGATCTTGTCTTTACACCATCCATAAATCATACTAAACAAAATTGACAGCGGAAGTCTCTAAATCCCACAGCCGAGAGCTATTCTATAGTCAACATAGCCAAAACTTGAAGTTACTCTAAGCTTCAAGTCCTTCTTATCGCCTCCTAGTTCTTACTTGAAGAACCCTTAACATGCTTACCTGAAAATGGTTTAGTTTTGAAAGCGAGGGTTAGACCATAAGGTCTAGTGAATTCCCTCTGAAAACAACATGTACACAGTATAAAATCGTTTATAAAAATATCATCGTAAACCTTAACATAACATCAGGCATGGTACTACACTGTATATAGGATCACATAAACATTCCGCGATCGGGGCCCAATGGGTTACCCTCTCGCCCTCAACCGGAGCCTACGCAAACTCCCCTTCCCGGAGCTTACACAGATCCCCTTTCTACTCGAAATAGGAGGAAACGAATTCCAACCTACCAGTCTGTCATACATATCCAAGGGATCATCAGATCCCAATGATCTATCTCTGATCCCACAGTGTAGACCGACTCCACATAGCACATCGTTCATTTCATAAAACATGCAACCTTAAATCCTTTAAATCATCATTCTCATTTCATTATATCAATAATAAGCTTTCTTAAGTAAAACATGTAGTTCATGGAAAAACATGCGTGATGGTTACAAACAGTTCATGCTCGTACATAAAACCATAATCAGTTAAAACATTTAACACTTTACGTCGTAAAAAGGTTTAGGGTACTCACCTGATTGCAAATTCTTCTCTAACCTCGAGTCTTGCACCGACCGTTCACCTAAGAATTAATTTATAAATTAATTAGATTAACTCAATATCTGAGTCTACCTTCTCCTCTTAATCCTAACTTAAATGAATAATTAGGATTATCCTCATCATACTAGACCTTAAGTCTTTAACCCAAAACAGCCTAAGCCCAAGAAATCAACCAATCAGCCCAACCATCAGATCGGCCCATTACTGGAACAACCAAGGTTTGCGCCACCTGCCTTTAGCGCAATGTGGACTTTGCGCCATTGCCTTTAGCGCAAATGTGGACTTTGCGCCATTGCCTTTAGCACAATGTGTACTTTGCGCCAACAGCATATGCAAGTTACGAACAGAATCCAAAATACTCATATTTACTTGGTCCAAAAGCTAATTAATTGCACTAACGAGCTTTTCATAGTTAACAAGCAATAAACTCAATCTAATACCTTCTCTTTCACAGTTAAACCGTAATTTTAGACGGAAAATAGGATTTTACCCATTTGCTCTATTCTTAGCCTTTTACTGCCTGAACAAGGAGAAGGCTCAAAATCAGTTCTTACTTGTTTAATGCATTTTACTTCTCAACATGCTAAAACCCTAATCGTGCACACTTCATTTGCTTAGAACCCATTTATTAGATTAACCACCTCCCATGGTGTTCTTGAACATTTAAACCACAAACAGCAGGATTTAATCAAAAGGGGAAATGCTAGTTGGCTTAAACGCAACTGAAGAAACTTAGGAGAGATTATTGCTTACCTAAAATTGGAGTTCCCTCTGGAATTCGATGCTCAACTTCTCTTCTCCTCTGCATTTTTCTTTCCTCAGCCGCCACCCCAAAATCTTCAGTAGAATGAACAGGAGCAAATGACCTAGGGATTCGGTCCTTAATATGACTTTCACACTTTTCACTTAAGTCCTCCAACAAGCTTTTATTCCTTACCAATTGGCCACTAAACTTTCCCTTTCTTCACAAACTAGGGTTGTTACACTATGTAATCGTGTTCACGTGACTCATGCATCAATACAAACTTTGACCCAAACTACCAAAAAATTAAGGAATTGATCATAAAGGAGAAAAAAATATTGGAAGAAAAGTCAATGACTAAACAAAAAAATGTGGATTCTTGATAAAAAGATCTCTTAGAATCTAAAGAATTCTACGTTTTTTGTTATAACTATTTAATAATATTGATAAATATAAACACTTTATTACACTTTTCACGTATTGTCATATTTTTTTTAAAAGATGATTAGAATTGTTGAAATAATCATATTATTTGTTTTTTTTTATATAAAGATTCTTTAAATTACATATTTTAATGATAATACAAAAATTTAATAATGTAATTTTATTTGGTAATTGTTGAAACAATTTGTATATGTGTTGTTTCCGTTTAAATAAGTATAGAAGATTTATTCTAAATCTAAATGTTTTTAATTTTTATTTATTGTAGTCTCGAGCCTTGGTTATCTGATATCTTCTAGGACTTTGTATTTTGTTTTAGTTTTCAATTTATGTTATTTTTTGTAATGATTTATTTTAAATGGTGTTCATTAATGTTATATATAAATATATAAATATTAGTTATTACTAATAATTTATCTCACACATCCAACATATTTCATAATTCTATTAACTAAATAATTTTAAAGTCAATCAATACTAAAAATAAATCATTGTATATGTATTTGCAACATATTCCATATCTATGAAAATAATAACAACAATTTTCATAGTTTTGTTAACATAAAATTTGATCATCGCGCAACGCGCGATGTCGAACACTAGTATATATATTAAAGGAAAATCCACTAACAATGATGTGGCACATTGTTAGAGTAGGATTTGCCTAAAGAAATTTTCTCATTGTTTTGAAGGGAAATTAATTAAAATACCCTAAGTCAAACATTGAGTTACCAAAATACCCTAAATTTTTTCAATTTTGCAAAAATACCCAAAATACCCGCGATGAGGTCCCGCGATCGCGGGATACGGTGACGTGGCACGTATTTTGGCCCCAAATGCCCCGCGAAGCCCCTCAACTTTGGCCGAGGTGCACTTTCGGTCCCTGCCCGCGATCGCAGCCCGTGATGGCCCGAATTTTACACTTTTGGTCCCTGAAATTTACACTTTCAGCCCCTGAAAATTTACACTTTCAGCCCCTAAACTTAGACGAATCTTGCATGATTTTACTGTTTTTTTTCCACAATTATTGCACTTTAAAGACCGATTTGTGGTTGAAATTCATTTGCATGTTTGAATCAATGTTAAATCAATGTTTTTGGAATACCAGTTTGTGGATGAAATGAGAGATTGGTTTTCTGATATGTTGGTTGTTTCATTGATAAATAGACGTAAAATGCAAGCCATAATCCCCACACAACGATTTCATTATTGCAATATTTCTTTCTGCAATATTTTGTGTTTGAGATACTACTGAAAAAATGAGTTCATCTGTTGCAAAAGCTAAACTATATTTCTGTTTTGATGGTGAATGGGTGCAAGATAACAATGAGTGGAATTTTGCTTATAAATCTAAGCATGGTGTAAAAGTGTCAGTAAACTATACTTATCAGAAGTTTGTTGCATACGCCATGCAAAAATGTGGAATCAACTCTTCTGATGTTTGCAAGTTAGTGTTTAAAAATGGCGATGGGTCATTTGTGGATTTATCCAACGATGGGGATATCTCTACTTTTCTGCACCTTGCAGTCGATTCAGAAAGACCCCCATTACTCTTTGTGTATCCCGGCGTATTCGACGGTGACGACGACGGTGACGAGGAGGGTGACGACGACGAAGACCTCCAAATAGAGCAGCCTGATTCTCAACAACAACAACCACCACAACCACACGAATGGCGTACTGCTGGAGTTGCTGATGACGAAACCCACGTTTTCAGAACGGGTAATTCTGAAATAGACAGATCAGACACCGATAATGATGATCACAAAGAATATACCCCTAGTAGAAAATCATGTAGTCAGATAAATGACTTTTTTGATATGCCCCATATTCTTCCAGACTCCCATACCCAGACACAAAGCTACGAACCTACACCTTATATTCACAGTGAAAGTTTAACAGCAGGTCAGATATTCGATTCGAAGGATCTCTTAGCAAGTCAGATCGGACTCAAGTTCTTGGAAGAGGGTTTCCAAAGTCGCGTGCGGGCATCTGACAAAAGCAAATACGTAGTTGAATGTGCTAGAGAAAAGTGTGAGTGGAGGTTGTACGCGATTCACACGGGTCCCAAAGGAGGGGCGATAATGATTAGAAAGTTGCACGACGTACACACTTGTACGAGGACGCAACTTAATCCCCACCACAAACAAGCCGGCAAAAAGACTTTGGGTGCGATCCTGAAAAACAAATTTATTGATGTTAGCAGGTCATTGCGTCCAAAGGACATCATCCACGACGTTCACCGGCAGTTCGGCGTCACGATTGATTACCACCAAGCGTGGCGTGCGCGCTGCCATGCCCTGTTTATGGTGAGAGGCACGTTCGAGGAGTCGTATGAACGACTCCCGACATATTTATATAATTTGCAGCTGCAGAACCCTGGTACTGTCATGCAGCTACGGACCGATTCACGTGGACGGTTTGAGATGTGCTTCGTGGCCCTTGGACCCGCGGTACGTATTTTAACACGTCATATGTTTAGACATTATAAACTATAACATTTACACATTATAAACTATAACATTTTAACCTATGTTTTTGCAGATCCGCACATTTATGGCAAATCTACGTCGTGTCCTGATAATAGACGCAACCCATTTAAAGGGCCGTTACATGGGTATGATGTTCCTGGCGGTTGCCATGGACGGGGATAACTCCATCGTTCCAGTAGCTTTCCGCGTAGGCAAGTCTGAAACCGGGGACGAGTGGACTTGGTTTATGTCCATGTTGAGACAAGCTATCGGAGACCCGCAAGGGTTGGTGTTTATGTCTGACAGGGCTCCTTCCATAAGCGCCGCAATCTCTGCCATGTACCCAAACGCCCCTCACGCCATATGCTGTCGACATTTGGAGATGAACGCCAAATCCAAGGACAAACGTATTACCACCTACAAGGATGTCTATTGGGTGGCATGCAGAGCATATACGGATCGGGAGTTTAACAAGTACATGAATATGCTACGATACAGTGTCAAGGAAGCAGCCAAAGTCTTTGACGATGCTGGACCGGAGAGGTGGTCCGCGGCCCATTTTCCTGGACAACGGTATGACATTCTGACCTCGAATAGTGCAGAGTCTGTGAATGCACTCTCTCGTTTTGCGCGTAGATGTCCGATTGTTAATCTTATGGACTACTTTCGGGCCTTTCAACAAGAGTGGTATCAAATTCGACGCCTAAAAGGAGCTGAGATGCAAAATGCACTCACACCAACGACGGAGAATATCGTTCAGTACAGGGCGCGTCGTACGGCGACATGGCCGGTAAGAGCAATCGGGTATGGGAAGTACGAGGTGCATGATGACTATATTCACGCGATTGTGAATATGGAAGACCACCTTTGTTCGTGTCGCGAATGGGATAAATCTGGGTTACCGTGCGGCCATACCATCGCTGCAGCAAGATATATGAGTCGTACAGATTGCAGCGACTTGGCTGTACCTTTCTTCACGTCCGAATATTACCGGAAAACATACGTGGAGGTAATAAACCCAGCTGGACCCCCTGCAGCATGGGTGTATCCACCCGACCCGCTTCCACCATGCTATCCACCTTTAATGGATAAGAACAGGGCCGGGAGACCGAGAAAGAACGACCGACGTCCATCACGTGGTGAAAGTTCGATACAACGAAGATGTACTCGGTGCCAATGCGTAGGACACACTCGTGGAGAGTGTCCAAATCCCGCCCCTTCAATCGTGCCAAGGAGACATTCTATCAGTCACACCCCGGGCCCGTCACAGCTTGAACCATATGGAACAAACCCATATGATACTGTTGATCTAAACACTGATTTGTAAATGATATATATACACAGCTAGTTTGTATTCCATCCAACATGCTCTTCATCTTCAATCTTTCTGACCCTTCTTCAACGGCTTCTGCTTTTGCAACCACGTATGGCCATTGTGTACCACAACCCAGACACAGTTTAGCAAATGAGTTGAGGGTTGTCATATATTCTACAAGAGGAGTAGGCCCACGTGGATAGACTACGGCTACCAAAATCTAGCATCATTAACAAACAAAACCCCATGTTTGTTTATCCGAATGAGGTAACCTCTGACTTGACCTTGCATGATGTATCCAACCTAACCGTGGTTCAGCGGCTTAAAAACTACTTTTCAGATAAATTAACAACAACAAAAAAATACAAAACAACAACACAGTAAAAAAAATACAAACAACAACACAGTAAAAAAAATACAAAACAACAAAAAAATACAAAACAACTAAAACAACCACCACCTACTTAAAAATTGATTTAGTTTCATCAATCCAAGCTTGCTTCTCGTTTACCTTCGCTTGAATAATTGCGAAGTCTTGCAGAATATGGTGAATTGCTTCTTGTTCTCGACGAACACGAGCCTCTCGAGCTTTTATATCCCCTTTCATCCTTTTGATCTCACTGTCTTCCTCTTCGATCTTTCTCAAATGGACTGCCTTCCTGTCCATAATTTTTTCCACTCTTCTGTTAGTTCATCTATCTCCTTTTCCTTTTTTGCTATGGCGACCTCGATTTGAGGTGGCATTTTTTCAGGAGTAGACTTAGGGTTTGATGACGATGCCATTTGTGGATGAAATGAGAGAAGAGAAATCAAGAGAGAAAGCAATTCAAAGAAAGAAAGCAAGAGAGAAATCAAGAAAGAAAGCAAGAAACTAGTGTGAATTGTGAATTGCATATTACTGATATTTATGGATGAAATCTCAAAAGTGCAAATGAATTTCAACCACAAATCCGTCTTCAAAGTACAATAATTGTGAAAAAAACAGTAAAAGCATGCAAGATTCGTCTAAGTACAGGGGCTGAAAGTGTAATTTTTCAGGGACCAAAAGTGTAAAATTTGGGCCATCGCGGGCTGCGATCGCGGGCAGGGACAAAAAGTGCACCGCGGCCAAAGTTGAGGGGCTTCGCGGGGCATTTGGGGCCAAAATACGTGCCACGTCATCGTATCCCGCGATCGCGGGACCTCATCGCGGGTATTTTGGGTATTTTTGCAAAATTGAAAAAATTTAGGGTATTTTGGTAACAGTTGGTCAAACTTAGGGTAATTTAATTAATTTCCCTGTTTTGAATTTTCTAGAAATTTAATAAGTTAAAGACTATAGTACCCCTAAATGAAAAACATGTATTTCATTATAAGAAGGTTTTTTTGGTAATTTCATTTCCACTTTAATTAGCTTTAACTTTCAAACTACACAACTTCATAGAGATATTTATCATAGTCTTTTCATATTTCCATCATCTAATTTAGAAAAAACCTACAATAAATGATGTGACACATTGTTACAAGATGATTATTTATAAATATAATTAAGTTAAAGACGTTAAAAATGTTAGTTAAGTTAACGATTTTTCTACACGTGAATAAAAAATGTGTATTTCATTATTCTTTCCAAAATGATAACAAAATTTCGAAACCAAAGACGTATTTAATTGAGAAACTCGCATTAGTAGTTCACATATATCTAAACATAAAATATGAAGTTTCTTAGGTGGCATTTTGTGGAAGAGTTATTTCATAATTCATTTTTTTTGAAATTTTTAGATTTTTAACTTATTTTGATGGTCATATTAATTGTCTTTTATTAACTAATAAATGTCCTATACTTTTCGGTTTTCTATTCCGTTTTTATCCCGTCTATATATTATATCTCGTTTAACATTTTTTCTTTTGTTTTACTGAATCCTCCATCATATTGCAAACTATACAATCGAATGTCTAATGAAGATAGAAAGATTTTTTCTTTTATTTTACCGAATTCTCCATCATATTGCAACTGAATGTCTCATCAAGATGGAAGCTACATTTTATGGTTTATTTTATGTTTTTATGTGAGCTATTTGATGTTATTGATGTGTTGTGTTTTTTTTGTAGAATTTTTATCGTGAAACCGTTATTCTTCCTCTATAAATCCATGTAAGAGTTGTTATATTTTATTTTATGATTTGTCTCGGTTATATATTGTTGATAAATGTTTTTATTCCATGTTATTATATTTTATAAGTATTGTTATGTCTATTGTTCTGTGTGATATGTCGTATTTATGTGTCTCTAAATAGTTTTTTTTATTGTTCATACTAAATGTTATATAACCATAAACTTTTTCAGGTAACAAATAATACATAATATTTTATGATTTGTGTGAGTTGTTATTGATGAATGTTTTTTTTCAAAATTTCTTCCTTATTATTATATTTTATTCATTATGATTTTTCATCCCTCATTTTTCGAAAGTTATTTATGTTGTATGTGTATTACTTTTTATGTACCTTTTTATTTTGCATAACTTTGTTTTACTAATATCGTTGTAGTTATTCAAGTTTTATTTTTTGTTTCTTGACAACAATTGTAATTATTATGTGTAAACCTCTTCATAATCTGTTAATAATTAAGTTGTAAAACAAACATTATTAGCTAAAATGGAAGACTAATTTTGTGTACACTCATCGTAACAGTTAATATTTCACATATGATTGAAACTAACCATCTTCGTACAAATTTTAACTTTAATGTCAAATCAATATTTTGCAACAAAAAAAAGTGTATAACATTCTATTTGTTACAAGAAACAATATCAATGAAAATATGTAATTTACATCTAAACAACCCACTAAATTTATTGTCTTATACTACATCTGTAACACCCCATATTTTAATTTCTTATGGTTGTTGAGAATAATTAAGACTTTGGGGGCCAAAGTGTGAAATATGAGACTTAAGTGCCTAAGAGGTGAATGAGGAAGTTAAAATGACATGAAAACCCTAATCTCTTCATTTTATTTTGGTTCATGCGTCTGAGAGAAGAAATTGGGAGAAGAGGAGAGCTCTAATTGGAGATGTGAAGGGAAGAAGTTTCAGCAAATGTTTGAGTCATCATCTTCAAGGTATGATCTCTCATTCTTCTTATTCTTCCCCTCCTCTATGTTTGGTTGGACTAGTTTATGATTTGGGGATTTGATAATCCATTTGTTGGGTAAGTTTTAATCAATGGAAGAAAGAAGCAATTAATTTTGGGATTGATTATCTGTGGGTTTTGTTCAATCAGTAAGAAACTTCATCCTCCTTGTGAACTTGCACCATTTCCATGGTAGATTTTGGGGTTTTGCCAAGAGTTAGATATTGGAATAAAAGTGATGAATCATTGGTGGGTTTTAGATGGATTTTGTTAGATTAAATGATGTTTTGATGCTTGGTAATTATGGGAAAAGGTCTAGAACATCCATTATCTTATTTTGGATACTTAAAAATCGATTCGGGAGCATTTTGGGGGTATTAGAGTGGAGTTTTTGGACTGAAAATGGGTGTGCAGACTTGAGAATGACGAACAGGAGGTTACGCGGTTTGTTACGCGGTTTGCAAACCACGTAACAAGTGGCGTAAGCCCCTGATTTGTGTACCTTCTTCGGTTCGCTTCGGGTTTCGGGTATAGAATCGAGGCACCGTTTGGGGGTTTGTTTTAGGGGCTTAGTAGGGATGTTTTGGGATGTAATTAGGTGGTTTAACACCATTCTTATGACGTCCAATTCAGGTGTTCAGTTTAAACTAAGGTGGGTTTTGGAGCGTGTGTCGATGTGCGAATGCTAAGGTGAGTTCCCTAAACCCTTTTGACGCAAATGAAATGTTTTGCTAAAGTTTTCGTATCTGAATTTGGTTTGAACATGCTGACATGATTAAACGTTTTAGTAAAGGTTTCTTAACTGATTATGGTTATGAGTATGATGACATGTTTAAACATTTTGAAAGGTTTTATTGTACATGATATGGAAATGTTTACAAATGCATGCAAGTTGTTTATACGTTCATTCATACGTAAATGTTGATTTCATATGCTTGTGATGAGGTTGTAATGTGGGGAGTCGGGTTGCACAGTGGGGGCGGCATGGAAGATAGCCGTACCCGGCTTTGTAGGGCGATAGCCGTACCCGGCTTTGTAGGGCGAATGCCGTACCTGGCTTTGTAAGGTGATGAAAGTTGCGACCACTGTGCAATACCCTTATGTGGAGTCAAGCCTTTAAATCGGAACTTCCGTTTATTGTTATAATGGTTAAATGTTTTATACTACTGTTTATGTGGAACTGTTTTAAAGAGGGAATTCACTAGACCTCATGGTCTAACCCTCGTTTTTCAAAAATAAAAACCATTTTCAGGTGTTAATCGTGTATGGAGTTTCATCTAATGATGATGGAAGGTCGGGGCGTGGTAAAAGAGGGAGAGGTAGTGAAGACTTGTAGAGTACCGTCAGGCTTCTTGTAGTATCTCAGTTGTGAAGGTGGTTCCGCTGCGAGTTTAGAGTAGATCTGGTGTATTGTATACTTTGGGACCGTTTTTTATTGAAATGTTAAAACTTATATTTTATTAGATTTTGGGTTGTTACAAATGGTATCAGAGCCATAGTTTAAGGGATTTAGGTGACCGGATGGGCCTAAACTTAAACTGTGGAGTAGAGTGGGACACAACTGAGATATATGAAGCCATTAGGAAAGACCTTAATCATAGGATTTCTTAACAATGGTAGTGAGAACTCTCATGTAAGGTAAATTCAAATAGCATCTTGCCAATGCTATTATGGATCTACAGGTGCATGGGTGTAATCAATCACTATTGTCGGGATGAGTGGTGAGTGTGGCAGTATGTAGAAGGTTTTAACCTTGTGTTTGATAGCAAAGAGTTGATGTGTCATGGAAGAGATCCCTTGTGGTGGGATGTTTGCAACTTCTAGAGGAAGTGTTGTCTGGAATGTTATTATGCTGTCTGGAAGTAAATTTTCTAGGATTCAAATGAATGAATGGTTGTATGGGGAGGGCAACTCCTAGTGCTAGTGGGTCCCCACCCTTAGGATCGTTGTGTCGGTCAGTTAGGTTAGGAGTGAGAATTATGCGGACATCTTGAAACCTTTAATTCAAGATCAAGTTAGGGAATCTAGTCTGGATTCCTTAGTCAAGCGGTTTAGTGGCAAGGTTAATGATTGCAAAAGATCAGTATTGTTTTGTGGTATGCATGTAAGAGTGGTCGATCAAGTGGGCTGTGAAACACTTGTACTACAAGTTGTAGCATAAGTAAGAAAGCGGTTGTTGGTTATAGTATGGTACCAGTGAAGAGTTAAAGTGAGTGCAACGGTTGACTTGGTTAGAGTGAATAGCCTTCAATTGCATATTGAATTCCATGCATTTTGTTGTTAAACCTATTATACGAGATTCTTTCATGTTAAAAAGCATGTACGTGCATGACATGTTTTCTTGTTTTGGGAACTGAGTTGACGCGTGCGAGCGTGTTTTCTTTAAAGTAAAAGACAAACTTGTTTTCATTATACGATAAAGCTTTGAACTTAGTGATTTACGAATTATTTCACGTTTTTCTTGTGGAGAGAATCTTCGTTACGAAAATATATTGAAAACGTTTTATTGTGAGGTTTGTTTTACAAACAAAATGAGTACTGACTCGTTATTTTCATGTAAACGAGTGTTGGAGTTAACTGACCCACTTTGGGTAAGTGATTTCGTTCTGAACTTTCTAGCTGTATTGGAAAGGGTTTCGTTGGAGATGACCGTTGTGTCGGCATCGAGTTAGATGGACAAGGTTACGAATTATCGTAAGAGTGCCTGTAAGCGATCCTTGCGATCGTTGTGTTTCACTATTCATCCTGAGTGGTGTCGTATCATGCATACTCAAGCTTGTTTTATGATTTTGTGACTATTGCATTTTTAAAAGGGTGCTAAATGATTTCAATCGTTGTGTCATTATGCATGAAGGCTATGAACTCGCTAGGTCAGGAATGGTATTACGACTAAGGATAAGAAAGGCTTTGAGAGTGGAATTGCCAGTAGAATAAGATGTGGTCGAGTTATGACCTTAGTGTTTCCTTTAGAGGAAGTGGGTGAATACCGGGAGCCTCGGGCAGTGAACTCGGAATGTCGGTATGATTGTAGTTTGAGCTATTGCTTGGTTATATGAGAGTAGTCTTAAAGGCGGTGAAAGTTGAAATGGTTAGAGTGTCTGTTGGGGGAATAGTAGTAAGTAGCGTTACGTTACTTGAGGTGATGTTATCGGTTTTAAGTTGGAGTAGTGAGATGGTTTGATAACTAGATCTTGCGCTAAGAAAGATCTTGTATTTGTTTTCTCTCAAGTGGGAACGGTGGGATATAAGTTGGTTATGATGCGTTGGACGAAGTGGATTCTGTTAGGAATCCTAGATTGTCAAGAAGGAATGGAACCATCATGTAGTCCTTTGATGTGGAGATTTACGACTGTTTAGCATGTCTCAAGTTGGAAGTTTTGTCGGGAAGTTGAAAATTGGGAAATAAACCGTTGTGTGTGAACGAATGAGGTCCGTCGTGAATGTGTAAATGATATGGTATAGGAACAGCTAGTGAGGGCATTAGGAGAACGGAAGATCACCAATGTGGACGTGATGCCCATTGAGGTTTTGATGATTCGCGGGAGCGTAAGGTGTTTAGCATAGCGGAGATGGATCGCGAGGAGTTGACGAGAAACGAGAATCTGTTCGAGGAGTTAGGAGAAGTAGATTCCTTCGGGAATCCTTGTCTGTCGTGAGGTGACTGGACAATTGCAAGTCGATTGTCGATGTTGAAATCAATGACCGTTCTGTCGGATAGTTGTCAGGAGGCTGCTATTGGAGAAGTAACTATAGTGTGGTTATCGTGTTGAGTTTTCTTGCGTACGATGTAAGAAGTTGTTTGGAGAAAGGTGTATATCCGGCATGACGCTGGACCACCTTGTGTGAGTGTTTTAGGAGTGAAAGATTTCGGTAGCATAAGTGAATTTCTATGGTGCTTGATAAGCCAAATAAGAACGAGTTGATTAGTGTAATCGAAGCGAGTGTGCTTTGATTAGATGATCTTGTCATGTGGTTCGTCTAGACCCGAGAAAGACAAAGTCGGGAAACTATTCACTTCAAATGGAATTGTGTTATGGGTGGCGTGAAGGAAGTAGTATCCTTTGTGTGTGTAAAGGCATCATGATAGCTTGTTTGCAATGTAGTCGTGTGGTGTGATAGTAGCGTGAGGAAGTGGTAGCACTTGGAATCGAAGGAACGTGTAGGTCATAGATGTAATGTTGGTTTGCCGTAATGTTAGAATAGTCAAAGGTGGTGAGTATGCTCGATTGAAGTGTGTGGTTTTGCAGGCAGTATATGTTAATGCTAGATTGAGATCTGGAGATTGAGTTGCGATTGGTGACGGGATGAGAGGAGAATCCTTGTTCTTCTCGATCCTATTGGATCTTTGGAGTGAGTTTTCATACTTCACTTGATTGTCGAAGAGGATATTGTAACAATTAAACTATGGTGCTTCGTTATGAAGTGTAGTCAAGGGCGTTGGAGTATTCCGTGGATGTAAAGAAATACAATGAGTAGGATGACTGTGTTGGGGAGTTAGGAACTCTTAGTAGTTCTCGGTGCTAAGTACTTTACGAGGACTTGGCTAGGGTCTTGATTGGCAAATCTGGAGAAACAGTTCTTTTGGACTGTAGCGGTGAGTGTTGGGCGTTCTGAGTAGGCACGAGAGAAAGTGACGACGGTATGGTAGATCAAGTATAGACAGGCTTGCGGTGAGAAAATGTCAGGAGATACTGGAAAGGCAGTTTGTAATTAAGGAACTGTTATTTGAGGGGCATAAGATGAGGGATTGATGTGTATGTCATGGTTAAAGAGTTGAGGAAGCTAAGTTCGTGCGATCGGTCTAAAAGTTGGCTCGTGTTAGCAAGTCATTATGTTGAGGCATCTTTAGTGTATCAAGTTAGAATGGAAGCATGTGGTCGGATGTGGTTCCCTGGTTGAGAGATTTTTGGATTTGATTCGGTATCGTCGGGGAGAATGTGTCACATGAACGTGTTGTTCAGTGTTCGATCAAGTGAGACAGTTTGAGTGAGTTTGGTCACTCCTCTTCGTGGTAGGGCAAGAGAATTTTGGTGGTGGTTCCTTTTTAGTGGAACCATTAGGTGGATTTGGCGAGGAATATAATGATGTATAGAAATGAATTATGTCTTAGTGATTGTTATGAGTTTGGACCGTTGATTGGTAACTGTGGTGGCACGTGTGATCGGTGCGAGTTTGGGGAAACGTAAATTATGTCAGGCGAGAGTTGTGTTGGCGGGATGGTGCTCTTCCTTTTGAAAAGGATGTTATGCAGTGGTGAGAACGCGGTAGCGATATGAGGGTGATCTTGTGTAACGTCGACGAAGGGAGTGGTCAGTGTCCGTTTAGAGATTACAGGCGTGCGTGGGTTGGCATGCTACCGACCTGAGAATGGGGTAGTTGGCCGAGGAGCGATGTCAAATAATGTTGTACGTTGACGGTTCTGATCAGAAATGGATGGATAAGTGTATGGGACTAGAACGATTGGATTGAAAGGTATGAGTTTTTGCAATCTCAAGGCGGGAAAAACATTCCCCATGGGTTGGAGTAGTGTGTTTCAGGAGGAAATTGAATTGGACCATTTTGTAATGGAGTAATAATGGCTATCGAATGAATTGGGGAATGTTGGTTGAAATCTCGGTGCGGTGTTACCAGTGTAAGTAGCGCGAAGGGATGGAGAGTGGGATATTGGTATGTCGTTAGGGAGCGAGCATTGGGCTGGTCGGTTGAAATCTTGTAGAAGAGGTGTTTGCAACCTTTTAAGAAATTTTGTTGAGTAATGCGAGTATTGGAAGTCGGAAGTTAACTCCAAAGTGCAACATGGGTCCGGCAATGGAATTCCGAGGACGAAATTCAAATGAGGGGGAGGTGATGTAACACCCCATATTTTAATTTCTTATGGTTGTTGAGAATAATTAAGACTTTGGGGGCCAAAGTGTGAAATATGAGACTTAAGTGCCTAAGAGGTGAATGAGGAAGTTAAAATGACATGAAAACCCTAATCTCTTCATTTTATTTTGGTTCATGCGTCTGAGAGAAGAAATTAGGAGAAGAGGAGAGCTCTAATTGGAGATGTGAAGGGAAGAAGTTTCAGCAAATGTTAGAGTCATCATCTTCAAGGTATGATCTCTCATTCTTCTTATTCTTCGTCTCCTCTATGTTTGGTTGGACTAGTTTATAATTTGGGGATTTGATAATCCATTTGTTGGGTAAGTTTTAATCAATGGAAGAAAGAAGCAATTAATTTTGGGATTGATTATCTGTGGGTTTTGTTCAATCAGTAAGAAACTTCATCCTCCTTGTGAACTTGCACCATTTCCATGGTAGATTTTGGGGTTTTGCCAAGAGTTAGATATTGGAATAAAAGTGATGAATCATTGGTGGGTTTTAGATGGATTTTGTTAGATTAAATGATGTTTTGATGCTTGGTAATTGTGGGAAAAGGTCTAGAACATCCATTATCTTATTTTGGATACTTAAAAATCGATTTGGGAGCATTTTGGGGGTATTAGAATGGAGTTTTCGGACTGAAAATGGGTGTGCAGACTTGAGAATGACGAACAGGAGGTTATGCGGTTTGTTACGCGGTTTGCAAACCACGTAACAAGTGGCGTAAGCCCCTGATTTGTGTACCTTCTTCGGTTCACTTCGGGTTTCGGGTCTAGAATCGAGGCACCGTTTGGGGGTTTGTTTTAGGGGCTTAGTAGGGATGTTTTGGGATGTAATTAGGTGGTTTAACACCATTGTTATGACGTCCAATTTAGGTGTTCGGTTTCAACTAAAGTGGGTTTCGGAGCGTGTGGCGATGTGCGAATGCTAAGGTGAGTTCCCTAAACCCTTTTGACGCAAATGAAATGTTTTGCTAAAGTTTTCGTATCTGAATTTGGTTTGAACATGCTGACATGATTAAACGTTTTAGTAAAGGTTTCTTAACTGATTATGGTTATGAGTATGATGACATGTTTAAACGTTTTGAAAGGTTTTATTGTACATGATATGGAAATGTTTACAAATGCATGCAAGTTGTTTATACGTTCATTCATACGTAAATGTTGATTTCATATGCTTGTGATGAGGTTGTAATGTGGGGAGTCGGGTTGCACAGTGGGGGCAACATGGAAGATAGCCGTACCCGACTTTGTAGGGCGATAGCCGTACCCGGCTTTGTAGGGCGATAGCCGTACCCGGCTTTGTAGGGCGAATGTCGTACCTGGCTTTGTAAGGTGATGAAAGTTGCGACCACTGTGCAATACCCTTATGTGGAGTCAAGCCTTTAAATCGGAACTTCCGTTTTTTGTTATAATGGTTAAATGTTTTATACTACTGTTTATGTGGAACTGTTTTAAAGAGGGAATTCACTAGACCTCATGGTCTAACCCTCGCTTTTCAAAAATAAAACCATTTTCAGGTGTTAATCGTGTATGGAGTTTCATCTGATGATGATGGAAGGTCGGGGCGTGGTAAAAGAGCGAGGGGTAGTGAAGACTTGTAGAGTACCGTCAGGCTTCTTGTAGTATCTCAGTTGTGAAGGTGGTTCCGCTGCGAGTTTAGAGTAGATCTGGTGTATTGTATACTTTGGGACCGTTTTTGATTGAAATGTTAAAACTTATAATTTATTAGATTTTGGGTTGTTACAACATCTAATTAGTTTTCATTTATCAAATTGCATTTTATCTTAACTTACTACGGATTTTCTAACAATAATTTTTTGTCGCCGTCCAACACAAATATATAAATGAAGGCTATAAGGTATTAACATGACATAATGGAAACTTATTATCGGGTTATCCCACGTTGATAAGAAAAAGAAATATTAGAAAATGTAGTTGTGTGTATGAAAGGAGAACGATAGCTTGAAAATCAGTATCAGATTCTTCACAAATAATCACAAATATTAATTTATTTAATAACTACCACTTTTCTTATAGAACTGCAATTATAATTAAAAAATGGAAAGAACTGTTTATTAAAGTTCTTAATACACTAATAGTTGCCATGTTATTTTTCGGTTAAGAAATTACGTTTGGTAAAACAACATTTCTTACATAGTACTTTTATGTATGGAGAATAAGCTGAAGAATCACTATTATGCACATGCTAATTTGGTTAGAGTTTAGAGTTATACTTGCGATGAGTAGACACACCTATCATGTTGGACTCAACTTTACATATTGAGTTTTATCTAAAATACTCATCTTTTTAATGTTTTTAAAAACGAATCACAATATTTATTGCTACTTTTTTTCGAGTTTATCATCCACGTTATACTTCATACAATACTCTCACATCTAATGTCATAGACTCTAAAATCGGATAAAATATACAACTGAAATAATTATAATTTCACACCATAACCAACGTATATATGTAATTTTGATCATAAGATTTCGTTACCGCGCAAAGCGCGGTGCCACACCTAGTTATTAATAAAAGCAAAATGTGAAAAGAAAACTACACGAAAATAACATTTATTTTTATAATTAATATAATTATTAAAAAATAATGTTTATAATAACAAGGTTATTTTATTATTAAATAAAAACAAAAGAAAAAAGAAAAAACTCTACAAAAATAGAAAAACAGAAAAATAGTAGGTTAAATGAAATTTTAAAAGAAAAATATATTTTATTAAGGGAAATTAATTAAAATACCCTAAGTTTGACCATCACTTACCAAAATGCCACAAATCTCTCTCATGTTACAAAAATGCCCCAAAAATCCGCGATGGAGCCCGCGATCGCGGGCCCCAGGCCACGTGTCACCAAACTTTGCCCACTTTGCCCGCGTTGGTCCCTCAAGAATGCCCGCGGTCCAGATTTCCCCCCTCAAGAATGCCCGTGTTGGCAGTTTTGGTCCCTGCCCGCGTTTGACTTCCTTTGACCCCCGCGATCGCGGGATGACGTGGCACGAACTTTGGCCAAAAGTGCCCCGCGGAGCCCCTCAACTTTGGCCGAGGTGCACATTTGGCCCCTGCCCGCGATGGCCCGCGATGGCCCGCGATGGACCAAATTTTACAGTTTTGGTCCCTGGAAATTTACACTTTTGGTCCCTGAAAATTTACACTTTCAGCCCCTGTACTTAAACGAATTTTGCATGCTTTTACTGTTTTTTTCCACAATTATTGTACTTTGAAGACCGATTTGTGGTTGAAATTCATTTGCATGTTTGAATCAATGTTAAATCAGTGTTTTTGGAATACCAGTTTGTGGATGAAATGAGAGATTGGTTGTCATCAATGTTGGTTGTTTCATTGATAAATAGATGTAAAATGCAAGCCATAATCCACACACCGATTTCATACTTCTTTCTTGATTTCTTTCTGCAATATTTTGTGTTTGAGATACTACTGAAAAAATGAGTTCATCTGTTGCAAAAGCTAAGCTATATTTCTGTTTTGATGGTGAATGAGAGCAATATAACAATGAGTGGAATTTTGCTTATAAATCTAAGCATGGTGTAAAATTGCCAGTAAACTATACTTATCAGAAATTTCTTGCATACGCCATGCAAAAATGTGGAATCAACTCTTCTGCTGTTTGCAAGTTAGTGTTTAAAAGTGGCGATGGGTCATTTGTGGATTTATCCAACGATGGGGATATCTCTACTTTTCTGCACTTTGCAGTCGATTCAGAAAGGCCCCCATTACTTTTTGTGTATCCTGGCGTATCCGACGGTGACAACGACGGTGACGACGACGGTGACGACGACAGTAACGACGACGAAGACCTCCAAATAGAGCAGCATGATTCTCAACAACAACAACCACCACAACCACACGAAGGGCGTACTGCTGGAGTTGCTGATGACGAAACCCACGTTTTCAGAACGGGTAATTCTGAAATAGACAGATCAGACACCGATAATGATGATCACGAAGAATATACCCCTAGTAGAAAATCATGTAGTCAGATAAATGACTTTTTTGATATGCCCCCTATTCTTCCAGACTCCCATACCCAGACACAAACCTACGAACCTACACCTTATATTCGCAGTGAAAGGTTAAAAGCAGGTCATATATTCGATTCGAAGGATCTCTTGGCAAGTCAGATCGGACTCAAGTTCTTGGAAGAGGGTTTCCAAAGTCACGCGCGGAAATCTGACAAAAGCAGATACGTAGTTGAATGTGACAGAGAAAAGTGTGAGTGGAGGTTGTACGCGATTCACACGGGTCCCAAAGGAGGGGCGATAATGATTAAAAAGTTGCACGACGTACACACTTGTACGAGGACGCAACTTAATCCCCACCACAAACAAGCCGGCAAAAAGACTTTGGGTGCGATGCTGAAAAACAAATTTCTTGATGTTAGCAGGTCATTGCGTCCAAAGGATATCGTCCACGATGTTCACCGGCAGTTCGGCGTCACGATTGATTACCACCAAGCTTGGCGTGCGCGATGCCATGCACTGTTTATGGTGAAAGGCACGTTCGAGGAGTCGTATGAACGACTCCCGACATATTTATATAATTTGCAGCTGCAGAACCCTGGTACTGTCACGCAGCTACGGACCGATTCACATCGACGGTTTGAGATGTGCTTCGTGGCCCTTGGACCCGCGGTACGTATTTTAACACGTCATATGTTTACACATTATAAACTATAACATTTACAAATGAAAACCACCTATGTTTTTGCAGATCCGCACATTTCTGGCAAATCTACGTCGTGTCCTGATAATAGATGCAGCCCATTTAAAGGGCCGTTACTTGGGTATGATGTTCCTGGCGGTTGCCATGGACGGGGATAACTCCATCGTTCCAGTAGCTTTCGGCGTAGGCAAGTTTGAAACCGAGGACGAGTGGACTTGGTTTATGTCCATGTTGAGACAAGCTATCGGAGACCTGCAAGGGTTGGTGTTTATGTCTGACAGAGCTCCTTCCATAAGCGCCGCAATCTCTGCCATGTACCCAAACGCCCCTCACGCCATATGCTGTCGACATTTGGAGATGAACGCCAAATCCAAGGACAAACGTATTACCACCTACAAGGATGTCTATTGGACGGCATGCAGAGCATATACGGATCGAGAGTTTAACAAGTACATGAATATGCTACGATATAGTGCCGACGAAGCAGCCAAAGTCTTTGACGATGCTGGACCGGAGAGGTGGTCCGCGGCCCATTTTCCTGGACAACGGTATGACATTCTGACCTCGAATAGTGCAGAGTCTGTGAATGCACTCTCCCGTTTTGCGCGTAGATGTCCGCTTGTTAATCTTATGGACTACTTTCGGGCCTTTCAACAAGAGTGGTACCAAATTCGACGCCTAAAAAGAGCTGAGATGCAAAATGCACTCACACCAACGGCGGAGAATATCGTTCAGTATAGGGCGCGTCGTGCAGCGACATGGCCGGTAAGAGCAATCGGGTATGGGAAGTACGAGGTGCATGATGACTATATTCACGCGATTGTGAATATGGAAGACCACTTTTGTTCGTGTCGCGAATGGGATAAATCTGGGTTACCGTGCGGCCATGCCATCGCTGCAGCAAGATATATGGGTCGTACAGATTGCAGCGACTTGGCTGTACCTTTCTTCACGTCCGGATATTATCGGAAAACATATGTGGAGGTAATAAACCCAGCTGGACCCCCTGCAGCATGGGTGTATCCACCCAACCCGCTTCCGCCATGCTATCCACCTTTAATGGATAAGAACAGAGCCGGGAGACCGAGAAAGAACGACCGACGTCCATCACGTGGTGAAAGTTCGATACAACGAAGATGTACTCGATGCCAATGCGTAGGACATACTCGTGGAGAGTGTCCAAATCCCGCCCCTTCAACCGTGCCAAGGAGACATTCAGTCAGTCACGCCCCGGGCCCGTCACATCTTGAACCATATGGAACAAACACATATGATACTGTTGATCTGAACGCTGATTTGTAATATATATATATATATATATATTCATATTATATATATACACACATACATATGCTTCTAAATGAACATTGATAACACAGCTAGTTTGTAAATGATATATATATTCATATTATATATACACACATACATATGCTTTTAAATGAACATTGATAACACAGCTAGTTTGTAAATGATATATATATTCATATTATATATACACACACATACATATGCTTCTAAATGAACATTGATAACACAGCTAGTTTGTAAATGATATATATATATTCATATTATATATACACACATACATATGCTTTTAAATGAACATTGATAACACAACTAGTTTGTATTCCATCCAACATGCTCTTCATCTTCAATCTTTCTGACCCTTCTTCAACGGCTTCTGCTTTTGCAACCACGTATGGCCATTGTGTACCACAACCCGGACACACTTTAGCAAATGAGTTGAGGGTTGTCATATATTCTACAAGAGGAGTAGGCCCACGTGGATAGAGCACGGCTACCAAAATCTAGCATCATTAACAAACAAAACCCCATGTTTGTTTATCCGAATGAGGTAACCTCTGACTTAATGTATCCAACCTAACCGTGGTTCAGCGGCTTAAAAACTACTTTTCAGGGAAATTAACAACAACAAATAAATACAAAACAACAACACAGTAAAAAAAATACAAACAACAACACAGTAAAAAAAATACAAAACAACAAAAAAATACAAAACAACTAAAACAACCACCACCTACTTAAAAATTGATTTAGTTTCATCAATCCAAGCTTGCTTCTCGTTTACCTTCGCTTGAATAATTGCGAAGTCTTGCAGAATATGGTGAATTGCTTCTTGTTCTCGACGAACACGAGCCTCCCGAGCTTTTATATCCCCTTTCATCCTTTTGATCTCCCTGTCTTCCTCTTCGATCTTTCTCAAATGGACTGCCTTCCTGTCCATAATTTTTTTCCACTCTTCTGTTAGTTCATCTATCTCCTTTTCCTTTTTTGCTATGGCAACCTCGATTTGAGGTGGCATTTTTTCAGGAGTAGACTTAGGGTTTGATGACGATGCCATTTGTGGATGAAATGAGAGAAGAGAAATCAAGAGAGAAAGCAATTCAAAGAAAGAAAGCAAGAGAGAAATCAAGAAAGAAAGCAATAAACAAGTGTGAATTGTGAATTGCATATTACTGATATTTATGGATGAAATCTCAAACATGCAAATGAATTTCAACCACAAATCGGTCTTCAAAGTACAATAATTGTGGAAAAAAACAGTAAAAGCATGCAAGATTCGTCTAAGTACAAGGACCAAAAGTGTAAATTTCCAGGGACCAAAACTGTAAAATTTGGTCCATCGCGGGCCATCGCGGGCAGGGGCCAAATGTGCACCGCGACCAAAGTTGAGGGGCTCCGCGGGGCACTTTTGGCCAAAGTTCGTGCCACGTCAGCCCGCGATCGCGGGGTCAAAGGAAGTCAAACGCGAGCAGGGACCAAAACTGCCAACACGGGCATTCTTAAGGGGGGAAATCTGGACCGCGAGCATTCTTGAGGGACCAATGCGGGCAAAGTGGGCATAGTTTGGTGACACGTGGCCTGGGGCCCGCGATCGCGGGCTTCATCGCGGATTTTTGGGGCATTTTTGTAAGATGGGAGAGATTTGTGGCATTTTGGTAACTTGAAGTTGGACTTTTGGCATTTTAATTAATTTCCCTTTTATTAATAACGTAAAATAAAATAATATATATTTTATTATTTATGCGTCAAATCTTAATGTCTATTCTTTATTTTTATAACTAAATTATAATTAGAAAAGTAATAATGTTTATATTGATTTTTTAAAATAAATGCAAAAAAGGAAAACAGAAACAACCAAATTTTCTTGCATCAAATCACTTTTTCAATTTTACTATAGAAAACTTTCAACGCTTGCATCAAATCACTTTGATTCCCCCTTAGCCTTTCTTTTTTCCATTTTTTTCCATCTTTTCCATCTCCATTATTAATACTCATTATTACAACGCCTGCATCAAATCACTTCTTCTTCTTCTTCTTCTTCTTCTTCTTCTTCTTCTTCTTCTTCTTCTTCTTCTTCTTCTTCTTGTGTTACGTTTTACGATCACTTAAAAATGGCGAATTGGGGAGAAGATTTTCAATGGTATCATAATTCAAATGATGAGGTATTTCATCCACTACTTTAAATATATATATATATATATATATATATATATATATATATATACACACACCATTATGTTATCTCATTTGATATTTTTATGTGTTTGTGTAGGATGATAATGTTCATTCAAACAAATCAACTAAAGCTTGTGAAAACCCTCAACCATCCGTATTTTCTACTGATATGGTATCTTTATGTTTTATTTTATCTCGCTAAATTACTGGTAAAACTAGTAGTTTGTAACTAAAAAAGTCAATTTCAGGTGTTTAATTCTCGTCAAGATATAATTGATTGGGTACGCAACATGGGATATTCACTTGGTTTCGTTATTGTTATCAATCAACTCATCCAGTCACAAGATACAGAAATTAAAGCAAGTATTCAAGAGAGCAAAAGTGTCGTGAAACATCGTCATCGCATACCACACTTCCAACAATTGTGTGGTTTCGTTTCACATTATGCGTTAAACATAATAATCCAGGAATATCAGTAAGCTCAATCTGGTGGCCTATTCTCTAGAAATTGTAGTTGTCTACTACGTACAAGTTATGGGTTGCCATGTGCGCATGAACAAATGACATACTTGAACAAAGGTCATCCTATCCCAATTGATTCAATTGATGTATTTTGGAAGAAACTTGATTTATCCTCGTGCCAATCTTTACAAGATGATGATATAGGTTGTGAAGATGAATTCCAAATGTTCACTGAGGAATTTAACAACCAATCGAGATCCGGTAAGTTCAGTTTTCTGAGGAAGATAAAAGAGATAGCCAATGCATCAAAAACATGGGTTCGTGAACCTGTTGTTAACAAGAGTACTCGTGGACGACCCTCGTTGAAGGATAAGCTTTTCAGAAAAACTCATGTTGATCCATCTTTTGCAACTCATGTTGACCCGTCTTTTACAAGTGAAAGACCCCTTAGACGTAGTAGTTCGAACGCGCCAACATTTGTTGACTTGGAAAAAATGAGTTACCGGGAACCACCGAGACACAGTTCTTTCATGGGCAAAAACTATAATGCACATCCATACATTAATCAATTTCCAAAGATGTTTCACCCTTACATTACGCAGGTACATGATGTGAGAGGTGATGGAAATTGTGGATTCCGAGCAATAGTTGTCTCTCTCGGTCTTCATGAAGATGCATGGCCCACAATTCGGTTTAACTTGATGGAAGAGTTAGATACACACAAGACAAAATACATCAACGCTTTTGGAAGTCAAAATTGGAGTATTGTTTACAACACTTTAAACTTCTTTCAATCAGATCAAGGTGCACCAGTTGAACACTGGATGACAATGCCTGAAATAGGTGTCTTGATTGCTTCAAAGTATAATGTGATATTACACGTTATAAATATGGAAGGCAGTGGGACGTACTTGCCGCTTATGTCCACTCCGCCATCGTGGTATCAACATGTTGTTTTTACAATTGGGTATGTTAATGGTAACCATTATGTGAAATTAGATATGGCAGAAGGATACCCGTTCCCTACTATTGTACCACATTTTTCTATTACAGTTATCCGTGTGCTGCTGGATGGTCTACCCCGTATTCAGATCGAATACAGAAGTACGAGCGACTTTTACGTGTTAATTGTACTACGGATAATGTTATTTTAGAATAACCGAAATGTAATATATATTATTTTATGTTTTATTTATATCTTAAATCGCAATGTTTATGTTTTACTAGTTTTGTTTTATTTATAGTTATATTATACATATAACGTGATATCTATTTATTAATGAGATTTATTCATTTTTAAATAAAAATAAAGGGTAAAAAATAAAAATACAAAAAATAAAATAAAAAGCTACACGAAATTTTCATTTTAAAGAAAAATATATTTTATTAATAATATAAAATATAATATATATATATATATATATAATAAATAAATATGATAGAATGTTATTAAAATAAAACTTAATAATATAAATAACATAAATAAATAAATATTTATTAATAATCTATATTAATTAAAGTATAATATAAATAAATAAATAAATAAATTATAAATAACATAAAATTAATTAATAGTTTATATTAATTGAAATATTAAATAACAAAAAATAAAAACAACAAAAGAACAAAAAAGAGAAAAAACAAAAAAAACATCATTAAAATAGCCTTAGGGGTGTGGTTAGCAATGGTTAGGGGTGTCATTAGCCCACCCCAATAATTCCCCTAGATAAGAATTACAGTTCAATTAATTGACGTTCACAATACTCACAATCATTCTGTAGATTGTGTGTGTAAAAGTGTATTTCTTGAAGCGTACAGTCAAAAGTGTATGAACTGCTATTTATAGGCCCAAAGTAAGTAAGTCAATGCATTGGCCAATGAGGAGTGTCCACATGTAAAGTGCACTAACAAACTTTAAGAGGGAACAAATGAGATTTGGCAAATTCACACTTGATCATTTGAAGCTTCATGTTGAGTCTAGAGGTAGAATCCAGAGATAGGCTCTGCCTTTGACTTGTCGGGTAATCATCAGGTTAGGCATCTTTGGATAGTCTTTTTGAATGCAGTCTCTAGAACCTAACTCCATTTTTACAATACTTTTACAAGTTCAAATGTGGGCTAACAGTCTCTCCCCAAGTATTGAAAAAGAAAAATACAATTTATCTAGAAAACAAGAGGATAATATATTTGTTGGAATATGCTCAAGTCATAATAGATAATTATATGGCTAGATACACGTGGGCCTATAGGGTCACACACAATACACTGAGATACCATTTAATATAATGTAATTATTGTATTTACATTATATAAATAACCTAAGTAACGTGGGGTAATTAGATGGGCACAAATCATTAAGTTTGGCTTAATGGGTTTGTGTTGGATTTAAGTTAATAGCAAGCCGTTTAATTAAATCTTAGGCCCATAAAGATTTAGAAGGGAGAACCTTTAAGAAGCCCAATGAAGCTTTAGGGTTCATTAATATATAGAGATGTTAATGATCTAATTAAGTTTAACCTAATATTCCTTCTTCTCTCCCAAAATCGGCGCCCCTCCCCTAGGCCTCTCTAGGGTTTTTCCGCTTTGATCTTCTAGCTTGTTTCTTGTCTAATCGAAGCTATAAGATCCGTTACTAAGGAGGACTAGCATCCGGTGGTGATCAAGGAGGTGTAGTGTGGACTACTCTAGAGGTATTCTCCATTGAATACTTGGTTTCAAAAGAGCACACAAGTGGATCCAGATTAGTGTACAAATCACGCTACAAAGGTATATCGTTATTTGTATTCTTCGTTTAACCATATTGGCAATACGTTGATCCTGTTTGGTGATTGTTCCGCTGCGTTCTTATATATGTTTATATTTGTGTTTCTTTACATAATCACCAACAATATTCCACTGTAAAAATATTTTTTAAAAGTGGATAAAAATTATGGAAGAAAAATACAACACATGAATGGAAGTACATAGCAATCTAAACACACTGCATCTCGACATCTGTGTAAATTTCCAGAAGAAAAATATAAGATCTATGTAGTTCCCAACAACGGATAGTTCTTGGATCAACTGTTGAACAAGCCTTGAGGGAACCTTTTCAGAAGCTATCCTTTTTTCCACTTGTCCCATTATCCAATTAAGGGGCTGTTTACCAAATTTTCTATTAAGTCCTGTATGGATAAATTTGTTTTTCTGGATAAATTTGTATGTTCGGATAAAAATATGTTGCTGTTTACTTTTTTTTCTCAGATCAACGTTTAATTTTTTTGGCTTAATGGGGACAACACACCCCCTCCATACTTTGCGAATAAGCCCCATTTCTGTGTCATTAAGTCGCAAGTAAACAACTCTATATGGCTGTGCGAATAAGCCAAAACAACCATTAAGCTCATTAACTCAAAAGTAAACACCCCTAAGTGTTTTGTTTGAGTAGTAGAAGCATTTAGAGAGTCTAAAGAACTTCTTCCGTTTTTGCTCATTTTAGTAGATAAGCACTACCTATAGGCTTGGTAATAAATGTGGCAGATCGATGGTCATTTTGATTTTTCAAGGCTTCATTAGAAGGTGGCAAAAATAATCTATCAAATCCTAGTTGTAGAGCTATTTGGGAATATACTTTGTATCTTTCATGCATGATGTCTCTCATTGGTTTCTTGACTTTGCCCACGATCATGTTGTACCTTCTCTCTTTGTCGTAGCGATTGATTACATAAGCCAAAAGTGTGAGGAAATCCCAAGGGTTCAGATTCACCAAGTCCTTATCATTGAATAGAGGGATCTGGTTTAGACGCCTTTCCATTTTGTATTCAAGTTTCAAGATATGTAATTGTTTTGTGCCTGAAGGTTCTGATCTTAATCTGATGCACTCCTATGATCCCACCATTCAACCACACTCTTTCTTTAGGTTGTCCTATCCGATCAAACCTTGTATGAATACCTTCAAGTACTTGTGGATCAAAAGTAAGATGTTTTTAGCTATGTATTATCCTCTTGATACAACTATCGATGAATTTCCATAAACACAGATTCAGGTTGTTGTTCTGCTATTTCAATGGGTCATCTAAGAGAATCGAGTTGGTTTATGACTTCTTGAACACAATATTCAAAAGGGGCATTTGCTTGATGGGTTGGTGGTCTTGAAGATGCAGATTCTGGAATGTTGGAAGGAATACAAGAGGTAGATGAGGATCTCTGGAGATGTTAACATTTGGATTTTGAAGTGGAGGATCATTTCTAGAACTCAACATCATATATGATTGAACCTACCCATCTGACTTCTTCAGAACCAATTCTTACAACTCTTTGACTCTATTGTTAGGGTGCAACAACCAGTTTAGCGCCCGGATCTGTCATGTTGGATGACTTAACAAATATTGATTCAGAAATGAAAGGTTGAAATTATTGAGCTTGATCATAAGCAAAGGATTAAACATTTGCGTGTTCCGGTATATCATCACGATCTTTAGAGGCTTAGGCCGTACGCTCTGGTTCACTTATTGGTTGTTTCTCTTGCTGATTTGAAGTAGATGGTCCTTGGGTTATTTTTTTCCCTCTTCCGGAAAGGGGCCTCTGTCCTCCCCTTCTGATATGCAGATCATCATCACCTTGATCCTCATCATCAAAATCCCTATCTTTTACAACTTCAGTGACACATGAATCAGTTGCACGCTTATGCTTCTGGAGTTTTGCAATTCGACGAACAACTTTGGAAGTATCATCAATTGAGCTTTAAATGTTTTCCAGATTCTTTGTAAATGTTCCTCGTTGATAGATATGGAGAATGGAGTTGGAGTTTCAAGTCTCTTTTAGACTTTAGAGGAAATTATTCAGAGGCTCTGGTGATCTTCTTAAGAAATAACATGTATGTTAGTGGAATAGGTATGTTTGGCTAATATCCTCCATTCCTCAGAAATAGGTTCATTGGATTTTGTGAGAAACTTAGATGACATCTATGTAAACTTGCCTATAATGGCCTGCTGGAAGTTTTGTAAATTTGACCCCTGGACATTATCGATGGAGGTGGAAGTAGAGGTTTGTAGTCTTGATTATGTGATGAGAGTAGATAACTCCTCTTTGAACTTGTTGAAGTCATCAACATAAATGGTTGTTGGTTCCTGTTCTAGAAGTCGGCTTTGGAATGTTTATGCAAAAAATATGGGCTATGGAGGATTGTGTTGATGCAAGTTAGTTTGACAGACTATCCACTTTAGTTTGTAGCTTGTAAAAGATGATGCAGAGGTTTCCATTCTCCGGTTGATTAAGGATTGAAGATTTTGTCCAACTTTTGGGATTGTTGACCAGAGATGGTTTGAAGTGTGGAGACTAAGGATTCCATAAGAATTACACTTGAATGTACTGAGTTTTACAATACTCGCAACGATTCTTTTAATTGCGCGTGTAAACTTGTATCTCTTGAAGCTTACAACCAAAAGTTTATGAACTGCTATTTATAGGCCTAAACCGTGTAAGTCAATGCATTGTCCAATGAGGAGTGTCCACGTGTAAAGTGCACTAATAGACTTTAGGCAGTAACAGTTGAGATTCGGCAGATTCGCACCTGATCATTTGAAGCTTCATGTTTAGTCCAAAGATAGAATCCAGAGATAGGCGCTCCCTTTGGCTTGCCAGGTAATCATCAGGTAATGATGTGGATGATGTCTTTATGTTGCATTCATGATTCATGAAATACAACTATATGTAAAAATATTTTGAGACTAAATGGTATGAAGATGCATTGAACAATAAGACTAGACAATTTTCTACTTATGACATGACACAAGATATAAAACAACGATTGTATTTTATCAATCGAACCAACATATAAACACATATAAAAACAAAACATACAAAAATACGTTGAACACGACCATTTTTGCAATGCAAAGATGGAATCCAATTATCCAAGACAGTTAAAATTTTATATTGGTCCATTAAAATTTGGAAATTGTAGACAATTTAATTAAATGAATTAATGATAACTAGAAGTTTATTTGTATGATATAATACAATACATCTCGATTTTAATGGTTTTTTTTATTGTCGATTTTATAATAAAGTTTTTTGTGAGATTTTGAGGAAACGATACTAATTTTATGTTTAAATAATATATAAATATGAAGACCTAGAAAAATTATATAGCTGCTATTATCAAATCGACAATTTTAACATATTATAACTTAATTTAGGTTTAATAACGATGTAATTTGTGTTAGGTGCAATAATGTAACGATTTGAGTACAAAGGGATGAAAATGGAAATGGTAAACAAAAGGGGTGGTGGCGCGGTTGGCTAGCGCGTAGGTCTCATAGCTTCACGAGTGATCCTGAGGTCGAGAGTTCGAGCCTCTCTCACCACATAATATCTTTTTTCTTATTCTTTACACAGAAAAAAAACTCTACATGACCTTTTTACCTATTGGTTTAAAATTATATATTGGTTTTTTTTAATATGTATACTCCTTAGGCCATCCGCAGCGCCCGCGGGCTCGGCCACGGGTTCGCTGCGGGCTCCCTCGGGCAGCGGTGGGGCTGGCTCTGGCTTCGGCTGCGGGCTCGGCCTCCGGGCTTTCAAACCCGATGAACCCGAAGCTATTTTCTCATTTTTTTTTAAATCTTAAAAATAAATAACTCCCAACAACAACGGCTACTTTTTATAAAAAAAATTAATTAAATGTATAAATAAAAGAATTAAAAAAATGAGGTGACAAGAGGGCTTTTAGTTATGCGCTGGAGGTCTTTAGGGCTTGAGGGCTTAGCTGATGTGGCGCTGATGTGGCATTGAGGGCTTTTATCTATGCGCTGTGGATGGCCTTATGTTATTTTAAATATGTATGGTTTGCATTTAATCTTTTATATATATAAATATTTTATTTATTGTGCTGCTTGATGATTGATTCTTTTAGATGTACATTTGTATTAATAATATCAAATGTTTACACAAATTCTTATATACATTTGTAATTTGTATGAAATTAATTGAAAAGATTAACCATTGAATCAAACATATTTGACGAAGAAAAAGAGTGAAATGAACTCCAGGTTCGTTACTGATATTTTATAGGTCCTGTGGAAGAGGGTCCTCGATAACTATAATTTTTTAATATATTATTTATATAATAAAAAATAACAGTGAATTCAAAAAATATTAATTTATATAAAAGCGTTCTTCCGATATTCTTAACACAAGATCAATCAATAATTATTTTTAAATGAATATTATCTGTCATATCATTTTTACATAACATCGTCATTCCGTTTCACCATCAAAGACATCTTATGATATACCCGTAATATATAGATTATAATAATTTGAATTCACTATGTTGACCATTCGGAGTAACATTTACGTAAATCAATATAAATCAATTGAGTTTCCACATGTTACATGATGTTAATGATTTTTTTCTCCATTTTAAACTTTTAGAGTTGAAACAAACTTTTTAAGATCCATCAATTTTAGAATCAAAAGTTCATGTTGGTTATAGTTTGAGATCTTATTCTTCTTTTAGAGACAAGAGTGTACTTAAGATTCATGCGTTCAATATTAGGTAATAAGAAGTCAATAATGTATGAATAAAAAGAAGATAGTTTTGAAATCCTAAATATAGATATAAGTTGGCTCGTCTCATATAGTTGGTAATTGTTTTCAAAAGTTACGAGTTTTCTTAGTTAATAACAAGAAATCTACTATATTATAACAGAAAAACAAAATTTATGCGGATGAAATTATCAAAAGAGTATGTGGAAGATGAGTAATGAAGTATATATCAAGGTTTCTGGACAAAAATAGCTTTTAGATCTTACAACTAGATAAAAAAAACTTAGGGAAATAATAAACAATACTTTAAAATAAAAGACCAATTAACTTTTTACAAATTTTATTGTCCAATGTAATTAATTAATATATGTTTGGGCCCTTAATATAATGCTAAAAATTCTTTTTGGGTCCTAATATAAACTAACTCTGTTTACATTTTTTTTAACTACCACCATATAGTATATTCTTAAAATTTTTGGGCCCCTATTTTCATTGGGTGTGCGCCCGGTCCGCCCTCCCTCGGGGACGACCCTGATGAAGTCTTATCTAGGTAGATGGAGCATGAAATAAAAGCTGCTCGAGCACTGTGTATGCATGTTAAGGGCAACCTAATAAGTTTAATAAAACTCATAACTTATTCGATTAGTTATACATGGTTGTTTGGTAATGACTTAATGATATATAAAGTGGCTTATTCTATTTATCAAGCTTTTAGGGGAACTTTATGCAGAAAGCCAAGTTTTTTTCCCCCAAATGACCCTCCGAATTAAAAAGTGTTAGAGCAGTATTGTAGTTGTCAGGCAGATAGTCTTTTGTACTGTATTATGCTTTCCAGTATGAGGTATGGGCATGTCATACCCTTACTATATAAGGAAAGTCTCTTTGTGAATTTCACAACCCTTGTGTCATTTGTACTCACTACTTTCAATATATGAATGACATATTCTCTTACTACTTTCTCTCTCTAGATTACACTTTGATTGTTTGCTAGATTTTTGGGATTTATCATTTGGTATCAAAGCAGATTCAGAACCAAAATCAGAGATTTTTTACACTGTGCAAAGAATTCGGATTATTCATATCTTCATCTGCTGTTCATCTTGGATTCTTGATTTCTACTATTTTTGGATGTTTTGGATTGATTCTTGACATCACTGGACTCGGTTTTCAATCCTGATCATCTTCATTTCAAGAATCTTAGCCAAATTCTGCACAGAATTCGTGAATTTGAAGAATTTGTGACTGTTTGTTCGATAAACACATTCCTACTGTTTTGGATCATAATTCGATTAAATTGATTGAATTAACATTTGTAATCAACTAAGAAAGTGTGTGGAATCAATTTGCGAACAAATCTGTACAAATTTCATTAAAATTGATCAAGAATTGAAAAAATATGGCAGATTTAGTGATTTTTGGGCATAAGTGAAGAACTCGGATCATTCATACAGATTTCGGATCATTCAAGGAAGGATTCGGATTGTTCAAAGTTCAAGGTTTCGGATCATTCGAAGGGAATTCAAAGCAAATTGTGATTTTTGACTTGTAGTTTTTTACAAGTGTGGGTTTCGGATTACATTACAAAGTGTTCGAAGTTAAAGGATTCGCATCCATTCAATCCGAATTGTGCTTGATTTCGGATCAGTTTATTACGAATTGTATTAGATTCGCATCAGCTTAGTCCGAATTGTATTGATTCCGCATCAGCCTAGTCCGAATTGCATTGATTTCGAATCAGTTTATTCCGAATTGTGTTGGATTCGCATCAGCCTAGTCCGAATTGCATTGGTTTCAGATCAGTTTAGTCCGAATTCTTGTGGTTTCGTATCTGTGTAATCCGAATTGTGGTGGTTTCGGATCAAGTGCAATCCAAAATCTTGTGATCGGTGTTGGATCCGATTTGTTTGATTCTACAGTGTTGTGTTCGAAAAGTTTATTCTAAGTGTAAAATTCATTTTACACTTACTGCTTGATTTTCTGAAAGATCATCTTATAGCAATTATCTGAAAATGTCTCGAGATTTACTAAGCATGGGTTCAAAATCAAAACCTCCAGTTCTTCAGATCGATGAATATCCTCAGTGGAAAAAGAGGATGATTCAGTTCTTAAACCATCAGAACAGTGATCTCATGACTTCAATCAAAGATGGACCTCACAGACCATGTATGGAAACTAACCCTATTGCTGAAACAACCACAAATCAATACGTTGCTCTAAGAACAATTTACAAGGAATATCGATTTTTCAGTGAAAGAGATAAGGAAAGGGTGGCTATTGATGAACAAGCGTTGACGTATTTGACCATGGCTATTCCCAACGATATCTACAACCGTGTAGATAGTCGTGACTCAGCGAAGGAAATTTGGGATGAGCTTGAAAGGCAATTTGAGGGATCAGCGAAATCTTTGAGGACCAAAAGAAACCAAAGCATTAATGCTTATGAAGGCTTTAAAGCAAGAGATGGTGAATCATTGAAGGAAACTTACAATCGGTACAACATCATTCTGAACGACCTAAGAAGGAATGGTGTTGATAAATCTGAATCGGAAATTAATTACAAGTTTAAGAACCTCTTGCCTGAGTGGGATTCTTACTCTATACAGCTTCAAATGTCAAGAGATATGGATGAAGAAAAGCTGACCGAAATTTTTAGCATCCTTGGTCAACATGAAGACAAGGTAAAAGAGATAAAAGATAAGAACAAAAAGGTTGGAAGAATCTTTGGCTCTTCTGAGTGAGCACAAGAAAAGCGGGGGGTTGAAGGCAAAGGCTTTGATTTACGATATGAACAAGAAAATGAAAAGTTCTGATGATGAGGAAAGTGAAGGTTCTGGAGATAATGACTGATATTGCTGAAAAATTAGCTTTGTTAACTAATAGATTTCAAAATAGGTTTGGTAGAAAGAAGTTCTATTCAAAGACTAAACCTGGATATAACAAAGCTAATAAATACAAGAGATCTGAGAAGAGGTATGAGGACAAAGAGGAAGAGAAAGAGGAGAAAGAAAAAAAAGGAAAAAGAGGAGAAGAAGGATAGAGATGATAAAAACTGTTTCAATTGCGGTAAGCCTGGTCATTTTGCCCGTGAGTGCAAACACAAGAAAGTAAAGAACTTTGAGTACTATCAAAGGAAAACGCAGTTGGCAAAGGCAAAAGAAACTGGAAAGCCCATCAATTCCGAAGAAGAAATATGGCTTGTTGATTCCTCAAATGATGAAGAAGCTCACTTTACCGAAGTAAAGTACAACTTAATGGCTAAAATGGATGAGGAAGACCAGGAATCCGAGGTATAGTCTTTTTTTTCTTCTGATAATTCTGATAATGACACTGAAACTGAATATTCTAAATATGAAGAAATGCAACTCGTGATATCTGAAATTGAAAAGAAATTTGACAAAGTTCAAAAGAAACTTGATACTGAGAAAAGTTCATTATTGAGATATCAAGATGAGGCACTTCTTTATAAATGCTTAGCCGAAGATAGAGAAAAAGAAAAAGAAGTCATTAAAATCAAAAATCAAGAGCTTGAATCTAAAATTTCTGAATTGAAGAAGAAAATGAGAGACATAAGTGATGAAAATATAGATTTTCAGTTTAAAATTAAGATTCTTTCTAAAGAAAGAATAGAAGCTTATGCAAAGATCAAGCAACTTGAGGATTTGAATTTTAAAGAGGTCAGACTGAGCAAACTCTAAAATTAATAACTAGTAACCCAAAAGATACTCGATTTTATAATCCAAAAATGGGACTAGGATTGTTTGATGTTGAGGTTTTAAAGAAAGCATCTGAAAATCTTTATACAATTGAAAAATTGGGTGAAGGTTTGAAGGAAACTATTAAAATGGAAATACCTCCAATATCAGAAATTTTTGTTAAATCTAACTGTTTAACTTTTGTTTTTGATAAAGAAAAAGACAAGATGGAGAAAGGTTCGGAAGAAAAGCCTAGATTCAATAGACAAACTTTAAATACGATGAATTAAATTCTAGTTACAAAACCAAAAAGGTTGAACTAGCTGAATTTAATTTATTATTTTCAAATGAATCTATGGATAAAACTTATGATTCTAAAATCAATGAACCTGAATCTGTCAAATCTGAATCTTGTGACGAAAAGGAGTCAAATATTAAATCAGATTCTAACAAAAATGAGTTTGTTCAAGAAACCAATTTTGAATTTCTTGATCTGGATTCATCATTGACTAAAATTGTTAACTTAGAGAATCACATTTCTGAGTTAAAATTAAAATTTGAAGAATTAGAGGACGATCATGACAATATTGGGATAAATTTTTATCATAGTCAAAAAGTCAATCTTAAACTTCAAGTTGAGATTCGACGACTTGAATCCCGAATATTTGAATTATCAAAATCTAAAGATTCAAATACTTGTAAAAAGTGTTCAAATCAATGTGAATCAACAGATCAGAGTAAATCATCAAGTTCGGTCAATGCAAAAGGGAAATGTTCTTTCGAAGGAATCAATCTTAAGACAAAAGACTCTATTTCAATAAATAAATCATCATTTGTATGCTTTGATAATTCCTTGTTTGAATCTAATTCAGATTCGAAGGAAAAAGAATACAGTACTAATGAGAAAGGAGAGTCATCCAGACACAAATCTGATTCTTGTTCAAATGAATCTCCTAATTCTAAGTATTCTAACATTTCTTCTTTTTCATTCTCAGAAATGGATGAAGAAAAGCTCATGGATCTGAAGAGGCCAAGTGATCTTAGCAAGAATAGTTCGTCTAATATTTAGAAATGTACTTCTTTTAATAAAAATTGTACGCATTCATGTAATGTTTACAATGCGAGTGTCAATAAAAATACAGTGATTTCAGATTTTAAATTGTTGACACAAGCAAAGAGAAGAATACATTGTGCTCACTGTTGGGACAACTATTTCAAGTTAAATCGCAACGCTTCTAAAGATAACAAGTTTAAAAATGCTAAAACTTCGATTTCTTCTTCAAAATCTTCAGCTAATCACTCTGCAAGAATGTTTGGTTTTAGGTTAAACAAAAAGAATAAAAAGAAGGAAACAAAATCAGTTGAGGTGAATATGGTTTGGAAATGGATTCCCAAAGATCAAGTAAACAAACCAAATTCACAAAATGAACTCACTTTTAAAGGTAAAATTCAAGGTTCATCAACTGAAATAAACAAACTGATCCGTACTAACACAAAAGGACCCATACTGATATGGGTACCTAAGATAAGGTAATTTGTATTTTACAGGATCGTCATGTGTGGGTCATAGATTCGGGAGCTTCAAGACACATGACGGGGTACACGCACTTACTGCATGATTTTAATGTACATCCTGGTGGGTCGGTTGGTTTCGGTAACAAATTCAAAAGGGTATGTTCGAGGTCATGGTACATTGAAGAATGACTCGATTTCTGTGGAAAAGGTTCTGTATGTGGAAGGTTTAGGACATAATCTTTTCAGCATAAGTTAGTTTTGCGACAGGGATTGTAAGGTCATTTTTGATAAAAAGTTCTGTCATGTTGTGGATGAAAAAGGGTCAAAAATCTTCAGGGAAAACAAATACAGAGATCTATACATGACTGATTTTGCGTCTTTAGTTTCATCAAAACAAGTATGTCTTATGTCAAAGGCTTCTCAAGATGAATGTTGGTTGTGGCATAGAAGACTATCTCATCAAAACTTTCGAAGCATCAACAAACTGAGGATTGATGGATTAGTTTCAGGACTCCCATATTTGAAGATCGACAAAGTTTCTATTTGTCCGGCTTATGAAATGGGGAAGATGAAACACGTTTCTCACAAGTCCAAAACTTTGTCCAACTGTCATAACGCTCTGGAACTAATTCACATGGATTTACGTGGCCCGATGAGGACTCAATCAATGGGTGGAAAGAAATACATCTTGGTTATGATTGATGAGTTCTCGCGCTACACTTGGTTGGAATTTCTTCGTCTAAAATCTTAAGCACCTGAGCTGATAATCAAATTCATCAAGAAAATTCAGATTCTCCTACAACGTTCAGTTCAAAAGATTAGAAGCGATAACGGAACGGAGTTTAAGAATGCTACTTTGCAATCATTTCTTGACTCGGTTGGAATTTCGCACAATTTCTCTGCACCTATGACTCCTCAGCAAAATGGAGTGGTTGAGAGAAAGAATCGAACGCTTGTAGAAGCAGCTCGGACAATGCTTGCTTATTCGGGACTTCCACCAAGCTTGTGGGCTGAAGAAGTATCCACAGCATGTTTTACACAAAATAGGACAATTATAAATAAACGCTTTAATAAAACTGCATATGAACTTATCAATAATCGCAAACCTAACATAAAGTTTTTGCGTGAAAGAATCAACGCGACCTTCGACGAAAATGTGACATTGACTTCTGAACAACACGGTTCAGAACTCGGACAAAAACAATTTTCTAATTCTGTATTAAATAATAATAATAATACTGATTTAGATTTGTTATTTTATGATGCGTTTATGGATATCTCTGCAGATATGGAACAACCTTCTGTATCCGTAAATGCAAATACACCTCAGACGAGTGTCAATATTTCTGCTACTTCTAGTGCTACATACGTACATCCAACTGAATCTACACCTACCATAGTTTCTGAACCAACTTCTCCAATTGAAGACCCGGTTTCTGAAAACACAACTTCGGATGTTTCTACGCTTGATACAATAGCACCAGAAGTTGAGCTACCAACATCGACACAAGTACCTTTAGCTGAATCGACAGAAGATATTTTTGTAGTTATAGACGAAAATGATGATTCTAACACTCGCACGGATATTCAAACTCTCCCAAGTACTCTTAAATGGACAAAGGCACATCCTCCTACGAATATCATTGGTGACATCAAGGATGGTGTAAAGACACGATCTGCGACTACAAACGAGTGTTTGTATGTTAATTTCCCGAGCTCATTAGAGCCTAAAAAGGCATCAGAAGCATTACAAGATCCAGATTGGATAAATGCTATGCAAGAAGAGTTAAATGAGTTTAAGCGGGACGACATATGGCATTTGGTGAAGCGTCCTAAGGACAAGACCATTATTGGAACAAAATGGGTCTTTAGGAACAAGAAGGATGAAGCGGGGATTATAGTTAGAAACAAAGCCAGATTGGTCGCTAAAGGTTACAATCAACAAGAAGGTATCGATTATGACGAAACCTACGCACCAGTGGCACGGATTGAAGCCATCAGGATCTTTCTCGCATATGCCGCTCACAAAAACATGAAGGTCTTCCAGATGGACGTAAAGTCTGCTTTTCTGAACGGGATTCTTCATGAAGAAGTGTATGTAAGTCATCCTGAAGGTTTTGTAGATCCGAAATACCCAAACCATGTCTATGTCTTGGACAAAGCCCTTTATGGACTTAAACAAACTTCACGGGCATGGTATGAAACTCTAACTATCTACTTGCTTGAATCCGGATACACCAAAGGTACTATCGATACAACTCTTTTTCTCAAAAGGACAGGTAATGATTTACTACTTGTACAAATATATGTTGATGACATCATATTTGGCTCTACAAACCCTGATATGTGTATTGATTTTGAAACTGTCATGAAAACACGTTTTCAAATGAGCATGATGGGGGAATTAAAATATTTTCTTGGTTTACAAGTAACTCAATCAAACGAAGGCATATTCATAAATCAATCAAAATATATAAATGATATGCTTAAAAAGTTTGACTTAAATTCTTCCTCTGTCATGAAAACACCAATGGCTACCGGTCGGCTTTTGGACGCTGATTTATCCGGTAAATCAGTCGAGCAAAAACCATACCGTAGCATGATTGGTTCTTTACTATATCTCACGGCAAGTAGGCCAGATATAATGTTCGCAACATCTTTTTGTGCTCGTTTTCAAGCTAATCCTAAAGAGTCACACCTGATCACCGTTAAACGGATCCTTCGGTATCTCAAAGGCACGATAAATTTGAGCCTTTGGTATCTAAAGGATTCGGGGTTTGAGCTAATCGCATTTACAGATGCAGATCATGCCGGAAACAGAATGGACAGGAAAAGCACATCTGGTGCATGTCAATTTCTAGGGGATAAGCTTGTCAGCTGGTCTTCTAAGAAAACAAAATTGCGTGTCAACATCTACTGCGGAAGCGGAATACGTGGCCGCGGCAAGCTGTTGCTCTCAAGTGCTTTGGTTGAAGACTCAGTTGAAAGATTATGTATACACCATCAACAAGATCCCAATCTATTGCGATTCCAAAAGTGCAATAGCAATCACGGTAAATCCTGTTCAACATTAAAAAACAAAGCACATTGATGTCAAGTACCATTTTATAAAAGATCATGTTGAGAAAGGAACCATTGAAATGCATTTTGTGCCTACTGAACTAGAGCTTGCTGATTTATTCACAAAACCTTTAGATGAAAAAGGTTCAATTTCGTAATCAGCAAACTAGGGATGTTAAACACTTAGGCATTTTTCTGATTTCTTTAAAACATTGAGGGGGAGCATGTGTGTTTGTTTATTTAAATATTCTAATTTTGAGGGGGAGCGAGGATATCTAACAGAGATACACTAACAATTCTGGACCCATGTTCAATGAGTACCAAGTTCTTCATCTGTATTTGCAGATTTATCTGAAGTTGATTCAACTGAATATGCATCTGTTTAGGGGGAGCAAGATGGCATAAGTCTGTAAGTATGGTATATAATATAGTATTTCTGTTAGTACAGTTTTACTTTCAGTATTTTCTCAAAAAAAAAAAAATTTTGAGAGAGAGGGGACTTTTTCAAAGAAAGAAACTTAAAATGTTTTTATCTGATGTGAGATTTTTGGACAGTTTGAAATTTTATGAAAAAGTTGCATTTTTTGAAAAACCACTGAGATTTCGGATCCTTAGGATACGAAACCAATCCGTTTCGGATCCTTAAGGATACGAAACCATAGATTTCAGATCCTTAGGATGCGAAACCAATCCGTTTCGGATCCTTAAGGATACGAAACCAATGGTTTCGGATCAAAAGGATACGAAATGTTTTTCTTAAAATCTCAATTTCATCCGAACACTTTTTTCAAACTTCAACTTTTCGCATCCTTGTTCATGCGAAAAGTTGGATGAACAGTGCCATGTCTATTTTTCAGACATGTATTTTCTATTGTTTGCACAAGTGAGGTTCTCTAAAATCGTGCCATGTGTCAGGATGCAAGGGCTACTGAACGGGGAGAGTCGAGGGAAAATGTCGAGAGGGGAACCGGTGGTGGTCAGTCACCTGTACTTGAAGATACACGGTTGTCGTCTGAGGACACACATCTAGATGATCGTGTACGACAAGAAATCGATGAGCTAATTCCCCAACATGTTGGAAGAGCTCCTTCGGTTGAGTCTTCTAGTGATGGTACAGGGTCTGGCAATGCGTCTGATCCCGCGGAGGAACAAGCAGATAAAGATGATGATTCTGATGACAATGATGATGATGATGGTTCTGATGCGGCTAATATTTTTGGTAATATAGCCGATATTCTAGAATTTCCACAAATGCATTCTTCAGCTAACATTAACGTGGAAGAGTTCAATTTTGAAGATATGCCTGTGATGTCTCCTCAAAATGTTGAGGAAATGGGAGGTACAAGGAGAATCGAGGGAGATATAGTCGAAGATGTCAGTGAGCCTGTGAAAGATACTGAAGAAAACAATATGGAGAGTGTGAGAGCTACCATGACTTACTATACCAGACGGGCAGCCACATCCACCACCGGATCTCATGCGTTGGGATCAGGTGTTGAAAAAGTCGTTAGTTGCCCAACAACGCAATTGCACACCCAAGCCATCCATTCGGCTTCTTCTCAACAAGAAGCCGTCTCACTTTCTCACGGGGTTTAAGCACACAATCTATCCGGTCCTCGACCTTCATTCCTGCACAAGTTCAGGGTCTAGTGCCAGTTGCTAATATATTATCTTCTTTGAATAGGACACTTTTTGGAACATCTGATGCGAGTCTTTGTGACCCATCCGGAACACTCGGAGCAGATCCTTCTATAGGACTACGAGGACAGAGTGGAAATCCTACCAGCGCTAACATCACGCCAACACTGAACGTAGGTCACACAGTTGATTCAACTGATGTGTCAACGGAACACCTAAGTGGTACCAGAGTTAAATTACCCGTCTTTGTGACAAGGGAAGATATCGACGGCGCCCTAAAGGATGTTGAGACATCACTTATTCAGGAGATACAAGGGGTGAAAGCGTTGTTGAAAGGTAAAGGACCGGTTATTGATGAGCCCTTGATACGTCCACGTCCAGAAATATATATGCCTCCGCCTTCACAAGCTCGTGTAACTCCGCCTCCACAATCTACTGTGCCTCCGCAAGATCTATCGGTAGAAGAATTAAAGGACTTATTCTATGCCAGATTATTATCCATCAGTCCTGAGGATCAACAAAACCAAAGTTTACTTCAATTACTTCATACTTTCCATCCCCGATAACAACCACATCCACCTCCACCTACACCTACACTAACAGTTACATCTACGGAGTTCAATGCTTTCAAGTCAGAGGTAGTACAATCTTTAACTGATATGAAGAAGTCTATGGATGAGCTAGCCAAGCAAGTGGCTATCCTGAATCAGAATTGTAAAGCACAAGCCCAAGGTATGAAACGGAAGCATGATTAGGATCCCGATGATCATGATCATGTGGGGGAGATGAATAAGAAGAGACGGGCTGAGACTGAAAGCTCCAAAGGTGAAAAGAAAATTCCGTCTGTTTCTGAGATATCTGATATGTTTGAATCCGGTGCTATGGGAGAGGAAAGCGGGAAACAAATTGTGTTGTACATTGATCCGAACGTGGAACCGACGGTTGAAAAGCCCGAGGTAGATGTGGAGGAAATAAGAAAGATGAATGAAAGTGAAGGTTTTGTTGTTGTTATTGATGTTAGTTCAGACGAGGAAGATAATGAAAAGAGCAAAAAGTATGACAGTTTCTGGAAAGTAAAGGAGGAAGAGGAAGAGGAAAACACGTTGATGGTTGATGATGGAATGGCAGATATTGAGGTTGATTTTGATGATGATGAGGTTGACTTTCTTACTAAGATATTTGGGCCGAAAACACCGGAGGACATCACTATGAGTCCTATTCAGTCACCTGAACCCATTTCTTCTACATTATTCCCAACCCAGCTTGAAACCACTAACCTTAACCTCAACCTAAATATACCAAACCTTAATCAAACCAAAATCCCTTCACCTGAACCAATCATTACAAAACCTGACTCACCAATCTTATCTGATCCTTTTACTGAAGAAACCAAACCTAAAATACCCGAACCACCTGTGATACCAACCTTCAACCCTTCAGCTGAACAAGCTGGACCCTCAAACCCTTCTACATCAAACCAGCCTGGTCCTTCTGGTGCTAATACAATACAAGAAGCAGAGGAAAGATTGAGACTGTCAAGGCTTAGAACACCGTTTATGGAGGACACTGAAAGACGATTGTTTGTACACAGATTGAGAAGGCTAAATCCTTACGCAGTTTTGGGGATTAATGATCAGTCGGATGCATACAAGTTCGAGTACATCTACTTCTTGAGAGATAATTGTCAAAAAGAAAGATTTGTTAAAAGTAAAAAGTTGATCGTGACAATCAAGGAGGTTTATGTGAAAAAGTTTTATAAGTTGTTCTTTCCATACTTCGTGGTACAAAGACAAGATTGTCGAGACTACACCTTCAGTGAAGCTAATTTTTGCCATCTCACAATGGATGATTTCGAGTTCATGTACAACTACTTCCGAGACTTACAGATCAAAAAAGAAATTATTCTCATTGCCTTGAACGCCATAAAGAGGTTCTTAAAAAGACATGTTTTGTATACTCAATGCCATGACTTTCAAATGGGATTGGAGAGCGATCAACCGATGGTAAATCTTATTCGTCCGAATCAAGATATGAGAGGTCTGATGAGAATGCCTCTATATACTGTTATTGATGATCCGGAGTTTGGGATTACATTCAGAAATGATAGAGGGCATAAAATCTTTATTCGAATCTCTGAGCTGGCCAAGTATTCTGATGGAACTCTGAAGGTGGTACTTTTACAGTTGCAAGAAAGACTGAAACGACATGACGGAGAGAGGAAGATCACTTGGATGTCTTCTCGTGCAAGAATTTTGTTGGTGAATGCTATAAATGAGATCAACGATAGAATCTACTTCAGAGTTGCAATGAGGAGAATAGAATCTTATTTGGGATTCAGAAGAAGACAACCGGAGCTGCCTTGATAACTAAGGGGGAGATTGTTAGAGCAATATTGTATTTATCAGGCAGATAGTCTTTTGTACTATATTATGTTTTCCAGTATGAGGTATGGGCATGTCATACCCTTACTATATAAGGAAAGTCTCTTTGTGAATTTCACAACCCTTGTGTCATTTGTACTCACAACTTTCAATATATGAATGACATATTCTCTCACTACTTTCTCTCTCTAGATTACACTTTGATTGTTTGCTAGATTTGTGGGATTTATCAAAAAGCCTGTTCCTTCCGTCTATGAAAAAGCCCTCTTGAACAAAAACATTTATAATGTGTACAGATAGATTAATTCACGAAAACAATTTTATTCATGCAGGATAATGAAAAAACCTACCAAACAGCCTCAATTAGAGACGTCTAAGAAACCTTGCATAGCTTAACCACTTTAAGACTTTGGGTTTGCTTCTCATCGGTCTGAGCCTCGATCATTCCCTCAACTAAGGACACTTATGAATGTTAACTTTTCGACCCCTCGATAAGTGGATGATGAAAACCATTAACATCAAGTAACATATGGAAACTCAACTGATATATGCTGATTTACTTAAAGTGTTACTATATATGGTTAACATAGTGACCTCAAATGATTTCAATCTATATATTAAAGATATATCATAAGATGCATTGATGGTGGAACGGATCGACGATGTTATGTAAAAATGATATGGTATATAATATTAATTTAGAAATGATTATTGATTGATCTTGCGCTATATAGGAATACCCGGAAAAACGATTTTATCTAAATTAGTATATCTTGAATTCAATGTTATTTTTGATGATACAAAACTATATTGAAAGCTATTTCGTTGTTATCGAAGACCCATTTTTACATCTCGCCCATGACCTATGAAATGTCAGGAACAAACATGAATGGATTTATAATCGATTCACATGGAAACTGGCATAACATGTCAACACCCATAGTTACACACAAAAAGGCGTTTAAGAGAAAAAGAATACACATATTGAAGGAGCCTAATAATTCAATCCAGACCCATCAAACGTTTCCTCACAAATCTTGTCAAGACGCTCAACCATTTCCGTGGTCAAAATGTCAGATAGTTTTTCCAGTCACCAACTGCACCTTTTCGGAAAAATGCACTGCAATTCTCGCCGGAAGGAAGCTTTCCATCCTTGTTCACTTTCAGATTACTCAGATTATCAAAGCTACAAGCTTAGTTTTTGAATCGTTGACAGATTTTGGTAGAGATACATATGGGATATGAGTGGAAAAGAGTCTCGAAGATGTGAAGGATGAAAGATTAGGGTTCTCATTCTCGAGATATAGCTTAATCTCCAAGAAAGGCACAAGTACGTAAGGATTGTTTGACAGTAATGGGTGGTGGTCATTGGATCGTGGGAATTTAGTACGGTTCATTAAGGAAAACAAGATGGCTTTTAACCAAGTGGTGCCTGATTTCGTTACAAGAAGGATATCAGTGTGTTTGCACCAAAACCCAAAAGATCCACTACTAAAAAAAACAAAATTTTCGACGACGCATTTCGTCGGTAAGCCGCCGGTAAAGGCTAAAATCCGTCGGAAGCCTAGGTCGCAAGTTATTTGGTAGGCATTAGGTTTTGCCGACGGATTACCGACGGATTTTAGCGACGAATTACCGACGACCTTGTTTACCGACGGATAAGCGACGACGGGAATCACCGATGGAATAGAGATGACGAGAGAGTTACCGAAGGATTATCGACAGACAAAGATTACCGACGGACTGCCGACGAATTAGAGACGTTTACGCCGTTCGTAATATTAATTAGATCAAATAAATTTAAATTATTACAAAAATTAAATTATATTATTAAAACATTACCGACGGATTGTTTGTCGGTAATTTGTATTTTAATTAAAAAAATAACTATAAAAAACCTGTATAAAACCATTACCAAAAGTTGTCATACACTATTATATTTAAAATAATATCATCCCAACAGCATCCGTAAACTAGATCTAATATTATCCCAATACAAAACAAACTAAACCGAGCAAGGAGGAAGGGGGGGGGGGGGGGGGGCTTCCATACTGCCTCACAAAGGCTTCAAACAACTTCATTTTCTCCTCCAATGCTTTCCTTGTTTCTCTGTCTCGTCTCGCTTCCTCCTCCATTTTGAGTCTCACTTCTCTTTCTTTTCGTACCTCCATTTTGAGTCTCACTGAAATTCAACATTTGACAAACATAAAATAATGTTATACGACATTTGACAAACGTATAACAACTATTACAAATTTGACAAACATACATACCTCCTCTTCGTGAAGAGAGCTCCCGCTCGTACCGACACCTGAATCACCAGACATAGCATATTGGGGATCCTGAGTCCCGAATCCAAAAATGCGGCCCTTACGTAGCCCTCCGACACTACGCTTCCACAACTCTGCATCATTGGGGGGAACGACTGTAACAACCCGGTTTCCCAACAATACAACAAATAACATATATTGCATAACATCGTTACATTCATAAAAGAAAATTTCATAATAATTCACATACGGTCCCAAAGTCTCGAAACTACAAAATACATAACAACTTCCTAATCAACATCAGTCATCAAAAAGCGTCCTACTCTTTATCCTTTCCCTTGCCGCTATAATTTCCTCGACCTGGAATACATATTTTTGAAAACAAAATGAGGGTTAGACCTAACGGTCTAGTGAGATAATCCCTGTCATTTCAAAATCGTTATAAAACCCATTTATATAAGATCCTTTATATAAACACACATATATCACACTTAGTTAAATACCAATCAAGACTCGTGCACCGTGTTCAACTCATCCTCTTTCTCATTCTCATTCCCCTGGCCATATCAGTTGGTTGCGAGCCAACAACACCGCTGTACAACAATTACAGCACCGCTGTACAACAACTACAGCACCGCTATACAACAACTACAACACCGCTGTACAACAACTACAACACCGCTGTACAACAACTACAGCAAACCTCCGCCGACTATAGTTTCGGCTAATGTATATTCGTGTAGTGTAATGCACATATAAATACAATATATATATATATGTATCAATTATATCATATTGTCATTTATAAACCTTTTACCACATTTCAACCACATATATATATCTCTTAATATATACACATAATTATACCATAAATCATTTTCTCAATCCACACGCATCCATCTCATATATATATATATATATATCACATATATATGTATCCCAGTTTAAAACGTTTTAAAAGTAAAACTCACCTGAATGCTTTTCCAATAGTTCTCCAAAAATCTCTTCAACAAGTCCCACTTTTATCTTTGAATTTTACTATCTGAAATAGTTAATTAACAAGAATACACCTCATTAATAAATCTGTATTTTAACACTTTTCGCAACCCACAGCTTGCGAATTCCTCACTTTTCGCAACCCACTGTTGCGAAAACCAAAGAACTCGCAACCCACGGTTGCGAAAACCAAAGAACTCGCAACCCATTGTTGCGAAAACCTCACTTCTCGCAACCTACTGTTGCGAAAACCCCACTTCTCGCAACCTACTGTTGCGAAAACCTGCAAAATTACTGTTCATCGTCTTTTTAATTAAGCTCAGCCAAAAACGACTTTCATTCCAATATTTACCCAGAAATCGTACTTTCAAGCTTTAGACTTCCCAAAACATCCATTTTTAACAAAACCCACCTAAAAACTTAACTAGCAACTCAAGAACACTTTTAAGAAATTAAAACACAAACAAGGATGGATTTGTTACCTTGCTTACATCAGTTTGGTCCTTAAATTACAGCAGCATACTCTGGATTTCTTCCTTCTTTTTCCCTTAAGTTTTCTCGATTCCTCTCTCTTTCTCTCTCAAAACCGTAACTACACACACATACACACCATGTGTTTTTACCAAATAATGTCTAAAGATGACACCTCTTGTGTCTAAAGTGAGTAAGGCGGTGTGGGTGGATAATATCTCCACTCTCACCAAATAAACCCCACACTCAATCTATTTGGCAAAACTTACCCCCAATCTTCCAAATAAAAATTAAAACTTACCCCTTAACTCCTAACTTCATAGAACACTAACATAATAACTTATAAAATTTTCAAATTTAAATTAGATAAAATACCTGGTTATTACAACATCTCCCCCTTAAAAGAATTCCGTCCCGGAATTCACTCAAGCAACGAACTAGGGTAACTACTGTTGAAAAGATATCAAATTCTATGAACACATCAAAGTGTTTACGGAATCCTCAAAGGACTTTTTTTTACTAGACCCACCGCCTTACTGCTTCTAATTTACCATTTGCTCCCACTTCAATATTTCAACCCATAACATCAAGAGTTTTAATTTCTCACAAGAAATCCGCCCCTCTAAAACAACGATACACACTCGATAATCAAATCCTACGAAGGTTCAAATTAACTCGAAAATTCACTTATCTCTTAGAAAGAAATAACTTATATTCATATGAATCTAATCCAATTAACAGAACATTATAGGCTTACTCGGGACATTTACCACGCTAATACTATTTTTAACCTCACCGACCTTTTACTACAAACGTCGTGTTCTACACTTTTACAATACTAACTCTAAAACCTAAAAATATACTTTCAATATAAAATTTGCTTAGTAAATACTACCTATTTCTTATACTCTTTCATGGAATAGAATATACTCAACACGAATCACTTTATATCACGGAAAAATTTCTTAATTTTATCAAACCCGCAAACTTCATCCTACCATTTCAATTTCCCATGAAAGCATAGCATAATTACTATAATCACACAACCATACTTAATTGCACTTGACACTAATTCATCCATCAAATTAAAACAAAGCCTAAATAGCAACTTAATTTCTCGAATATCAGCAAAACACAATTTCAAACATTTCAGTTATCTCAATAACCTCACCACCATAACTCATACCGACTCCCATCCAAATATCAATACCAATTCATTCCTTAATAAAATAACAAACTCGTTATCACATCAATTCCTTACATCTCCAACTTAGCACAAAATTACTAACACAAATCTTTAGACATTTGTTTCACTTAAACCACTCCGCAATTTGAAATTTATCAACACCGGTCTCACCTTACCCAACTAAAATAATTACCAAATCATCATGTAACAATTTCACTACAAAACTAAGCCGAAAAGAATTCATCACAACTCCGTTAAAAATTTCATGTCACTAATCATATAACTCATTAACGACTTAACATGCAAAGTCCATCACCAAGTTTAAAACAACTCTTTATCTTAAACAACTACATAAAGAAGGTTCATCACACGACCATCAAAATATTTATTGATCATTGCTTTCTTCCCACTAATCATAACACTTAATATAAATCCCTTTTTCAACTTAAATTCTCCAATCCATGGGAAGTATTAGGTAAACATCCAACCCATTGAACCATTTTTCTATATCCAGCAAACTCTCAAGCATCAATTTCTTATACTTTATTATCATAGTATGCATATTCTCTTTCAGTTAAGTCCAGGTTATCAGCAACCTAGTTTTCTAACCTTGCGACCCACTATCACCAATGCTTCCCCCACATCATTCCATCTTTGATCCAGTCCGGTGTTTTCTAACGGTACAACCTTAGTTGCTTCGGCTAAGCCCTTCCGCAGAATCGACACGGGAAAGGCTGAAAGAACTCTCACTATGCGTAACCCTTCAATACCAAGGCGCATACCAACAATTTAGTACCCTCCTAACTGCAACAACTCTTACTCCAAGAGGAAAACCCGTGTGATACAAACAAGATATAATATCCCAGATCAATCATACCAATATCATTCACAAATCCTGACTCCAGGTTCACCTTATCCTACTACCCTTGCTATGACGGAATCTCCACTAGTCATGACGAGTCGCCTCGCGAATGCACAGTCGCATACAGTGTGAAATCAGATAGTCATTCGAAATAAAGATTCTATCCCACAACGGTTAGACTCAAACAAGAGCTGCGCAATAGAACTAAATCAAATATTCTAAGGCTATTTAGTTCCTACTGTATACCACTTATAAGACAGTCACTTAACAACCTATCAGTACTAGCATAAATTCCTACTGGCAAGTAATAGTCATGCAGCAAAGTGTAATAAGCACCAGGCAATCTAGCATACATACTCCTATGTTCTAGAAAGCAATAAATTACACTAAGTACTCTACCTTTTCCCTTGGTCTCGGCTGACTGTACACACTGCGCCTTCGATCACCGTCTCTAAAATGTCCCAACAATCCAACACTCAAAAAATTAACGACACTCTACTCCCCAATAGATTACAAAATCAACTTGGAGTATCACCTTAACCCGTAGTTGAACTTTTCTCCATAGGTCATCCCCAACTCTACCGTCACTTCTCTAATCCAAAATATATCTAAGACAGACAACACTTTCTTGCATTAATTACACCGACCCCGAACCTTAGATTACAATTGATTTCCACACTTGCCACAACATCACTCTCATACTACTACCACGTCCTATCCCATGGTCCTTCACTCCGATCATTACAATCGACTATTTTCTTCTACTCTTTCCTCAACATAAAATACGTTTCCCCAAGGATAGCTGTTGATCCAAACCCTCAGTGATTTGATAATGACCCTATCTTAAATAGTTAGTGAAAATTGTAAGTAAACAATATGTATCAGAGTTTTACTATCACTGATAAGTACTAAGATCTTACAGTACTGCTGATAGGAACTCTCACACTTTTAGATTAAACATTCAGCGAACACTGTTCACCATATCGCTGAGTCTGTTCAGTCCTTATGGTGATCGCTGATAAGTTAGTTGTTTACTTATGATCCCTGAAGACAAGATTCACGTCAACAAAGGTTCTACGCTGAAGTCGAAGATCAAGCTCAAGAACCAGCGACAAGTCTCCTAATGAACTGATGCGGATCAGCGAAGACTCAGATTTGTCCACTCAACGTGAAGTATCAAGTACAAGACTTCAGCTATCGCTGAACTTTATCATCTGCTGAATAGTAAATGATAATCGCTGAATCAACGAAAGCTGATCATGAAGTCCTCCGTACAAAGTACTTTTGTCTTAACCTCCCTTGCACGCCACCGTACGAAATGTCAGAAAAGAACCTCCGAAAATCTGAAATCGTACAACCACTCTGATACTACACTGTTCATTCATGCGGCTACTAAGGTTGTCATCAAAGGTCAATGACATGCAACCAATCCGCTAATGACACATGTAAAGTATATACTGGATTGCATTAAATGCATGCAGTATATAAAGAGATGAACTCACTTCATTTGAAGTAACTTGCTAACTCTGGACAAGTTCAAATCTCTCAAGATAGGATTTTATTAGTAATCTCCTTATCTTTCTTAGTGCAAGAAAACCTTAGTGTTTCAACTTGTTTAGATTTAGGTTTATCCTTAATCTTGTTTCCGCAACAAGCTGTAAATTGTTAATGATTTATCAATAAACAATTTAGAAAAGTAAAATAGTGTGTTTGTATTCAACCCCCCCCCCCCCCCCCCCTTCTACAAACTTGTTTAAGCCTTTCGGGACCAACAAGTGGTATCAGAGCAGATTTGTTTAATCTCATAAACAAGATCTAATCTAAGATATCTCTCTTCCTTGCTATTATCTGAAAATGGCCAACTCAAACACAAACACAAATTATGTAGACAATGGTTCTTTTGCACAATCCCCTAAATTCTCCAAAGATAGTTTAAATCTATGGAACGATAGGATGATAATCTCAACTTTTCCTAAAGAATCCTCTAACCCCAGGTATAGAGATGACAGGTATCAAAAGCTGAAAGAAAAGTATGCAAAGCTGAAAAGCTTTAAGAAGAAAGGAAAAGGCCTAATGGCTGACTATGATTGGGCTGCTTCTGATGAAGAAGCCTCATCATCTGATTCTGAAGATGATGAAGCAAATCAATGTCTCATGGCCAAGATTGAAGAAGAGGAAGAAAGTTCAGACATTCCCTCCACTTCAACATCTGCCATTCAGGTATCACCTTCCTTCTTTACCAATATTGTAAATATTGATGAAGCTGATAGTCTCCGTAAAATCGAACTACTGACTAGAAGCTTATACGAAGCCATGAACGGCAAAGCTGTGGTTGAAAACCAAAATCTTGATCTCGCTGAAAAGCTTAAAAATTGCCACCTTCAAATAGAAAAGCTTTCTAAATTTGAAGAAGATTTTAAAGATCAAGTCCATTTAAATCAGCTAGTCAAAATTGAACGAGCGGAAGCTATCGCTGCATTAAAAGCTGAACAAGCTACTGTTGAAGGATGGTGTAATTCTTCAACAAAGATCACTGAGATAATTAAGGCTCAGATTCCTCTGAGTGATAAACGTGGTCTGGGTTATAAATATGATACTCCAATACCAACCACTGAACGTTCAATGCTTAAATTTGGAACGTTCGTATCCTCAGTAGCTGACACTTCTTCATCTCAGTACTCCTCGTCGATTACACCAATCCCTGAGGAAACTCCTACCTCCTCAAAAGGTAAGGAGAAAATGGTTTATTCAAAACCTACCTCTGTCTCTAAAGATAAAGGTAAAGGAATTGTAATTTATCAAAATCCTCAGAAGGGTACTTTAGTACCTAAGCTGAATGCTTCCAAAGCCTTAGTGATTCATTCATCTGGTTCTAGAAATCAGACCTCTGGATCAGTTCAGCGACCTACTCCTAGACTCAGAGTAGATGTCCTTGGTAAGAAATCTGAAGAACTGAATGTTCGTCCTATTTCAAAAACCAATAGTGTACTTGGTGCTGGCACTTCTAATTCCAAATTAAAAGCTCAGCACACAAGTGGTCCTAGAACTAATTTTAGTTATAGGAAATGTTATCACTGTGGACTTACCGATCATATTGCAAGTAAGTGTCCCACAGCCACCAAAGCTGATAAGATAGCTAAGGTGAAGATAGCACCAAAGAAGACCAAACCAGTTGCAAGTCAGGTCAAGGTGACTCATACCGCTGAGGTCAAGAAATTGACCAAAGTGAAGAAAGACAAAGCTGAATCTTCAAATGCTGCGAAGACTGCTGAACCCATTCCAACCACTTCCACTGACAAACGCGTATACATGGTGAAGTGGGTACCCAAGCAAAACTAATCTTCCTTTGTATTGCAGGTTAAGAAGGGTATCTGGTATCTCGATAGCGGATGCTCTAGACACATGACTGGAAAGAAAAGCCTGCTCGCTGAATACAAGGAAGAGAAGGGTCCCTCTGTAACTTTCGGTGGAAATGGAAAAGGACACACCCGAGGGTATGGTGTACTTTCAAATGGTACAACATCCTTCAGAAGAGTCGAATATGTTGAAGGGCTGAAGCATAATCTTCTGAGCATCAGTCAGCTTTGCGACATGGATAACAAAGTGATTTTCACCAAGGAATCCTGCTTTGTCTCTGACAAAAAGGAGAAGATAGCTCTCAGCGGTTATCGTTTGGAAAATGTTTACGTTATAAACATGGACTCAACAACCACTGAGAACTCCTGTTTCTTCTCAAAGGCATCTTCTGATGTCAACTGGCTATGGCACAAGAGACTCTCACATCTCAACTTCAAGACACTGAATACTCTTTCATCCAAAGAGTTAGTCACTGGTCTACCTCAACATTCATACGCCAAAGAATCCTTATGTTCAGCGTGTGAAAAAGGGAAGCAGACCAAGGCAAGCTTTAAGTCCAAGCAAGTTTCCTCAGTGTCATCTCCTCTTCAACTACTCCATATGGATTTGTTTGGCCCCGTTAACAAACAATCCATCGCTGGAAAGAAATATACGCTGGTCATAGTTGATGAATTCTCTCGTTATACATGGGTAATATTTCTCCGTTCTAAGAGTGACACCCCTGAAGAACTCATCACCTTTGTTCGGAAGATGGAAACTCTGAACAATATGACTGTTCGCTCAATAAGGAGTGATCATGGAACTGAATTCAAAAACAGTTCTCTTGATTCCTTCCTTGAGAGCAAGGGTATTTCTCATAACTTTTCGTCAGTGAGAACACCACAACAAAACGGAGTCGCTGAAAGAAGAAATAGAACAATTATTGAAGCTGCACGTTCAATGCTCAGCGATTCTCACCTGCCTACTCAGTTTTGGGCAGAAGCTGTCAACACGGCTTGTTTTACGCAAAACAGGTCGCTGATAGTCAAAAGATTCAAAAAGACAGCCTATGAACTTTTTCATGGGAGAAAGCCTTCAATCAGCTTTCTTCACATCTTTGGTTGTCAGTGTTTCATACTGAACAACAGAGATGCCCTTGGAAAGTTTGATCCTAAGGCTGATGATGGAATCTTTCTTGGATACTCCTCAGTTTCCAAAGCCTTCAGAGTCTTCAACCGAAGAAGACAAACTGTAGAAGAAACTATACACGTCACGTTTGACGAATCCCGTTCAGCGAACTCTAAACCGAACGCTGATACAGAAGAACTGAATCAATGGATGTTTTCTCATCTTGGTGATTCAGAAGATGTTCCCACTACTCATACTCATACAACTGAAAATGATGGTCCTACTATCATTCCCAATATGCAGAATAGTGAAGCTGAAACATCTTGGGTCTCAGCTGTTCCTATAAATACTATACCCGCAGTTGATCCAAATGTCTCAGAAATTCCATCTATTTCTCAGCAATCAGTGAATGAAGTGACAAATGCAAGCATTCCTCTCTTAGCTGATTATCCAGAAGTAGCTGAAGCCTCATCTTCAGTTTCTCCAGTTCAGACTGAGTCAGCGACGCATGCTCCGGCTCAGCGATGGACTGTAAATCACCCAATCGATCAAATTCTTGGTGATCCCAACGCTGGTATTCAGACTCGTAGAAGTGCAGGTAATATTTGTTTATTTGTTAACTTTATTTCTCTAACTGAACCAAAGAAAATAGATGATGCCCTCAGAGATCCAAACTGGGTCAGCGCTATGCAAGAAGAGCTGACTGAATTCGAAAGAAACAAAGTTTGGAAACTTGTTCGGAGACCAACTGACAAAACAGTGATAGGCACTAAGTGGGTCTATCGAAACAAGTTGGACGAACATGGTACTGTAACTCGCAACAAAGCTCGTCTTGTTGCTCAGGGATACAGACAAGAGGAAGGTATAGATTATGACGAAACCTTTGCTCCTGTAGCAAGACTTGAATCTATTCGTCTTTTCTTAGCATATGCTGTACACAAAAACTTCACTGTACATCAAATGGATGTTAAGTCAGCGTTTCTAAATGGAAAGCTGAATGAAGAAGTTTATGTGGAACAACCTCCAGGATTCTCAGATCCTAAGCGTCCAGGTTATGTTTATAAGCTGGATAAGGCACTTTATGGCTTGAAGCAAGCTCCTCGTGCATGGTATGACACTCTTTCTACTTATCTTCACCTTGAAAAATTTGAGAGAGGTAAGATTGACAAAACTTTGTTTTTTAGAAAAATAAAAGGTCATATCATTTTAGTTCAAATATATGTTGATGACATTATATTTGGTTCTACTAACCCTGAGCTTTGTACTCGTTTCGCTGATAGAATGAAAGATGAGTATAAAATGAGTATGATGGGTGAACTAACATATTTCCTTGGTCTTCAGATTAAGCAAACTGAAAAAGGAACTTTTATAAATCAGGGAAAGTATGTTAAAGATATGCTGAAAAAATTCGACTTAACTGAAAGTTCAGCTATGAAAACCCCTATGGCACCACCGCTGATACTTGATAAGGACACAAAGGGTGTTCCTGTCAATGTCACGCTGTACCGTGGGATGATCGGCTCACTACTGTATCTTACAGCTAGCCGACCCGATATTATGTTTGCAACATGTCTGTGCGCACGATATCAAGCTGAACCTAAGATATCTCATATGAAAGCTGTAAAGCGAATCTTTCAATATCTTAAGGGTACAAAGAATCTAGGTCTTTGGTATCCCAAAGATTCAGGATTCGATCTAACCGCCTATTCAGACAGTGATTTTGCAGGTTGCAAAATGGATAGGAAAAGCACCACAGGAGGATGTCAGCTCCTGGGTGGAAAGCTGGTAAGTTGGACAAGTAAGAAGCAAAACTCGGTGTCCACTTCCACAGCTGAAGCTGAGTATGTAGCCGCTGGAAGCTGCTGTTCTCAAGTCTTGTGGATGAGAAATCAACTACTAGACTATGATCTTCAGCTCTCCAAAATTCTAATCTATTGCGACAGCACAAGTGCCATCGCTATAGCAAACAATCCAGTGCTACACTCAAAGACAAAACACATAGAAATCAGATATCATTTTATCAGAGATCATGTGATGAATGGTGATATAGAACTTCATTTTATCCCAACTGATTATCAGTTAGCTGATTTGTTTACCAAACCTCTTGATGAGACAAGATTCAACTTTCTCATCAGCGAGCTTGGAATGCTGAACTTTGAAGGATAAATCTTCAGCGGTTCACATTTAATCAGCGATACGTTTATACATTCTTGTATAGGCTCTGGATAAAATAAACTAGTACAATCCATTTCATCATCTTCTCTCTGAATAAATTGGGTTAAACTGATATCAAGGTAAGATTGACAAAACGCATGAAAATGCAAGATTTCAAATTCTTTCATCGCTGAATAATATTTTGAAATTTCTTAAAACCCTCACTGATATTTCTAGTCAGTGCTTCATATTTTCCAAAGAGTCCCTGAGTTTTTCTTTCAAAACCTCAGAGACAACGAAAGAATGTGAAAGGACAGTTGTGACGTCATTGCAACGGATAACACCAGGCACGTTTCTTTTTTCTGACACACGTTTGCACGTTTCGTTGTCTATCCAATCAAATGCAAACACGTGTCCGTGTCATGATGAAAAACTTTCCCGCTCAAGTTTTTCTCTCTCTATTCTCTTCCTATATAAACTCTCTCAAAGTTTATATTTGTCTTTTATGCGAATCAATCTTTCTCCGCAAGAAAAGAACACTGTTGCATTTTGTGCTCTCGATCTTCAAGAACTGTTCATCATCTTCTTCATCAAACTCAAGGTCAATATGTTCTTATCTTTTATCAAATGCAAATAACTTGTTTTCGATCTTATCATTGTTTTACACAAGATCAAACAAAAGAACTCAAAAATAAAATCATTTTCTTTCATGGTTTTATAAACACAACCATTTCATGGTTGTTCTTCAAGTTTTAAATCTAAAATCTTAAACTTGTTCTTCTTTCGTATCCATTTTTAAAAAAAAACTGGAATACAAGGCTTATGGGTGTTATATTCGTTTTTTTTTAAAAAAAAAACAAGAAAAACCCTAATCTTCATTAAGACTTTTTTTTTGTCTGAATGAAATGGACAATATTCGAAAAATCTTAATGGAAATTTTCTTTCCACATTAAGATATTTCTTATTTGTTAACATCTTTGGTTGAACTGATAATACAGTGAAATGGCAACTTCAAAGCTGAATGTTACCGCTGAGTCCATCTCCAGTGATTCTGAGGAACTGGAAATCACCAAAGCTCCTCAGGTTAAGTTTGAGCTGGATCAACTAGACTGGACAAAGGCAAACAACCTTTCAGCGCTTCTCGAGTTTCCTCCTCGGAAGCAGGTATCCCATCTAGACGACGCTGTGATTTTTTTGAAGAATAGCCCCATATACACAGCACTGACAATCACACCTCCTGCCAGTCAGCGTCTATTATCCCAATTCTGGTACTCTGCCAGACACACCAACCTACCCTCAGCCAAAGATCCATCTAAAACCATCGACTGCATACTCAGCGATACTGAGTATGGCACCATCAAGATAACCCCCGCAATAATCCGCAAAGCTCTGAAATTCCCTAACGCTACCTCAGAAAATCCTTTCATTCCATTTCCTGACCACAAGAAGCACGCTGACAGGGAAGAAATCATTGCTTTCCTTGATGCGATGGGTTACATCTGGGAGACTGGAAGAGACAAGCTACCTGAGAAGAAGCTGACGCTGATAAAGAAATCCAAGATGCCCAGCGAGATGAACTTCATCTTCGCTCACCTGATCAGCTGCATGACAGCGAAATCCGGATCTTCTGATCAAGCCGCTCAACCTCAGCAGGCCATGGGTTACGCACTGCTGAAAGGTCTCAACATTGACTGGGCCTCCATCATCTACGAAGACCTCATTCAACGTGTTGATTCTGCCGCTGACCGACCAGCATGGGTTCCTTACCCGCGATTCATCAGCGCCATCTTTCAATATGGCCTGAAGGACAGCTATCCTGAAGAGGGTGATCTGAAACTCTCTCAGATTGGCCCTAAAGTTCTCGACTTCAAGCCTGTCGCCAACGAGGTACGTCTCTCTACTCTTCTCACTCTTCTTAATTCTCCGCTTTCTGTGGCTCCTTCAGCGACAATACCCATCGCTGATACCCCGGCCACAAAATCCATTCCTTCTAAGAAAAGGAAACAATCTCTTACCCCTCTTGATTCCAAAAGGATCAAGAAAACCAAGGAGCAACCCCAGCAGTTGCATGCTGAAGACTCCTCAGCTCATTCTGAAGAGCTGAAGGAAAGTTCCGTGGTACGCTCTGCCACACCAATTCAAGCCATCCCTTCTAAACCTACTTCAGCGTCCCTAAACGCTGAGGTTAGAACTTTGGAATCTACCCAACCTTCGTCAGTCTCTCAAAAGACTGATGAAGTACTTCTCAGCGAATCCAACGCTGAACTTGAACCCCAACCCCAATTCTTATCCTTCGCTCCTCCCTCTACTTCTTTGGACACTCCTCCAGTCAAAACTGGAGATGCCATCATTCAAGAAGCCATTGAAGCTTCTCAGCGAATGACGAAGAAAGGACCTGCAGAGATCTCCATTCCTCACGGAACTTTTGAGGGAGATATGGAACACTATGGAGGGACTCGAAACTTTGATGAGTTCGTCAACGCTCCTGCAGGTACAGATCCCACCTTAAACACTGTAACTAAACCTGAAACTTCTGAGCTTTCCTTTGTTCACAAGTACTTATATGTTACAGGTCCTTTTTTGGGAGACATCAACCAGTCTCTGAAGTCTATGGAGATGAAACTTACGGATCTCACCACCGGTCTATCAAATAACTCTACAGCTGTAACAAACGCTGGAGAGAATCTGACGAAGCTGACTACTGTGGTGGAAAAGAAGGCCTCCTCTGATGACATCAAAGACCTTGATAAAACTCTCGCCGACTTTGCCAAAGTGCTCTCCGACATCTACACTGACTACACCAACCTCAAATCATCAGTTTCCACCATTTCCAGCGAAGTTACAACGCTGAAGAAATCGGTTGGTACACTCGAAGGTGATATGTCAGTGGTCAAGACCGACTTGGGCTCAGTGAAGACCGACCTTGGTTCTGTCAAGACAATGATCGAGACGCTGGTGAACAAGGCAAATAATCCAGCTCCTGCTCCGGCCCCTGCACCTGTTTTGGACTCATTCACCGCAGAGGATCGCCAAGAGCTGAAGAAAATCACGCCTGCTATTTCTGGCCTAGAAGACAGAATAGCTAAGCTTGAAGGTTGTGTGAAAATCTCTGGCCCAGAAGACAGAGACAACACCAATGCTGAATCTACCCATTCCTCCCCCGCCCATCATGAGAAAGAGGGGGAGAAGAGCGCTGAACAGGAGAAGAGCGCTGAACAGGAGAAGAGCGCTGAAGACCTTTCCCATGATGAATCTATCAGGGGAGAGGGTAATGAAGATCGGATTACTGGACCTCAGGGAGATGAAAACCCTGAGGGAACCGAGAACCTCGCCTCTATATCTGAGGGGGAGCAACTCGATGAAGATGCTGAGGAATCTGAAGCAGAAGAAGACGAAGACTTCGACATCCCTGAAGCTGAACCATCCTCCTCTCCAAGGAACGATGATGATGATGATGAAGATGACGATGATTTCTTTGTTGTCAAACCTGCTCCTCGAACCAAAGCTCTTAAAGGTATTTCAATAAAAGAACCTTCAGGGGAGAAGACAAAGACAAAGCACTCAGCCTCTGGCGCTGAGAAAAGCAAAGACAAAGGCATCGCTGAAGATGATAATCTGGCGATCCTACTTGCAAAGCCGATTTGTCAGGTACACTAAACTTATTTTTCCTTCCCTGATCATCTCTGAAAAATCAGTTATCCATTCCACAAACACCATACACATCCACATTTTTTTCTATCTTTTCTACCCAAGTTCTTCTACCCAGTTCTTATTTGTAAGATCGCTGCGTTTCAGCTAGTCCTCTCCCCTGTTTGAGGATATCGCTGAAAGATCTGTTGCGACTTCACCAATAATTCCAGCTACCACTGAAGACATAATCCCAGTCTTAGATTTAATCTCTGAGACTGATGAACCAGAAGAACAACCTCTCTCGCACAGAAACAGACTTTCCTCAGTTGCTCAAAGGCTGAGTGAAGAAGATCAAAAGAGGAGAGAAGAAATGATAAAGCGATTCGAGGATCAGCGAATCATTCTAAGGCGCGATCAACTACCTTCAGTTCCTCCTAAGTTCAGAATTTCAAAAGCTGAATACCATGATCATCTCAGAGCTGAACGCCTCATCGCTGAAAGGAAGGAAGCTGAAGATAAAGACAGAGAATACGCCATCAAGCTCACTCAAGAATCTGTCAAAGACCCCAAGCTGAAGCGTAATCCCATTCAAATCCAACGAAAGCTTTGGGAACAAGCCCAGAAGATCGTGGAAAAGAAAGCTGAAGTTTCTCAGACCACCCTGATCTGGTGTAAAGAGAAAATCCACTTCAGATATCGTCCAACGAAGATCAACAAGGTATTCATCTCTGGAAGAACCTCCATCGGAGTACCTATTGTTGACATCAAACTGATCAGAGAAGATGACTCATCTGAAACCTTTCGTGCTGACACTGTAAAAAGGTATGGTCTCTCTGAATGGCTGGAGATGAGGTTAGCTATCCAACCGTCAAAATCTAAGTACAAGGATCATTTCGAAAAGCTGATAAACAGACAGATCGATTTGATATCTTCTTGTGTGGATATTCCTCCTGTTCCTGATCTAAAGCCGAAAAGAAAAAAGGACTCTCCAAGGAAGAAACGTCAAGATTCAAACTCAGGTCCTGTCATACGAAATGAAACTGGAATTGGTTTCTCTCGCGCTGAAGTACTTGGTCCTGATCCTGATCTATCTGCCCTTGATGTCTCTTTGCCACCATGTGAACTTTTCGTCCCTGGTAAAGTCATCAGTAATCCTTATGGAATATTCTTTCTTGACTACGACGGACGTAAATGCTTTCAACGGATCGCTGAGCTTCCAATCACTCCAATCGAACAGCTCAAAGATCTCATCTACTGGTGCGACTTCAGAAAAGACATTCAGGCACGACACCTAAAACCCTTGATTTTTGAAGCTGCTCTGAAGCTAAAGAATAAAGGGGAAAAGGTTCCTGACTGGATGATTCCAACTGAAAAGACAACCCTTGATGAACTTCTCATTAAGGAAGAACCCTTTGAAGGCTGACAACAATCACCATTTTCTCTATTGTATCAGTCATCCTTCAGTACTTGTAATTTATTTCGCTTGTACTTGTAATCTTTCTTATTCATATTGTAACCTGATTCAAAGATTTAAAGAAAGATTTCAGCGAATGTACTTTACTCCATCAGTACTGAAAAGATCCCAGAAAACAGTAAAAGGGACAAATATTTTATGAGTTCTTTTTATCCTTATGTTTTCATTAAATAGCAATTTTCTCTGTTGCTATGTCATAATCAAATAGGGGGAGATTGTTGATCCAAACCCTCAGTGATTTGATAATGACCCTATCTTAAATACTTAGTGAAAATTGTAAGTAAACAATATGTATCAGAGTTTCACTATCACTGATAAGTACTAAGATCTTACAGTACTGCTGATAGGAACTCTCGCACTTTTAGATTAAACATTCAGCGAACACTGTTCACCATATCGCTGAGTCTGTTCAGTCCTTATGGTGATCGCTGATAAGTTAGTTGTTTACTTATGATCCCTGAAGACAAGATTCACGTCAACAAAGGTTCTACGCTGAAGTCGAAGATCAAGCTCAAGAACCAGCGACAAGTCTCCTAATGAACTGATGCGGATCAGCGAAGACTCAGATTTGTCCACTCAACGTGAAGTATCAAGTACAAGACTTCAGCTATCGCTGAACTTTATCATCTGCTGAATAGTAAATGATAATCGCTGAATCAACGAAAGCTGATCATGAAGTCCTCCGTACAAAGTACTTTTGTCTTAACCTCCCTTGCACGCCACCGTACGAAATGTCAGAAAAGAACCTCCGAAAATCTGAAATCGTACAACCACTCTGATACTACACTGTTCATTCATGCGGCTACTAAGGTTGTCATCAAAGGTCAATGACATGAAACCAATCCGCTAATGACACGTGTAAAGTATATACTGGATTGCATTAAATGCATGCAGTATATAAAGAGATGAACTCACTTCATTTGAAGTAACTTGCTAACTCTGGACAAGTTCAAATCTCTCAAGATAGGATTTTATTAGTAATCTCCTTATCTTTCTTAGTGCAAGAAAACCTTAGTGTTTCAACTTGTTTAGATTTAGGTTTATCCTTAATCTTGTTTCCGCAACAAGCTGTAAATTGTTAATGATTTATCAATAAACAATTTAGAAAAGTAAAATAGTGTGTTTGTATTCAACCCCCCCCCCCCCCCCCCTTCTACAAACTTGTTTAAGCCTTTCGGGACCAACAATAGCTCACTAGGAGGTGCTTACTCTAGACCGACCCTATGAGCTAGCTTTCTTTCACCTCCAAACCAATCGCACACACCCAATTCCCACAATTACTATACTTAACCAATAATTTCACCACACCTCATAACAGGAATTTAACCGAGTTAATCCGAAATCACATCCATTGCCCGAAACAACCACACACTTTTTCATTTTTCAAATATCGTTAACATATTCTTTCAAAACGATAATAAACAAATTGGATCTACACTATACACCCATCCCCAAAATATAACAACCATAAAAACTTCTTTATAACAAAATCAGTACATCTTTATTTCACCTCGTGCCTCTTTCCGCACAAAATATGTCATCGTGCCTCTTCCAACACAAAATTATATATATATATATATATACATATATATTTTTATATATCACAAATCATTCAACACGTTTAAAATTTTATTCATAACATAAACTTTAACATTTGGAGGCATAACCTAGCGTTTGAAATACTGAATTATACATAACGCCACATTCTACACTTTCGCAATAACTTTCCAAAATTCTAATCATGCACCTTCAATTTGAAAAATTGTAAACAATTGCAAGTGTTAGATCATTCATTCCAATTTAAACTACCATCCACTTTCGTTCTCATACAATAAATTTTACTACCACCTTGATAAATCTTTCGAATCCAAACACATATGATAACGGGTTATCACCTTGATCACTAATAGCTTTTCCCTACTAATCACTCCCAAAAACAATCTCCACTTTCTAGTTCAATTATCCTTGATTTCTCGCTTAAATTTATCCCAAGCAATATCATAATGAATAAGCATACTAAATTCGATATCATCCAAAATATTTGTTACACTCTTACTAAATTAGAACCAACCTCTTTTCACACCAAATGCTTCCAAACCTACACTCTTACTAAGCCTTATCGAAATTAATTCATATATCCTTGATATAAAACTTGTTAACAAACGGAAACTTTAAATCAATCACTCGACACTCTCTTCTTTCATCATAACTACTTATTCCAATATATACCGAATTACCGAGGATCACTTATCATGACCTAATCGACAATTTTAACAAAATTCAAGTTCCAACACCATCCTATACTTACTACTACCTCAAATTCCGACAACATTATCAAAAATAACTTAATAGGCACTCCACTCTTATCTATATTACCAATACAATTATCAAATTCTTTTCTAACGCATATAAGCAACAAAAGATTGAAAACACAATTAATCAGTTTGTACCGAAGTCAAATAGCACTTTAGCACGTGTAGAGTTTATATAAATATACCTGTCTTCGTCTCTATCCATACGTCGAGACCGACTTGCCACTCTGTAGATTTCAACAAGGTTAATATACACATAGGCACATACCCCATATAATAAGGTATTCCAGTCCAATCATGTAACTGTAAGTTCACAATTACACTGGCCAGGTGTAACTCGAATTTACCTTACATAATGTTCCTTCTACCTTTTTATACTTAACATCCCAAGGTTCTAAAATAATGGGGACATCCTACTTCACATGCAGTTTAAGTCTAGGTATAAATCCAAATACCTAAATCCCTTAAACTAGGGCTCTGATACCATCTGTAACAACCCGGTTTCCCAACAATACAACAAATAACATATATTGCATAACATCGTTACATTCATAAAAGAAAATTTCATAATAATTCACATACGGTCCCAAAGTCTCGAAACTACAAAATACATAACAGCTTCCTAATCAACATCAGTCATCAAAAAGCGTCCTACTCTTTATCCTTTCCTTTGCCGCTATAGTTTCCTCGACCTGGAATACATATTTTTGAAAACAAAATGAGGGTTAGACCTAACGGTCTAGTGAGATAATCCCTGTCATTTCAAAATCGTTATAAAACCCATTTATATAAGATCCTTTATATAAACACACATATATCACACTTAGTTAAATACCAATCAAGACTCGTGCACCGTGTTCAACTCATCCTCTTTCTCATTCTCATTCCCCTGGCCATATCAGTTGGTTGCGAGCCAACAACACCGCTGTACAACAACTACAACACCGCTGTACAACAACTACAGCACCACTGTACAACAACTACAGCAAACCTCCGCCGACTATAGTTTCGGCTAACGTATATTCGTGTAGTGTAATGCACATATAAATACAATATATATATATATATATATGTATCAATTATATCATATTGTCATTTATAAACCTTTTACCACATTTCAACCACATATATATATATCTCTTAATATATACACATAATTATACCATAAATCATTTTCTCAATCCACACGCATCCATCTCATATATATATATATCACATATATATGTATCCCAGTTGAAAACGTTTTAAAAGTAAAACTCACCTGAATGCTTTTCCAATAGTTCTCCAAAAATCTCTTCAACAAGTCCCACTTTTATCTTTGAATTTTACTATCTGAAATAGTTAATTAACAAGAATACACCTCATTAATAAATCTGTATTTTAACACTTTTCGCAACCCACAGCTTGCGAATTCCTCACTTTTCGCAACCCACTGTTGCGAAAACCAAAGAACTCGCAACCCACGGTTGCGAAAACCAAAGAACTCGCAACCCACTGTTGCGAAAACCTCACTTCTCGCAACCTACTGTTGCGAAAACCCCACTTCTCGCAACCTACTGTTGCGAAAACCCAATTCTCGCAACCTACTGTTGCGAAAACCTGCAAAATTACTGTTCACCGTCTTTTTAATTAAGCTCAGCCAAAAACGACTTTCATTCCAATATTTACCCAGAAATCGTACTTTCAAGCTTTAGACTTCCCAAAACATCCGATTTTAACAAAACCCACCTAAAAACTTAACTAGCAACTCAAGAACACTTTTAAGAAATTAAAACACAAACAAGGATGGATTTGTTACCTTGCTTACATCAGTTTGGTCCTTAAATTACAGCAGCATACTCTGGATTTCTTTCTTCTTTTTCCCTTAAGTTTTCTCGATTCCTCTCTCTTTCTCTCTCAAAACCGTAACTACACACACATACACACTATGTGTTTTTACCAAATAATGTCTAAAGATGACACCTCTTGTGTCTAAAGTGAGTAAGGCGGTGTGGGTGGATAATATCTCCACTCTCACCAAATAAACCCCACACTCAATCTATTTGGCAAAACTTACCCCCAATCTTCCAAATAAAAATTAAAACTTACCCCTTAACTCCTAACTTCATAGAACACTAACATAATAACTTATAAAATTTTCAAATTTAAATTAGATAAAATACCTGGTTATTACAACGACGTCGGGAGGTAAGTCGGGGTACTCCTTCGCCTTAATCTGTCCGTAGTTACCCTACAGTTTTACCAAAACAATGTGTTAACTAACATATAGAAAATTCAACAACATTTCGACTGTAATTTGACCATATCCATTATTTGTGTAGTATGAAAACAATCATATCGTCTGCCCAACAATGGCAGCCCAAACTAAATGAATCAAATTACACAAATCTTTAACAAATTTTGCTATCATTTCTATCTATCTTATAAAACAAACATACATATACATAAGCAATACATGTACATATGTATACATACATACACACACACACACACACATATATATATATATATATATATATATATATATATATACACATACATACACATATAACCATTCATACATATATACACATACAAATATACGTACACATATAGACATGTACACATACACACACTCTTATAGGCAGTTGCCAATACATATGCCACTTATATACGTGTACATATACTGAAAAACAATCTCTTGGTCCCGAAGGGGTTATTGATAACGCCACTTTTTGGCGTTATTTTCGGTTCTCAAACCAATGAGATTGGCTTGCGTTGATAGCAAAGAAGCGGAATTTTATGGTTTATCGAGTGAAATGTGCAGTTTATATAAAAGGCAGTAATCATCGAGAAAAGAAACTGAAAAGAGCCCTAAAAGAGCCAAAACGAAGCCCAACGGAACCCGAGATCCAAGCCCAAGACCCGCGCCCGAACCAGGAACCAAACCTGACCCGGAAACACCTCAGAAACACGTGCGGTTTCTCGCGCGGTTTGCAAACCGCGGCCAAAACCGCGCAACACTCTGTTCGTTTTTCAGGCTTTATGTACTCTGGAATTAGGTCATTCTGGGCACATCTCACACACGACGAACGACAGCGACTTGGGGACGATTTTCAGAGGTTTTTCAGAGCTTTTGGAGCCACGATAGAGGATCAATCAAGGACACGTCCACCACGGAAAGTAGATTCGAGAACGAGAGAAGGGAGTACATCATCATATTCGCCACGTCTACATTTATCATGTTTTCATTGACTGTTTCCATTCCTTTTCTTATGTTTGAGTCCACCCCCGACATGAACTGATCTTTAGATGTTGGGGGTTGGAATGAATTTGGTTTAAGCATGTGAACATATGACTTGCGACTTTTATCAGTTTTCCTATTTTAATGAAGTATGTAATTTGGTTTTTAATGCCTTTGTGAGTTTAGCTAGCTTCCAATTGTTTTGTTGTTCTCAATTAAGTTCGAGAGAATTAATTGTCAACTAGAACTAGAAATTGCATGCCTAAGGTGAGAAATTGGTGATAGAGATATACCAAGTAAGCCTTAGTCCCGTTTAAATCTTGATTTTAATGTGTTTTGAAATCCATAAGTTGAGATCGAGAGATAAGACTTATGCTTTTCAAGATAAAACCCGTTGTTGCTTGAGAAAGAGGAACAGTGACTTTTAGAGATTGGGTATTCATTAAAAGGGAACAACCGGTAATTGTTTGAGTTGTTTATATGTGAAAACCTTAGGATTTCCAACTCCCAACTGTTTTCTCTATCTGAAGTTCCCTAAGTTGTTACTGTCCCGTTTGTGATTTAGTTTATTTGCAATTAATTAGTTAAGACCAACAACTCAAAATTGCGACGTTCAGTTAATAGAGTTTATAGTAATTGTGATAATTAGTTCCTAGTTCCCTGTGTTCGATACTCGTACTTTCTAGTACTATTACTTGATTTCGACCCGTACACTTGCGGTAAGATTTAGGGGGGTGTGAACCCGCCTATCAAGTTTTTGGCGCCGTTGCCGGGGAACTAGTTGCAACTGATAGCACTACCAGCTATAAGCGCTATTACATTGAGCATTTTTTTATTTACTTTGTTCCATCACTTTCTATTTCTGGATTGCTAACTTCGCCTACTTTCTTTTCAGGTACTAATTGGTTTATGCTAAGGAAAACCCGAGGGGAAGGAATCGAACCACTTGATCCGGAGATAAAAAGAACCGCCCGCCAGATACGTAAAGCATCCAAAGCCCAAAGGCAATTAAAGATGGGCGACAAGAGACCTGTTAACAACCCACCTCCACCTCCTCCGGTGAGAGTTCCAATACGGTCATTTGCCAATCCAAACGTGGCAGCCGCACGCATAGGCATCCAACCGCCCACTATTGGGGCGAACTACTTCGAGATTAAACCAAGTACCATTGTCATGGTACAGCAAAACCAGTTCGGAGGGGTCCCGACAGAAGATCCTCATGCACATCTTCGTGCATTTTAGAGGATATGCAACACGTTCAAAATCAATGGGGTGAACGAGGATGCCATCAAGCTAAGACTGTTCAGCTTCTCACTCAAGGGAATAGCTGAAATTTGGATAGAGAGCCTACCAGCGGATCAGATCACTACATGGGCAGACTTGAAGGCCGCATTCCTCCAGAAATTCTTCCCACCGGGAAGAACTGCTCAACTAATGGCCGACATTACTCACTTCGCGCAATGGTACCAAGAGACCCTATACGAGGCATGGGAGAGGTACAAGGATATGTTGAAAAAGTGTCCTCACCACGGGTTGCAGGGCTGGGTAATTATCCAAACTTTCTTTGGAGGCCTTCACCCGCAGTTCAAGAATGATATCACTGATGCAGCGGGTGGAGCCCTAATGGAGAAAACATATGAAGAAGCAGTCGCCTTGATCGAGAACTTAGCCGAACATAGTTTTTCTACTCCAAGATCAGCTGTTAGAAGAGTTGCGAGTGTTCAAGAATCGGATGAGCTGAAAGAAATAAAAGCTCAACTAGCTGCGATCACGAACCATTTGAAAGGTGGTAATCCGGAAGAACCCGAGCAAGTTCAGTTTTTACAGAATCGGAATCACCAGCCGAGGAACGATCCTTTCTCGAACACGTATAATGAAGGGTGGAAGAAACACCCTAACTTTTCATGGAGTCAACCCGGTCAACAACCACAAGGTAATTCTTCTAACTTTTCTAATTCTTCCCATGCTAACAATGTTTACCGTCCTCCAGGTTTTAACCAAAGGAAATACGACGAGGGACCATCCATGGAGAAGAAGCCGGGGCTGGAAGATATGATGATGAAGTTCATGACAAAGATGGATAGTACTGTTGGGGAATTGGCGAGCACGGTGAGCACGGTAAAAGCAGCCACTGACCAGAATACGGCATCGATTAGGCTTCTCGAGAGGCAAGTGGGACAAATTTCTGAAGTCCTACAAAACCGAGTTCCCGGGACATTCCCGAGCCAAACTGAGAAAAAGCCAAGAGAAGAGTGTAATGCCATTTATATGAGAAATGGCAAGGAGTTGATCAAGAAGCTGAATGTCGAGCTGAAAGACGGTATTGCTAATGATATGGCTGATCGGGAAGAACCGAAGGAAAAAGAAGTGACACCGCCACCGAAGCCGGTAGTCAAACCGTTTGTACCACCACTACCATATCCGAATCGGGTGAAGGCACATAAAGATAAGGAACAGTTCAAGAAATTCCTCGACATCTTCAAGAAGCTTCACATCAACATCCCATTCGCGGAGGCACTTGCTCAAATGCCGACATACCTTAAGTTCATGAAAGAGATCCTATCCAAGAAAAGGGCAATCGAGCACCAGTCTACCATTACACTTACTGAAGAATGTAGTGCCATCATTCAGAACAAGCTTCCCCCGAAGCTTAAGGATCCAGGGAGTTTTACTATACCCGCTCATATAGGAAATCTTAGTTTCAATAAAGTATTATGTGATTTAGGGGCAAGTATTAACTTAATGCCTCTTTCTATTTTCAGGAAACTGGGATTGGGGGAAGTGAAACCTACATACATGACACTTCAACTTGCGGATAGATCGCTCATATATCCATATGGAGTGATAGAAGACGTACTGATCAAGGTTGACAAGTTCTACTTCCCTGTAGACTTTGTGGTGCTGGATATGGATGAAGACGAAAAGGTTCCGTTGATATTGGAAAGATCCTTTCTGGCCACGAGCAGAACACTGATAGATATGGAGGAAGGAGAGATGACCCTGAGGGTTGGTGGCGAGAAGTTAGTCTTCAAGATGTTCGAGAGGGTGAGAGAAAGAAGTGAAGAGGAGTCCGAGGATCGAGTAAAACCAGCTGTGGAAGAAACCGCGGAAGACCGTAAGTGTGGGCGAGTCAATTCCACGAACACCGAGCCAAGTTGAGAGCCACATAGTCGTGCCACGACTGTAACTACGGCGCTGGGTGGGAGGCAACCCACCGAGGTTTGCGTTTTCTTTTATTTTCTGTTTTTGAGTGATTTTATTTATAAAAAAAACTGAAACAGGGACATACGCGGTATATCCCGCGACTTCCTTACCGCGCGGAAAACCGCGGGTGTCTATGGAGGATTTCTGAAACAGGATCTTACGCGGTTTGTGCCGCGGTTTCCAAACCGCACGCCAAACCGCGCGGCTTCCTGTTGCTTTTCATCGTTTCTCGTGCAGTGTTTACCTTTTCTTGCTTTGTGTTTTAGTTTTCCTTTCTTTCTCTCGTCTTTTGCTTTGTTTCTTTTGTTTTTGAAATTCCCTTCTCCGCCTTCTCCGATGTGTTCCAACCGGGCGATCCAATTTCAAGAGAACCTCCTTCGTCCGGGCAACCAGGTATGTTCCTAATCTGTATGTAACGAGTGGTGTATGATGCTTTGTTTTCTTATTAGTTAAACGAGATACAACAAACCTAAGTTTCACTTAGGTTTGGGGTGCCTCACTTTGCAAACATCTACACACTCACTTTTAAACCTGTGCAAACCTCGGTTTCACCGAGGTTTGGGGTTGGCGTTGTTTGACAAACCTAGGCCACAGCCTAGGTTTGGGGTGGCCATATTTAAATGGAATCACTCTTTGATGCTTGTGCTATAATGTTATACCTTACCTGTCTGATACCTGTAATAACCGCACAACGATACTTGTTTCAGTATCGCCTACGCCGACACTTGCACATTGGGGACAATGTGTGGGTAAGGTTTGGGGTTTCCCAATCGGGTCCACGTTTATGCACGTAGATTTCCCGCACCTCTGCATCCTTAGATCACATTAGCCAAAATTTTTGTTTTGAATGATTGAGACCGACCATTGTGGGGAGAATCTCGTGATAGTGACGTGACCATTAGGGAAGGACCGGGAAAGGACATGACTAGGGACATTAGTGGAGACCACCCATTAGTGAGATTTGAGCCTAAAAGACGTCTTTTCATTTCGAGGGATTTAAACACTTAATTCGTATACACTTTTTCGAGTTCCTTGTCGTGAATATAGGATGATCTCACTATATTATTGCATTGAGTAGCAAAGATGACCATCGGGATATTAGGTAAGGGTGTAGTAGACCATATCGTGTGGACCTTAAGAGATGATTCCAGGCATTGTGAGCAGTGTTAACTCGTGTTTAGCTATCGTATCTTTTTACCCATTTGTGTGTATCCATAACCCTTTTTGTCGCCAAAACACTCACCTTGTTCATTTCAGACCTACCATGAAACCCTAGCCGAAAGCCTTAGCCAACCCTTATCCGAAAGTGTGTCAAATAGAGGCGGTAATGAACTACTAAAGATAGAGTGGAAAAGAAATAATACAGGCCAGTCATGAAAATAAATAGAAAAGAGGGCCAATGATGCCCCCCAAAAAAAAAAGAGTTAGTTTAGACAGCTATCTACAGCTGAAAAATAAGAGAGTCAAAGCGACTCCAACAATGACGAAAGGGCCAAGTGATAGGAAGTAAAGTCAATAAGTTCAGAACTGCTAATGATTGATACACCAAGGATCTTTGAACCATTCTAACCTTCGTCTCTTAACCGGTACCTTAGCCCCGTTACAAACTTTGTAAAGACCTGGATGATCTTCTGGAAAATATGATTACAGTATGCTACCACTTTTGCCAATATTCCCTGTCTTGCTACTTGATTCCTTCCTGAGATCGACTTTTTGAACATTTGTGCGTCTTTCATTAGAGTTGTCATGTAATTCTAGAGTATTCTTGTACATAACTTCCCTATACATGACAACATGTGCGATAACCTAGGTTCGAGCGAAATGAGAGAATCCCGTGAGGTAGGGTCGAGGCGAAATGTTTTCCCTAGTATGTTTAGACCTAGTACGACCTTAATGGAAACGGGGCAGTCACGAGTTCAACTTACAATGGAAGGCCATAGATCAAACAGAATAAGAATGAGGCGAGAGTGAGATAAGCAATTCACGGGTATGGGAAATCACCAGTGCATTACATGGTACCAATTGGGAGTTGTGCAGTTATTATGTTTCACTGATATATGCTTTTATTCTATTTTTATCGCTAATTTGCTTGAGGACAAGCAACGCTTGGTTTGGGGTTGTTGATAACGCCACTTTTTTGGCGTTATTTTCGGTTCTCAAACCAATGAGATTGGCTTGTGTTGATAGCAAAGAAGCGGAATTTTATGGTTTATCGAGTGAAATGTGCAGGTTATATAAAAGGCACTAATCATCGAGAAAAGAAGCTGAAAAGAGCCCTAAAAGAGCCAAAACCAAGCCCAAGACCTGCGCCCGAACCAGGAACCAAACCTGAACCGGAAACACCTCAGAAATACGCGCGGTTTCTGGTGCGGTTTGCAAACCTCGGCCAAAACCGCGCAACACTCTGTTCGTTTTTCAGGCTTTATGTACTCCGGAATTAGGTCATTCTGGGCACATCTCACACATGACGAACGACAGCGACTTGGGGACGATTTTCAAAGGTTTTTCGGAGCTTTTGGAGCCACGATAGAGGATCAATCAAGGACACGTCCACCACGGAAAGTAGATTCGAGCACGAGAGAAGGGAGTACATCATCATATTCGTCACGTCTACATTTATCATGTTTTCATTGACTGTTTCCATTCCTTTTCTTATGTTTGAGTCCACCCCCGACATGAACTGATCTTTAGATGTTGGGGGTTGGAATGAATTTGGTTTAAGCATGTGAACATATGACTTGCGACTTTTATCAGTTTGCCTATTTTAATGAAGTATGTAATTTGGTTTTTAATGCCTTTGTGAGTTTAGCTAGCTTCCAATTGTTTTGTTGTTCTCAATTAAGTTCGAGAGAATTAATTGTCAACTAGAACTAGAAATTGCATGCCTAAGGTGAGAAATTGGTGATAGAGATATACAAAGTAAGCCTTAGTCCCGTTTAAATCTTGATTTTAATGTGTTTTAAATTCCATAAGTTGAGATCGAGAGATAAGACTTATGCTTTTCAAGATAAAACCCGTTGTTGCTTGAGAAAGAGGAACGGTGACTTTTAGAGATTGGGTATTCATTAAAAGGGAACAACCGGTAATTGTTTGAGTCAGATGTTTATATGTGAAAACCTTAGGATTTCCAACTCCCAACTGTTTTCTCTATCTGAAGTTCCTTAAGTTGTTACTGTCCCGTTTGTGATTTATTTTATTTGCAATTAATTAGTTAAGACCAACAACTCAAAATTGCGACGCTCAGTTAATAGAGTTTATAGTAATTGTGATACTTAGTTCCTAGTTTCCTGCGTTCGATACTCGTACTTTCTAGTCAACTTATCATTTTCTTTTTGAACAGGGAACGAAAATTGACAATCTTATTATACTTATCCTGAGACTTACTAAGCTTTTCAGTGATTTCAGATAATTGGGTCTCTAAGGATTCAGTGTTTTTGGAAATAGCTGCACATTCTTCTTTATAATATTCAATGATGCATTTATGTTCAACTTTTTCGACAACTAGTTTACCTATAGTGTCGTATTTCCGTTTGATGTTAGCTTCTAAGTCAGAGATTTGGGCTTCTAAATGATAAACTTTCTTTCTTTGAGCTCAGAGTAAGTTGGGTAAGACATTGTTACTTGAAACAATATGATCGTGAGACAAAAGAGGTGATCCAAAAACAAATTCAGATAGTGTATCACAGAATACACAAATGTCCCCCTTGCGGGGTCTGGGGGCAGCGCCCCGAGATTTTTTTTAAAATCTGAAGGGTCAGAAGACTCCCAGATAGAAAACCAGGAATTGGGATCCGGGAAAGGACGCGCTAGGACCGGAAACAGTTAACTTGGTATCAGGAACCGGGAAAATGAAACCCGATGGTTGCAACCAGGAGTTTGTAACCCGGTAAGAGAAACCGGGAAACTAAGGTACCCGGTGTTTGCAACCGGGAGAGGTGATGATGTCATTTTTCGACATTATTTTGAATCCTAAATCGGTGTTTTTGTTGTAAGTTTCCAAGTAGAATGGTGTGTTTAATAGCATTTTATGAGAAAGTACAAGTCATCTTGGGTTTTCGAAGCTAGACGAGTTTTGGGTCATTTAGAGGAAGATTTTGGCAACTCAGGCCAAAGAATGAAAAAAATGGCATTTTGGATCAAAGAGTGCTTTGCGCTACTCCCCGCGCTAGCCGAGTCGCGCCACCATCCGCACAGAGCACTGGACAGAGTCTCGCACGACCCACTGCGCGGTTCCACCCACGCCACCACTCGCGCCGGGGACCTGGCCATTTTAAAACACTTCTGTCGGCTAGGGTTGGGGCATTCAGCATCAGTTACGAAGCATCAGTTACGAATTTTGAGAGCAAGGGGCGATTTTGGGAGATAGGAGAGCGATTTTTGGAGTAGAGATTTCATGAAAATCATATCTTGGGCGAAGAATCGAAGTAGATACGAGTACGTTAGATCAGAGGAATTGCTTCTCAGGAAGTTGTTATTGCATTCATTTTCATAGACGATAATGTTTTCTCCCAATTCTTTTAATTCAATTCTGTTTTTGAAAACCCCCAACATGAACTAATTCTTTCATGTTGGGGTTAGTTCATGTTGGGGGGTTGGTTTGTGTTGGTTCCCGTTTTGCTTTAAACAAGATTATCAGATCTATTAGTTCAAGTTAATGTTTGATGCGGAAGCGTATTTGAAGAACTAACAGATAAGTTTGATAGATTTAGACCAAAATATAAATAAACAGTGAACAGAATATTACATCTTAAAGTTTACTGAATATATAAAATAAGAACAGGTTTAAGAACTGTGAGTAAGAAAAGCTTCAAAACAGATATGACTTTTAAGGTGAATAAGCTTTTGTGTTCTTGTGATGTTTTATTTATAAGTGATAAGGAAGAACTCAACATGAGTCTTCCTTATATACTACTCTAAAGGGGACCATAAAGCATATGCTACTATTCAGACGGTACTGATGAATAGCAGAACGGATGTCGTGAACAGTTGCAAGTGTGGCATGAACAGTCGGACGTACTGTATTGCATTTAATGCAGCAGACGTCTATTATGTACTAAGCCCTATTGAATCCAATCAGAGTTTGACACGTCGACGTTGGACAGGGCATGCTACCATGCAAGTTGATGAACAGGTCCTGTAACAGTAGCAAGATATTGTAAATATCTTCAAGTCTTATTGTGAGGACCACAGAGGCTCTGTAATGAGTTACAGAGGTTCCGCGGTCTGGTCCTCTGTGGAGCAGTCTTCCCCGGATTCCGAGTTATTGATCTTCTTTGCGCGTATGACAGAGCTTCTGTAGCGCGCCTCTTTAGCTTCTGTAGATTCTTGATATTGATCTCTCGGTAAGTCCGACAGAGCCTCTGTAAGAGGCTTTCTTCACTTAGCCTATTTTTCACTACTTCTAAATACTTCTTTGATTAGGAAGATTGAAGCTAACAATCTCCCCCTAAGTAGTGAAAAATAAAAAATTGAACTTGAGTTTAGTTAGGCTAAGTTAGATAAGACAGAGGTTAAACAATACCTCGAAAGTTCTTTCATTTAGAAATATGCCAGAGGCATTTTACATTTGAGTACAATGAAAGATAAACTTTGACTTGGTTTGCAGAGATTGGAGGTCTGATAATCAGATTTTGGCATCTTTGAAATCGTTGTAGCGTCTGTTGTCTCTTCCGACTCTTCTGATCTCTTTGTAGAAACTGATGCAGAGTTCTCTTAGGCGGATTGTGGCATCAATCTCTCTGATGAAAGTATCTGCAGCATCTCTATCCATTTTCTCTGTACCTCTGTATTTTACAAGGCTTGTTCTGAACTTGTTCAGAGTACTAATTGCGTACTTCTGACAGTCCATGCACACAAATAGGTTAACTTTGCCTTGTGGGTTTTGAAATACTAACCCAAACCGTGGTTCTATGATGATTGAGTTAGGTACGGCGTTCGGTGGGCAGCGATCCTTTGGTGGTCGTAAATCCAGATGTTTGAGACCAAGATCCTTTCCCAGCTGGAAATCTATCATGCTGTAGAGCAGAAGCTTTTCCCTCATCGCTTTTCTCAACACTTGATAGGCTCTGGTGTTTGGCTCTGTGTTGTAGTTGTCTTTTGTCCATTGCAGAAGGTCAGGTAGATCATAAGGATTGATATTTCTTAGGTCAGCATCAGCGAAGGTGGTTTCTGAATTGTTCTCTCTTCTGACTTTGTAAAGATTGTACCTGACCCTTGGATAGGTTCTTGTAAAGGAGAACCTGCAGAAGATTACCTTTTTGATCTTGTGGATTGAGAAGACATCTGCTTTGGTTCTTGGCTTTGTCCTTGTGAAGATGTTCTCAAATTCTTCTCTGATCCTTGGATCTGTCACATGATCTGTAGGATGATTGGTCTGAAAGGATTGTTTAATGAGGTATTTGTATACCACTTCTTCCATCTCTTCATGTGTTGGACTAGGTTGTGGTATTTGTCTTCTAAGACTCTCCATCTTTTGAACAACTTCTGCAGTTCTACCAGTTAGAAGAATGTCTGACAAAGGCTTCAATCCATATGCCCAGTCCTCTTCTTCAGGCTTTGGAGTTTGGAAGGCATCAAAGGCGCTCTTCATCAATTTCTCTGTAGGCTTGGGCAATGATTTCTTTTTCTTGGGCTCTTCTGTCAGTATTTCTTTGCCCTTATCTTTGGCTTTTGGAGGTGCATAACCTGTTTCTTCTGTAGGTTTGGAGGTTGGTGCTTCTGTTGGCTTGATGGGGGTTGCCTCTGTAGGTTTTGACACTTGTTTTTTAGAGGACTTTTGTGGCGTTGGTTCTGTTGGCTTTCTTTGCTCTGTAACCTCTGTAGGAGGTTATTTGGTGACTTCTTCTGTAAGCTCGGTTTCTGTGGATTGAGGTATGTCGAATCTTCTTGCCATTTTGAAAGCTAGTGTGAACCTGTGCCTTTCTTCTTCTCTCTGTGACATTCGATTAGTCATTGTATTGTGCATCTTTTTCAGAATATCAGAAGCAGAGGTCGTTGCTCTTTTTGGTTTGGTGGCAATTGACTTTCTTCTTGGTATAGTTGGGGGTTTTTCTATTGATTTTGTTGAAGGACTTTTTTCCAAAATGATTACCACAGGGGTGGTTGTTGCCTCTGTGGGTTGCTGATCAGCTTCTGGAATATTTGTTTCTTCAGGACTTGATTCCATAGAGATGGGTGTTGTCTCTGTGGGCTGTTGAGTTTGTTGTTGATCTTGGGTTTGTTCTGGAGGAGCTTGACTGATTGGTTCTGCTGCGATTGGTGGAGTTTGTATTCCTCTGCTCGTAGCTTTCTCCCTTGTATTCTCCCCCTCAGGATTATCTAATGGACCAGGATGGTCATCATCAGAATCATCCTGACTCTTATCAGAACTACCCTCTGCTCTGCAAGAAGCTTTGGTTTTCTTCGGTAATTCTGCTCCTGCTGCTATCAACTTTTCACAGACGTCATCACAGAGGCCAAGTAGAGTCGCAAGCTCTGCCTCTGTTTTAAAACGCATTCTGCCAACACTTCTTCTGAAATCCTTGACAAGGTTGGCATTTGCTGTTGTGAAGGAGACAATGAATTCTGTGACCTGGTTTATGACGTTTTGTCCTAGCTCTGTTAGCTGTGCTCTGGTCATGTAGTCTTTTGGCTGCATCATTGTCGTGTTGCGCATTGCCTCTGCTTGTACTTGTTTTAGGGCATTCTGTAGATCTGCAGGAGTAATGCCCTCTGCTCTGTTGAATTGCGTATTTATTTGTTCAAGGAAGTTGTTGACAGAGTCCTTGAACGCAGAAGTTGCAGTTGTTCCGAATTCTTGAGCGGCAGAAGTGGCTGTTGCATTGGCAGTAGTTTCGGCAGAAGACTTCATCGCTGTGATGGCAGATTTCACCTCTGTGGACAGATTGTCCATTTTGGTGTTTAGTTTCAGGATAGCCGTCGATGTTGTCTCTGCAAAAGATTTGAAAGAGCTTTGCAACTCTTTCATTGTTTGGTTCACAGAGGTGACAAGGGTTTGGAACTCATCCCTTGATACTTGTGTTCCTTGTGTAACCTCTGGAGGAACACATTCGTCTCCAGAGTGAGTCCTTGTTCCTGGGACACCTTCGTTCACCCTTGTTTGTACGATGGGGGTGGAAGGATTTCCATCTGATCCTTGAGCAGAAGCATCTAGTGCTTCAGACTCTACAGAAGTTATGTGAATGACATTGTCTAGATCCACTTCAGAGGTGGGTACTAGATTATCCTTCTGTTGACTCGGAGACTTGTCTAGAGTCTCTTCGTCGTTGTGCTCACTACTTCTCTCTGAAAGAAGTGTTGGCCCTAGTTGTGTGTGTGTGGCAGAGGAAACGAATTCCTCTGTAGGGTGTTCTGTTGTGATCTGGGGCGATAGATCACGAACTATAGGTGAGTCTCTCTGAGGAGACTCCCTAGGAATAGATTCCCCGGTTTCTGTGGGCGCAGAAGTCGAAAGAGTGACTTCTGGCTGGTTGGGTTGGGTTTGGATCGAGTTGTGCTGCTCTATTTCAATAACTCCTTCTGCAGCTAGACCTGCGGAGTTAGATATGTGGGTTGCACTGGGAGGGGGTGAGGGATTTGTGCCTTCTTCAACTTCGGCATCTTTTTCTTTTCCCTTTTCTTTTTCTCCCATTTTCTCTATGATTTCCTTAACCTTTTCTCTATTCCACTCTGTTGCGTTCTTTTGATTCCGTTCTTTGATAGCTTCTTCTGACATGTCTATTTCCTCTATTTCTTCTACTGTATCTGTGCTTGGACTCTTTCTGTGGACGTCCAATACTTGTTGAATGAAGGGGTTATGTAGGATAATAGGTGTGTTAGCTGGTTGATCTTTGGGTGTTGTGTCATCTTCTTGCAGATGTGTGTCAATGCCAGAAATGGAGAAATATTGTTCTTCTGGGGAGTGGTGGTCGAGAGGTTGTGCCGTCCACCCTGCTGTATTTAGGGTGTTGGCAATGTCAGGGTTCTGTAGGAAGTCGTTCAGGTCTCCTTGGTGAGCAAATCTATCTGGAGATTGATAGGGTGATTGATATTCTTCTGTTGCCATCCCTTCTTCTGCATCTTCTTCCGCAGTTCTTTCTTCTGTGATTTCTTCTTCTTCTTCAATGGTAACCAACTTTTCAAGTGATTTACCATGCTTCTTTTTGGTTTTCCTCCTCTTGGGTTTTGGTGCCCCTTCCTCTGTGATTTTCGATTTTCTTTTCTTCCTCTGTTTTGGGGAAGATGGAGGAACAGAGGAGCCAATTTCTGTGGCATGAGGAGGTGAAGGTTAATCTTTTGCAGCGCTTGTAGAGGTGCCTTCTGCAGTTTTTCTCTTCTTTGCTTTTGGAGTAGATGCAGAGGTTTTTGAAGAGGACTTCTTTCCCATGAGCTCTGCACGTTTGGCTATGAAGCTAAGTTGAATAGCCATGTGTTTTGCTAATTTGTTATCTTTTTCCTCTTGAGAGGAAAGAGGTTCTGCAATCATTGTTCATAGGGGGACACCTAAACGCGGGGGTGTCATAGGACTCGGTTTAGGAGTTCTATGATCGCGTATATACTCTTTCTTAAGAGTTTTATTCGAGGAATACTTCAGAAGTTTCTTTGACAGAGGTCTGCAGTGTGAGTAACCATCTACATGATCAGTGGGGGTATTTTTGCTCATTGGGAACTGTTTGGGAATTGGCCCTTCCATTGGCCATTTCTGTATCAGCAACAGAGGTTCGAACAAGACTCCCAGTATTCGTTGGTATTGCAGAGGTGGTAGAAACTTAGGATCATTTTCTTTGACCCTTCTGGTGTTGTTCTTTCTGTCGATGGTGTTGATGATCTCTTGCATCATTATGGTCGCGTAATCCAATGGTAGATCATAGTAAACCCCATACATGATGGTTAATATCTGATGTGAGCTCTGGTCAATACTGCCTATCTTCCCTGTCAGGCATCTGTTAAGAATAGAGAACAAAGTGTTCCACAGAGGTGGTAATCTTCCTCTGCGGAAGTCATTTCTCTTCCGTAGTTGTGTGTTGTACCCAAGCATTTCTACGAAGCGATAGAGCTCGTCGTCTGTTGGTTGCTCTGCATATTTCTTCAAACCAAGAAGACCCCTTGTGGGTAGGTTGAACTCAAGTGAGAACATTGTTCTGTTGAACTTGATTTCAAGATGTTCAGATTTGTCGGGTCTTGAAATGTACCCTTTGATAATAGAATCGTCTTTATCAAATCGGCAGCTTTGCCAAAACTGGTTCAGATATGTGACTGGTATTTTGTTTGGGGTTCTTGAGAGTAGAGGGAAGAGGATGTGATTTTCCATTATGTTCAGAAGAATGGCATGGGCTTCGCCGAAAGCAGTGGGTGAGGGGACCAAATAGCAGTTGTTGGATTTGATTGGTAGTACCTTTTCGAAGTGATCCTTTGCTATGAAGTTTTGCAGATGTGTTGTCGGAGCAAAGTCTGCTGAGTCGCCGGAAACTTCTAGTTCAATGTTTTGGGCAGGGTTGGGGTTTTCTGAATGTTCAGAATGAGCCGGTGAATGTTCTGGTGAGGTCGCCGGAGATTGTGCAGGGGAGATAGCTTGAGAAGATGAAGCCATTTGGTACTGAGAATAAGAACCTTGCAGGTTTTTGCAGGGTGTCGCCGGAGAAGAATGAGAGTTTGTAAAAGGTTTATGAGAGGGTAAGCTTGGTTTTTATATGAGGGTAAAACGGTAGAATTCGAAAGAGTAAAATATATGGCAATGGATTAAAATTTGGAATCCGTACTCAAGTTAGAACGGCGGGTTCAACTTTCCACAGAAAACGTTTCATGTACGCCCAATGAAAATAGGACACGTAGGCCATGTCAGAGGATGACAGGACGTCGTGCGTGCCCCATTAATGCTAGGCGCGTGGGGTTATTCTTAGCCACATGTAATTCACTCTCAGTAAAAGTAACCGTTATTACTACAGAGATGCCCAAGTAACAGATTGACAGAGCTTCTGTAGTTTACAGAGGCTCTGTGATCTTGAAAATCTTTGATGTTTATCCCTTTTTCATATATCTCATTGTTATCATGACTTCTGTGGGGTTCTTCTTTAACCAAATTGTTTGTAAAGATATTGGAGAGGATCAAATAGGATTTTTAGTCAAGAAATTTGCTCGCAGAGGTTTTGTGGCTCTGTTGGAACTTGCAGAAATTCTGTGAGGGCCAGCAGAAGCTCTATGAGGGAAAAATCTCATAACAAAAATTTTATTAAATTTTCTGATCATCCAATTTTTGATTTGGTTTAAGAGATGTTTTTCGGACATATTTGAAAGTTTGTGTCCGAGAAAACTGTTATGAAAGAACGGTTTGTTCGAGAAAGTCATGGTTTGTGTTTTCGGTTTCCGAGATAACATTTCCAAAAGATCGACAGAGGGTTAATTTGCGATTACAGAGCATATTTCTTGCAGAACCTCTGTTGAGCTCAGCAGAAGCTCTATGACCTTAAATTTCTCCTAATTCGAATTTTGTGTAACTTTTTGAGCTTTTGATTTTTGAAATGTTATTCACAGTATATTTAGGACATATTTGACAATTCTTGCCCTAGAAAATTGTTTTATAATACCTTTTGTGCGAGAGACATACCTTTTGGTTCTTCTTTTCTCGACAGTGATGCCTGACTTCTGTCGATATGGAGTCATCGACATTCTTCTTTGGCTTTCCCTTGAAAGTTTGATCTCTTTAGATCATTTCAGGGTCCCCTTTTGCTCCCCCTTGATCTAATCACCTCTGTAGATCAAGTAATTTCCTTTTGCTCCCCCTTGACCTATGCTTGGATCAAAGAATGATAAGTTTTGCATAGAACATAGGTCATGTTTTCCAGAGGTTCTGTAGGGGTCGTTAGAGGTTCTGAGTTGACTTACAGAAGCTCTGTGATTTTAAGAACTATTTAAGATTGAGAACTTACATACAGAAATAAATTAATTTAAAGCAAAAATAAAGGAAATTTGTACATATTTACAGAATATAAAGCTATACTTACAGAGGATTGTCACACCATGTTTATCATTCCTAACTTACCCACCAAGAAGTTGAATCTTTTCTCGTCTAGTGCTTTGGTGAATAAGTCAGCGAGTTGATATTCTGTTGGTACGAAATGCATTTCAATTGTACCGTATTCAACATGATGTTTCAAGAAATGGTACCTTATATCGATATGCTTGGTTTTTGAGTGTTGCACAGGATTGGCAGAGATAGCAATGGCACTTTTGGAATCACAGAAGATGGGTATTTTGAATAGGATGTGGCCGTAGTCTTTTAGCTGAGTTTTCATCCATAGAATCTGAGAACAACAGCTAGCAGCAGCAACGTATTCAACTTCTGCAGTGGATGTTGAGACACAATTCTGCTTCTTGGAGGTCCAACTAACTAGTTTACCACCTAGGAATTGGCAACTCCCAGAGGTACTCTTTCTGTCGAGCATGCATCCTCCATAGTCTGAATCTGTATAAGCTTTAAGACTGAAACCAGAGTTCTGTGGATACTAGAGACCGAGATTTTTGGTCCCCTTTAGGTATCTAAAGATTCTCTTCACAGCATCATAATGTGATTTCTTAGGATTAGCTTGATAACGTGCACAAAGACATGTGGCATGCATGATGTCAAGTCTGCTCGCTGTTAAGTATAGCAGAGATCCAATCATGCCTCTGTAGAGAGTGCATTCTACAGAGTTACCATTTGGATCTAAGAATAACTTATTTCCAGTGGCCATTGGAGTTTTCATTGCAGAGGTATCAGAGAGGTTATATTTTGACAGAATGTCAGAGACATATTTGGCTTGATTTATAAAAATTCCCTCTGAAGTTTGTTTGACTTGAAGTCCGAGGAAGAATGTTAATTCTCCCATCATACTCATTTCAAACTCACTCTGCATGAGTTTTTCAAAACTTTTACACTCTTCTGAATTAGTAGACCCGAAAATTATGTCATCCACATAGATTTGTACAAGCATTATCTCACCTTTTTTATGTTTATAGAATAAGGTAGTATCTGTTGTACCTCTGTTGTAGCCATTGACTAGAAGAAAGGTAGAAAGTCGTTCGTACCATGCTCTTGGAGCCTGTTTCAGTCCGTATAGAGCCTTTTCAAGGTAGTATACATGCCTTGGAAACTTTGATCTTTCAAACCCTGGTGGCTGATTTACGTAAACCTCTTCTTGGATTTCACCGTTAAGAAAAGCTGATTTTACGTCCATCTGATAGACTTTAAAACCTCTGTGGGCTGCGAAGGCTAAGAATATTCTTATTGCTTCGAGCCGTGCGACAGGGGCAAAAGTCTCATCGTAGTCTATGCCTTCTTCTTGTCTATAAACCTTGGCTACCAATCGTGCTTTGTTTCTGATGACCACTCCATCTTCATCCTTCTTGTTTCTGTAGACCCACTTAGTCCCAATGGCCTGTTTCCCTCGTGGCAGAGGTACTAAAGTCCATACTTTGTTACGCTCAAACTGCAGAAGTTCTTCTTGCATGGCGTCTACCCAGTTTGGGTCATCTAGGGCTTCAGAAATCTTCTTTGGTTCTATCACACTGATAAAGTTAGTAAAGAAACAAAAATTAGCAGTGGCAGACCTGGTTTTTACTGAGTCAGAAGGTTCTCCGATTATTTGGCTTGGAGGATGGCTTTTTGTCCACTGAGTTGTGCGTGGAAGATGATCATCAATGTCATCGAACCTTTCTTCAGAGGCTTCTTGTGTTTCTTCTTGTGTAGCCTCTGTCGTTCTTTGTGCCTTGGTAGTTGATTCTACCGTTTGTGGAATGATTGGTATGAGTGGTGGTGGAGTTTGTTCCTCTGAGGATGTATAGTTTTGGTCCTCGATTTCCTCTATAAATGGTTCTTCTGTGGATTGTGGAGTTTGTTTTTCAGCAGCTTCTATGGTCGTTTTTCTTGATGTTTCATCTTCTGCATTTTCTTCTTCGGCATTTGCTTCTGTAGTATTTATAGAAGAAGATGAAGCATTATTTGGACCAGTTAGAGTCATACATGTAGGATTTTGTCCGACAGAGGATGGTTCTTCAGAAACTCTGATGGTTCCAACAGAAGGATCAATGTCATTTTGGAACATCTCTAAAAATAGAAGATCCAAATCTTCTTTTGTTCTTGAGATGTCAGAGGATTTCCCTTTAATTCCGAGTTCTGAACTGATTTGCTCAGAAGTCATTTGGAATGAATCATCAAAAGAAACATTAATGCTTTCTACAATCTTGCGAGACTTTGTAAGGAAGGTTCTGTAGGCTTTGGAAGTGGCAGAGTATCCAATGAATTTGCCTTCATCAGCTTTTACTTTAAATTTTCCTCTCGAATCTCTGTCGTTTTAAACAAAGCATTTGCATCCGAATACATGGAAAAACTTGATGTTTGGTCGCCTTTTGTGAATCAATTCGTAAGGCGTCTTGAGGTGTCTTTTTAGAATGGTTGAACGATTCTGTGTATAACACGCAGTAGAAATTGCTTCTGCCCAAAAGTTCATTGATAATTCGCATGCTGATAGCATAGTTCTTGCGGCCTCCACAAGTGTTCGATTCTTTCTTTCGACTACACCGTTCTGTTGTAGAGTGCGAGCGGCAGAGAAGTTCTGTGATATTCCTTCTGTAGAAAGATAGGCTTCAATGACACAGTTTTTAAATTCTGTGCCATTGTCACTTCTTAACTTCTGTATTCTGCAGTCATAAAGAACTTGGATTCTTTTCATTAGATTTATCAATATAATTGGAACATCTGATTTCTTTCTAATAAATTCAACCCATGTGAAACGTGAATACTCATCAATTAGGACAAGTATGTATTTCTTGCCACCTAGGCTCTGTATAGCAATGGGACCGCAGAGGTCGACATGAAGCATGTACAGAGGCCTAGTGCAAGACACGTCTGTTTTGCCTTTGTGGGAAGCCCTTCTGTGTTTTCCCATTTCACAGGCCGAACACAAGTGATCTTTATTGAATTTAACATTTGGCAGACCTTTAACTAGATCGAGTCTTACTAGTTTATCCAAGGTGTGAAAGTTTAAGTGACAGAACCTGTTGTGCCATAACCAAGCTTCTTCACTTTTGCAGGCTACTAGGCAAACTTTGTCCTTGGATTTTGAAGTAAAGTTCATTAGATATAGATCACCTCTTCTTTCAGCTCGCAGAAGTTCCATTCCTGTGTTTTCACTTTGTAGAGAGCAGAAAGTTCTTTTGAATAACACATCGAATCCTGTATCACAGAGTTGACTTACACTTAGTAGGTTGTGTTTGAGGCCATTCACATATGCAACTTTGTATACAGAGACATTTTCTTTCTGTATAACTCCATAGCCTTTGATGTGTCCCTTCTTGTTGTCTCCAAATGTTACAGATCCACCATCGTGTGTTTCTTTGTATGTGGATAGTAATCTTCTGTCGCCAGTCATGTGCCTTGAGCATCCGGAGTCAAGATACCAAATTGGCACATGTTGCTTCTGTAAGACAATCACAGAGACTTAGGTACCCAGATCCATATGGGTCCAATATTGTTAGAATTTTTCAAGTTTGCCTTAGCATTCTTGAAATACATTTTATCCTTTGTAGAAAGATCAGATTGTTTCTCTCTAGGTTTTGACTTTGGAGTTTTAGTGGAGAGTAAGCAATCTGGACTTGAGAAGTGTTTATTCAATTTGAACATAAGATAAAAACAATGACAGTATTGAATATGAGACGTGATTCGTTTGAACTTTTCATTGAATTCATTGAACTGAGCCACAGAGGCATTACACTCTTTCTTTACATTAGATTTCCTATTACAAGAAGATATATGAATACTAGAATGTTGTTTGCAAAAGTCTTGTTTAGTTCCTGCCTTCTGTGACTCTCTTCTGTGGTGAACATCTTTCTTCACTGTCACAGAGGAAAAGTATTTGTTAGCTTCAGGCCATTTTCCCTTTTGTTGCCAAGGGGGATTCTCTTTAATTTTCCTTAAAGGTTTTGAAAATTTTGAACTTTTAGGATCTACAGAGGTCTTCTTTAATATATCAAGTTCAGCAGAGGTTTTGACTTTTAAATACATGTTCAGAAAATCTGGGCAGATAGGTATCTCTGTGATTTTCTCTTTTGGAGAAATAGTTCTGTTAAGAACTTCAGAGGAGATTTTAACATCCTCTGTGTCATAGTGAACTATCCCTGGTTTAGAATCAGTCCCTGAGTCGTCAGAGGTTGAATCGTCCTCATATACAGAGGTTGAGTCATCTTTTTCGACAGAGGGTGGATTTTCTGAGCAAGTATCGTACGAGCTTTCTTCCTCTGTAGAATGACTTTCATAGATGGCAGAGGTATCTGATGAGATCTTTTCAGCGAGAATTTGATCTACAGAAGATGTACTGAGATTTTCTAAAACATTTGATTTCAAAACTTCCAAAATTTCTTTTTCAATAGATTTTTCAAGTTTTTCTTCTGAAAAGATGGGTTTAAACTCAGGAGCTTCTGCTGATAATTTCTTTTCATCGTTTATCATGCAAACAAAAGCGACCTGTGTTTGAGTCTCCGGTTTACCAAACTTAAAGATACCAATCTGATCTTGTGTTTTCAGATATTTCTTTGGTTTGATTCCTCTATTGACAGAGGTTGAAGATGATGAATCTGTGTTTTCAAACCATACATTGATCATCTTTGTATGTTTCCTCAAGTGAGGTTCTGCAGAGATTTTAACCCTTTTACTTACAGAAAGTAAGTTTGGAAAGTTTGGTTTGTTAGTTTTTCCCAAAACCAATAGAGAAGACAGAGGTTTTAGTTGTTTATTTTCAACTCCTAAGGTAATATCACTGTACCCTATACCTCGTCTTGCTATTTGAGAGTTTACCTTTTCATACACCTTATGTGCATCTTTATAGTTTTTAAGTAAAACTTCTCTTCTTAAAAGATCTTGCCAAAGTACCTCTCTTTCGTTTTGAAAGTATTCTTTGAGAGCTCTTATGTCTGTTGTTTCACTTCTTGAAACTGAAAGTTCTTTTGTTTTGATTTTTAATGCATAGGTTAGATCAGAAATTTGCCTTTTTAAAGGATCTACATTTTTGCTCCAATATTTTTCGATTTTTTCTTTTTCTTCAAAGATTTTGGCTTTTTCTTGAGTGAGAAGCCTTACTTCTCTCTCATTAAAGGTTAGCCTTTTCTGAATGCTTTTATTTACTTCTTTCAGTTCAATGTTAAGTTTAAATAAATCATCATCTACAGTATTAATACTTGAGGTAGAGTTTGAAATGGATACCTCAGTGTCAGTGCCGGAGTCAACTTCTGCCATGCCACAGAACAGGGCATTGGTGGGGAATTCATCGTCAGAGGTAGAGTCTGACTCGAAGTCCTCCTTGTTTGCCTCAGAATGCCCTTTGTTCGCCATTAGGGATTTTTGCGCATAATACTCAGCCTTCTTTTTGTAAAAAGCTGAGTCCTTCTATGGGCGATTTTGTCTACTTCTGCATTCTTTTGCGAAATGACCTGGCTTGTCGCAGTTGAAACAACCTTGGGAGGTGTTTCCAGTTCGATCTTCGGACTTCTGTTGGTCTCCACCTTTCTCTGTTCGGCATTCGTTTGCGTAATGACCAGGCTTACCACATTTGTAGCATTCTTGTGTGTGGCCTACCTTGTCATCTGATCTCTGTCGGTCATTTCCTCTGTAGCTTCTGTCGCTCAACCTCTGTTGGTCATCATTTCTGTAGTCTGACCTCTGTTGGTTACTTGATTCTTCTCTTCTTCCATCATCTTTTCTACCATAATTCCTTTGGTTATTTCTAAACTCTCTTGTCAATAGAGCCATTGATTTAGCTAATGATGCAAGAGTTATTTCTTCCTCTATCAGCTCGTCTTCTTCGCTATCAATCATTACCATCTTCTTTTTCTCCTTCTTTTTCTCCTCTGTAGATTTCTCATTTCTTGGTCTGTCCGTAGCCTCTGTTGATTTACTAACCAATGCGTATGGTACAATGGTTAGTGTTTTAGCTTGAGCTATTTGAGCCTCTTGTGCGGCTAGTGTTCCATAGAGATCAGAGAGTGTCCAGGAGTCTAGATCTTGATTTGTTTGTAAAGACATAGACAACTGAAGCCACTCATCGTTCAGGCTCTTTAGAAACATGACGTTATTTTCTTCCGTGGTTCTGTGAATACCAGACTTTCTGCATTTGTTTATGAGAGAGTTGAACCGATCGTATGTTGTTTGCAGAGATTCTGTTGCAGAGGCTCTGAAGGCATGATACTCGTTTATGTATTGTGCTCTTCGGTTCTTCTGTGTTTTAGCACCCCCTTCCAGTTGTCTTTCTAATTCTTTCCAAAGATCGTGCGCTGTTTCGCATGCATCTAAAGATTGAAATTTTTCGTTGGGGATAGCCATGATTAATATTCTTTTCGTTTTCTGTGCAACTTCATCTTCTGCCTTATCTTCATCTGACCAGTCTACTTTTGGCTTAGGTTTTTTATGTTCAGGGATTTCAAGAGATTCATCAGTAGCTGGTACATGTGGCATAGTTATCATAGGAACCGGAGGAAGATTATAAAGATATTGTTTGAGATTTTTTTCAGTACCCTCAAAAAATGAACCATTCTTATTTTCCATTGAGGATACTCATCTCTAAGAAGAGTAGGAGGTTTAGTTAATGAGCCAGCAGTAAAAAAGTTATTGGTATTTGTCATTTTGAGAAAAGGATAATCTGATGGAGGATTTATGAGTATGAAGATCTGAAAGTTTTTCTGGGTACAACTAATATCCAGAAATATGGTGATGAAGAGAGAAAATAATCTATCAGATAAAAGTTGTAAAACGAGGATCACTTGATATTGAAAATCAAGCTTTGCTCTGATACCAATTGTTGGTTCCCGTTTTGCTTTAAACAAGATTATCAGATCTATTAGTTCAAGTTAATGTTTGATGCGGAAGCGTATTTGAAGAACTAACAGATAAGTTTGATAGATTTAGACCAAAATATAAATAAACAGTGAACAGAATATTATATCTTAAAGTTTACTGAATAAATAAAATAAGAACAGGTTTAAGAACTGTGAGTAAGAAAAGCTTCAAAACAGATATGACTTTTAAGGTGAATAAGCTTTTGTGTTCTTGTGATGTTTTATTTATAAGTGATAAGGAAGAACTCAACATGAGTCTTCCTTATATACTACTCTAAAGGGGACCATAAAGCATATGCTACTATTCAGACGGTACTGATGAATAGCAGAACGGATGTCGTTAACAGTTGCAAGTGTGGCATGAACAGTCAGACGTGCTGTATTGCATTTAATGCAGCAGACGTCTATTATGTACTAAGCCCTATTGAATCCAATCAGAGTTTGACACGTCGACGTTGGACAGGGCATGCTACCATGCAAGTTGATGAACAGGTCCTGTAACAGTAGCAAGATATTGTAAATATCTTCAAGTCTTATTGTGAGGACCACAGAGGCTCTGTAATGAGTTACAAAGGTTCTGCGGTCTGGTCCTCTGTGGAGCAGTCTTCCCCGGATTCCGAGTTATTGATCTTCTTTGCGCGTATGACAGAGCTTCTGTAGCGCGCCTCTTTAGCTTCTGTAGATTCTTGATCTTGATCTCTCGGTAAGTCCGGCAGAGCCTCTGTAAGAGGCTTTCTTCACTTAGCCTATTTTTCACTACTTCTAAATATTTCTTTGATTAGGAAGATTGAAGCTAACAGTTTGAATCATGGATAAGTAAACTTGTGGCTAAGTAGAGAACCATGGTTGGGTTATTTTGATTGATGAAACATATGAGATTATTCTTAATGCTTGTAATAGTCTGATCAACTGTTAGATGATTCAATAAATCTTTAATCTTTGAGAAAAGTTTTGAGATTTGAACTATCTTGTATGTCTAAGATGTGATTGAGATAGAAATATAAGATCTCATCCATGTTGTTTTTAATCAGTAAATTATTCAAGATAATATGGTGTAGATCGAGAGATGAGGCAATGTTTTGAATAATTAATTGCTATAGCTTGATGAAGTATAGTGATAGTTTGTGGTTATGCATTTCATTCTCAGTTTAATCCGATGTTGTGTAATCTATTTAGTAGCTAGTATGTTGTTCATGAGGATTCCAACCCTCCAACCTTTTTCTGTCTAATCAAATCATTTTCAGCTCTCAGTTTGGCTTTTTGCTTATTGAAGTTATTTAATTCTTATTTTTATCAACAACAAATCAATTTGCGTTCGTCTAGTTAATAATCCATACAGTCATTGTGGTACTTGACACCTGGTTCCTTTGGTTCGATACTCGTATTTCTGTACTATTACTTGGTTTCCACACCGTACACTTGCGGTTAGATTAAGGGGAGGGGGGGTGTAAACACACCCATCAAGAGGTAAACCCGGTAGATGAGGCCGGGAAGGACGGCTTCCAGAAAATACTTCGATTACCGGTATGAGACAACCCGGGTGCAAGAAACCAGTTACCGAATGAGATACCCCGGTAGTAGATCTGGTATCGGGACCGGGATCGGGAAAGAACCGGGGTCCGATATTGATTGGGATCGGGAGTCAATACAGGGAACGAAGAACAACGTACCTGGGATTTGAAGAAACAAATCTGGGAGTTCCTTTTCTTTGCAGATTATGATTCCTGAAAATTGTTAGACAACCAAAACACGAACACCAAATACCAATCGATTTTGCCTCTAAAATAACCTATTTCTTGAAAATCTTGAAAACTTATGAAATAGGGACTCAAGAACTTAAGACACAAATTTTAACCAATTGAAGATCAAAAACTTCGAATTTGACTCCAAAAATTTGCAGAAATCAGTTTAATAATGTATTGAATAGATGGTAATACACTGATTTCACTTTAATCGCAAGAATCAACAAAATCAAAAACAACCCTAATAACATAGCGCCGACTTTTGTAAAACAGATATGGATGAATCAAACAAACAAGAAATTACCTTTGGATCAATTGTCTCTCTACTCTGATACCACATGTAGATCCCAGTTTGATCAAGTAACAATGTAACAACGAAACGATTAATCTTATTGATCGAATGTAGAGAGTGTTACAAGATTGGAATGATAAACTCAACTCTCTCTCTCTCTCTCTAAGCAATTAGGAGCACGATTAATCTCTCAAAGCTTCTAACCTAATTTCCTCAACAAGGCAACTTCAAATACCAGGGCTTAAATCCTAAAGCCCATGGCTCATAAACTCTAAACTAAGCCCATTAACAATAAAGGCTTTTACAAACACAACAATAATAAATATAAAACCCTTATATAACTTTCTATTTGATAGGACATTTATGGTCCTAACACCTTCACTTTGGTTAATTTCTTAACCTTAGTGGTATTTTTCACCTTGGCTTGTATTGTAGATCCCACTTTAGACTCAACAATGATATTTAACCTTAAATGTTCAAAAATATAGTAAATGAGTATCAAAGTGCGGAAGCATTTAGAGAACAGTTTGGGTTAAGACTAATGGTAGATAACACACACATAGACAGATAAAAGTAGTAAATAACATGATTGAAGCTCACTGATTCATCTCTATTGATTCTTCAGAATTACACCAAGAACACCTCACAATGCGTGATACACAGATAAACTCTCTCTGAGTAGGTGTGTGTGTGTGTTGTGCTTCGTTACCAGAAATGACCTGGTTACAATTCTATTTATATAAAGACAAAGGGGACAAATAGTACACTAGACAAGATCGTGGGACGTTCTCCTGGTAATGGCAACTTAGTGCGACCATGAAATAGTACACTGTAAAGATGCTCCCATTTGTAGAATGACACTTGGAAAGTGAGGGAACAAGCTTTGTACTATCTGATCTTCCAGATCATCGTACGTCAGTGGCACGTGAGGTGCACGCTTGTCATTGTCTTCAGAATTCTTGATATTCATCTTGTCTTTGACTCCACAGAGGCTCTGTCATAAATGACAGAGGCTCTTTTCGGCCTTGTTCTCTTGTCTTCAGATGATGGATCAATCGAAGGCTCTATGTTCTTGGTGTCTGGCAGAGGCTTCTTCCAGTGTTCTTCCTTAGCCTATTTTTCAATACTTCTCTAGACTAGAAGTTGGAGCTAACAATCCCCCCCTAAGTATTGAAATATTAAAAATATGAAACTTGCGTGTATCTTAGGCTAATAAGAACAAGAGGTGAACGATTCAACCTCTGTAAAAGGAGACTTTCATAAGGATTCATGCCAGAGGCATTTACATGAGCTTTTTGGAAAACATTAAAGATTACAAGACATGAAAATTTTAAGTACAAAAATATTCTCCAGATGTAACACCCCGCTAAAGCGGAAACACGGAATGTACAGCTCAAGTTTCATAGCAAAAGTTACAAGATTACAACAACCATCAAAATACATTCAAAGGTTAAACCTTGTCTTTTACAATTGTCTTTACGAAAGGGAAATGAACATAAAATTTAAAGATAGTAAAGAAAGCTTCATCACGTGTAGCCTTCCTAAATTCCAACCTTAAGAACGTTCTCCTGAAAAGCATGTAAATGAGAGTGTCAACTAATGAATAGTTGGTGAGTTCACAGGTTTAATGAGTATAACATTGTTTGCCATCGCAAAATAGTTTAAATCCACAAATGGGATAAAATAATTCGGTTATAAAAACCAGTTGCTCAAGGTAATCATATGTAAAATGCTAAGTTATTGAGCCCGTTACCCGACTTATACCGACATACTTTGCCCCTACTACAGTGGTGGAATCATTCCACATACGCGCATGTTCTATCACCAACAATACGCCAATACAACAATAATTATGCACTCAAACAAGCGCTACTTGTGAGTGGGGTGTCAAACCAAATAACGTTATCCATAATTACCAACGGCTCAATCCATGAGTTAACGGGTAACGTATACGTAAACGGGGACTTTTGAATGATAGCAAAAGAAACTCAAACTTACAACATTTGCAACAACACAGATACCATAGAGCATAAATAAGCAAGCTTCGTATTTTCAAGAAAACGAAATAATCGGTGTGTAAAATAGTTGTAGTAACCACATGCTTTTCACCCCAAAATATGTAAAACATTGAAAAAGGGGCTGTGAATACTCACATGATACGCGATAGAATCCGGGAATCTCCCACAAGTACTCCGAGATGATCCTACTTCAAACCTATGAACGTAAGGTCACTAGTGAGTTCTCAATCTCGAAGGTTCGGTACTAACTATCCAAATCATCATAAAATGCCTTGTTGTGTTTTAATATTATAACGTAATAAACGTATACATTGTTCTTCTTAGATTAAAGTTTCCACAATTTCGTCCCAATAAGTAACGAAAAGGGTTTTAAAGAACATAAACATATATAGTACATATATATGTATAAACCGAAATTTTATCGTAACGACGATAAAATTAGAGGTCGTAAACGAAATGACAAATATTTAAATGTATAAATATATAGATATAATATATATTTATACTCCACTATTTCATCATAAAATGATAAAATGGGATCAAGAATAAAATGCATAAATATATATAAATATATTATATATATGAACATTCCACAATTTCATCATAAAAGATGAAAAGGAATAAAGAATAAATAAAATGCATAAATAAAAGACATAAATAAAATGCATAAATGAACTGCATAAATATAAGATATACTTATATACTCCACTATTTCATCATGAAATGATGAAATGGGATTAGAAATAGTCCTTAATAATAAATAATAATTTGTCCTTTACTGTCCAGAATTTGATGTCACTTTGTGTCCAACTTTGGGTAACTTCCAGGTATAATTTGATCATGAAATTTTATGTCCAGTTGGTTCAATGAGTTAGGAAACGTTTGGCATTAGTTTCATAATTTTTGAAAGAGTATAAGTATATGAAATAATACACGACGTAAAACCCGACAGAAGACTTTGCTGTTTGTACACGGATTTTGTGAGGACTGTTTGATAAATGAAATCTTTGAGTTTTTGAATGAAACCATTTGGGTTTGAATCTTAACACAATAAAATAATTTCTAGAAAAAGAATCACTCCATTTGGAGTTAAAAAGAGTGAGATATGACTCTTTGAGGTGGGGTGTGAAATCTGACAGCAAGCTGTCCAAACAACACCTTGTGCATGTGCTCTCCAATTGACTTTTAAACCAAAATTCTTATTCTTTTGCATGCAAAATCCGATTTGACTCTCACCCATACACTTATTTTCAGTTCCAAAAAATATTTGTGATCCATTAAAAATGCATGCAATTTATCCATCAACTCAAACTTGGAAAACTTTTATAAAAGACCCATTTTGAAGATTGTTGATGTTCTTGCCAAGAACATCAACATGCAACTAAAAATTCAGTATTTTGAGCTCATGCATGTTTGTTTAAGTATGTTTTTAATGGTTTTCAAAGATCCATTCATGAGACTCTTGAATAAAAATGATGGATTTCCCAAGAACACTACATGCATGTGTTTAAAATGTTCATCTTTGGTCTTAACATTGGTTTGATTTTGGATTCACCATCTTTTACTAACAAAAGATGTTATGATGGTAAATCTACAAACATTAAGACCTATAAAAGATGATTTTAAAAGATATGAAGAAAGTGTAGAAAAGATGAAGATCATACTTTAAAATGCAAGAAGATAAAAAAGTCTTGAAAGAATGTGTGTGGATTTTACCCAACACACTTATTTTTACCTTTGATTGCCTTGGACTCTTGAAGAAGAAGAGTTTAGGGGCTGGAGTTTATGATGAACACTTGAAGATGATATGAAGATGAGGATGAAGATTTGAAGATGGAGAGAGAAGGAGGTGACAACTTTCTCTTAGTGAGAGATTGAAATGAGAGAGTGAGGTGAAATGATGAAGAGTGTTGCATACATATGGAGGGAGAGAGAGGGTGGCCGGCCTCTTTGAGGGGGGGGGGGGGGTGATGTGGTGTGACAAATGTATTTTAGTCACTTCATGGTTTAAAATAAAATCAAAATACAAGTATTCTCTTTTAAAGTTAAAATACAAGGTATACATGTATAAAATAAAGTATTTATATATATAATAAACTTGAAATATATAAATTTAACAACTACATAAATACTTGTAGTATAAATATATATTAAGTTGGCATTTTATGAGATTTATGGATAATTTCCTAATTCAAGGATTTCTTAGGCAAAATTTCTCAATTTTTCCTATCGTACTGTGTTTACTGCTTAAATTGTACTGTGTAAACTATGTCATAAAAATGAGGTATCCAAAGCAGTTCTAACCTGAGATGTGAATTTGACAGTTGTCACACCAGAGCCCATATTTTGACATCTAGGAAGTCATTGATCTTTCTTCTGAATCCTCCTTCCTTCTTCAGAGTTCGATAGAAGAACGCACATAGGTCTCTGAAGTGGATTGTTGCGTCTATTGCTTCTATCAGTCTGTCCGCATCCTCAAGGTTAACAAACTCAGAACCTCTGTTGTTTAGTAGATCTGCCCTAAATTGGAGGAGAGTCTCTGTTACATACTTCTGGCAGTCATACTCCACAAACAACTTCTTTCTTCCTTGAGAATCATGAAGACATAACCAACTCTGGGGCTGTGAATGATGGTGTGCGGGAGAATATCAGCAGAGGAAGGGCATCTGTCATCTGGAGGAGCCATGGATATCTTTTTGACTCCAAGGTCCAAGGCCACTTAGAAGTCAATTGCAATATATAGCAGAAGTCTTTCCCTCATAGCCTTTCTGACAGCGTCATAGGCCCTCTGATGCTCAAGTTCGTTCATATAGTTTCTCTATGCCCAACTGTAAAGTTGTGAGAGGTCAAATGGATGGAGGTTTCTTAGATCTGTGTCTGAGAACTCCATTTGAGTTTTGTCCTCTCTCACCACACAATAGAGGTTGTAGTAGAAGATTCTACATTTTGTGTGTGAGAGTTTGCAGCTCAGAACTTGCTTGATTTTTGAGTTGGAGAATACATCCTTAACGCTCTTGGCCTTATCTTTGTAGAACCTCTCCTTGTCTTGCTCAATGCTGTCCAAGCTTAAAGTAGGCTTAGGTAGAGGGTCATTAATTCCCTTGTTGTACAAGTAGTTGTACACTTGTTCGACCATATCAAGTTTTAGGGCAGAGGGAGGAGGCATCGATTTTTTCAGAGCTTCCATGCTTCTGAGGACTTGGGCAACTCGATCCTTTGTTGGTTTGGCTTTAGGTTCAAGTAGAGGATTGGCTGATAGAGGAGTTTCAAATGCTCAGTGTTCTTCTTCTGGTTTGGGGGTAATGAAAGAGTCGAAGGCACTCTTCATTAATTTATTGGTTGGTTGGAGTTTTGGTTTGGTGGGCTTGGGATCCTCTGTGGCAATTGCCTTGCCTTTATATTTGATTGAGGTTTTGGGTTTGGGTTCTTCTAGTAGTATGGTTGAGGGTTTGGTTGGAGGTACATATGGGGATTTTGTTGGGGCTTCTGTTGTGGATGGAGGTACATGTGTGGTTTCTTTAGTGGTTGGTTTGGTTTGCTCTGTTGATTGTTCAAGCTGATTAGCATTCCTCTATGAGAGAGTGGGTTGTTTCTTCCATGTAGATCGTGCTTGTTGATTCTGTTGTTTCTTTTGTTGAAGTTGGTTCATTATTTCCTCTGTTGTGGGTGTGGGTTTCTTCAGATTTTTTTTGCTTGATTTGTGGGCAAGGGATTTCATTCTTTGGGTTGGTTTTGGTTGATCGTCAGTGGGTGTGGGTGAGGGTAGTTCTGGTTCTTCAGTGATCGGTGATTTAGGTGTGGGTGATGGTAGGTCTTCAGCTTGTGTGTTTTCCACAGAGGTGGGTGTTGCCTCTGTGGTCTTCTTGGTTGGTGAGTTGGTTGTTTGGAGAGGTATTTGTCGCAGAGGTTTGATTGCCAGAGGTGTTTGTTGATGAGTAGCTCTGCTTTGTTTCTCCCCCTCATGATGACCTGAGGGCCCGTCTAAATCGCCATCAGAGTCATCATGTTTACCCGAATCCTTTCTACCCTCTGCTGCGCATGATGTTGGAGGCTTCTTCGGCTGACTTGTACCCGTTGCAAGCATTTTCACGCAGAGGTCATCACATATGCCAAGCAGATAGGCTACCTCGGCCTTAGAGTTGAACCGTAGTTTCCCACACTGGATTGGAAATCCTTGACATAGTTGGCGTTGGCAGTTGTGAAGGCCTGCATTTGCTCTGTCGTCGATTCTTGAACCTTTTCCAGAGCCTTGCGCAGATCTTCTGAAGTTTAAAATGGATTTCAATCGGTTTGCAAAATTTCCCAAGAACACTACATGCATGTGTTTAAAATGGATTTCAATCGGTTTGCAAAATTCTTTCATTGTATTAATAATTCGTTAGTTATATCTCGATTGGTTAATTGCCTTAATCTCGACGTTATTTGCGATTACAAGGACTCAAAGTCTTTAATTTTTCAAGTTAAAAATCAATTCTTGAGGTTTTGGTGTTCTTAAAGTTTTGTGGTGGTTTGTGAAAAATAGGATATATTTTGCTCAGAAATCGATTTGGGTGTGTTTGTTTGTGTGTTTTTGGTCAAAAGCTAACCCTATAGGAGTAAAATCAAGCAACCCTATCGATTCCAGATCAGAATTGCAACCACAACCGCAGTGTCCGGGTAAGTTTCCTTTTATCTCAAGTTACCGGGTGATTTGTCCAAAGTTACCCGGATAACTGACTTTAATTTCACTTGTTTCCGGATAGGACTTTAATTCACTTGTATCCGGATAATTCACTTGTTTCCGGATGAAAACACATGTTTCTGGGTAGGACTTTAATTTCCAGAATAGTCTTATTTATCAAACAAAGTTTTTTGATAGTCAACTTGCACGTGGCTTGATCAAATCTGGTGGTCTCAACATATTTTTATTAATTGCTGCATATTAAGACACTTGCACACACCTGAAAATCACGTGCCTTTTGTTTATTTTTTTATTTAATTTAGAAGCACCATCTCAATTTTTTTGGTTGGTTCGTCCGGAAAGTGATTTTCCGGTAAGCTAAATTTTTCATCCGGTAAACATTCACAACCGGTAAGTTCTCATCGCATCCGGTAAGTTCTTTCTCACCCGGTAAGTTGTTTTAGCCGGTAAGTTTACTTGATTTTATTCTATCCGGTAAGCCATAGTTATCCGGCAAGATTAATTTGTCATCCGGTAACTACCTTTGCCGGAAACTCCATTTGTCCGGAAACCGCATCCAGTAAGTTTTTGATCAGTAACCAACCCTCATCCGGTAAGTTTTTATTTTGCGTGGGAAACTCATTTCGTCCGGTAAGTTGTGTTTTTTGGTAAGTTGAGTTTTTGGTAAGTTTGATTGGTAAGTTCTCGTCGGTACCCGAGTCACCGCACGTCTCGTGATTAAAAGTTTTTAACGAAAGTTGCGATTTTTCTTAAACGTTTGATTTGCAATTTTTGTTGTGACGTTAGAGACTTTTTGCGACGATTTGATTTTATTCGCGACACTTATTATTTTTGTGACTTATTTTAGTCGTCTTGATCTAACTTGGTTTGTTTATCTTGCAGGTTTCGTTCGTTCAGATTCAATAATCAGATCTTAATTCTTGGAAACGAATTTATTTTAAATTTGTTTTTCAAATTTAATTTTTGATTTTCTTCCGCATTATACGATTCTTCAATATAACACCGATTAACGATCATTTTTCAGGTAACAATGCCGTATTGATTTAGTCCTCAATGTAAAGCCGATAAAGAAATGTATGATTTCAATATCAAGTCTGCAGATGCATTTAGAGACAAGCTCCTCAAAGAACGGAAGGAACTGAAATTGCAAACAAATGAAAGTTCTGAGAAGCTTGCCAAATCTGAAGAAAAGGCAACAGCCTTAGAGTCCAAAAACACGGAGCTGAAAAAGAAGTTTTCTGAATTGCCATCCCCAGACGAGATAAAGGCACTTGAAAAGAAAGCACATCAAAGACTTTGTGAAAAGAATATCCAGCAATCAGATGATTTGTGAAACAAGTACATCAAAGAACTAAAGGAGCTGAAATCTCAAATCTGGATTAGTTCTGAGAAGCTGGCTGAAGAAAAAGAGAAAGGTAAACTCCTGAACCGTGAAAACCTTAAACTTAAAAGTAAACTATCTATTTTTGAAAAGGCTTTTGAAAAGGAGAAAGAAAGTTTTGAAAAAGAAAAACAATTGCTTTTACAAAAGCAATCTGGTTTTTCAACCAAATCTCTTGAAGAGAAGAAAAGTCTTGAGCTTATGTGTCTAAAACTTTCAAAACAGATCTCCGACTTTGAAAAGATTTTGATTTCAGAAAGAGAGAAGTTTGAATTAGAACGCCAATCTTTCTCTAAAAAGAATGGAGAACTTTCTTTGAAAATATCTGATTTGGAAAAAGAATTAGACGTTCTAATCAAATAGTCTGAGAAAGGGAAAGTTGAAGGTTTTAGATCAAAATGTTTAAAAGATGATTTTTCAAGAGAGAGAAAGATGTTTCTGTCTGAGATTTCTAAACTTACACAGAGATTTTCTGGATTAGCAACCGAGACATTGAAGAAACAAATGATTAAATCTGATTCAAAGAATTTTGTCAAATCAAATGATTTTTCAAAAGATCAGATTCGACCTTCCAATTTTTTCTATAATTCTCGTGTTGATAATACAGATAATCAATCTTTCAAGAAAGTAAAAATGGAGTGGAGAGTTAAAGGAACCACTCCTGCTCCAAAGCTATCCATCCCTATAAAGAATGCCAAGAACAACACAGCTTTCCACGCTAAACCTTTTGTGAAAACTGATCGAGTTTACTCTGTTAATAAACTGATCAGCTTATCTACACAGACGCTGTGTTGCTCTTATTGTGGAACAAGTGAGTTTGTGGATAAAGATCGTGCCAACTATTGGTATGGTACTTATAGTTTCCCAGTTCCTCATAGGGCATCTAACCGTCAAGGATCCATCACAAGATGGATACCAAAATCTGTCTAATCTATTTTGTAGGCATGTCATGTGCATTTAAATTAGAAGATTCTTTCCACATGACTGCATTCAAAGGTTATGCCACATTTGAGGGGGAGTAGTATGAAAGGTAAGTGAACTTAAACTGAATTCAAAGACCGTGGCAATGCATTCTGGATAACTTATTTGTGTTTGTTATTCTCCATGTTTAAATTCCATGATTGCCACGTGTTATTTTTCTTGAATTAGTTATTTCCATGTCTCACATGTTTGTTGATTTTTCGATGGAAATACACTCGTTTGAATTCCTAGTTATTTTCAAAGTTCGCTACTTCTTGCAAATGATTCAATTCTTATCTGATATAATAATTGTGACTTGTTCTTCACAATTAAACTTTCTAATCATTGATTGATTTTTGAACATACTGTGCTTACTGAGTCATTCTGTTTTGCGCTTGAATCTGTTTCTTGAAATTCTGGTAATTCAACGATGACTTCTGATTACCTCAGATCAGAACTCGGACTTAATTTTTATGACTTCTGAATAATTCAGTTCAGAACTCGTTTTTAAAATGATTTGACTTCTAAACACTTCAGTTTAGAACTCGTTCTTCACTGTTTTGCTAAACTGTTCTACTCGATGCATGAAAGAAGTGTTAGGATTTTTATCGTTTCTATGGTCTATCCAGAATCGGAAGGACCTACCCAAGAAACACATCCCTTATAGACATCAGTGAGGCGTCTAGATTGATAGATGATTTTGGAGAGAAAAAAATATGGTGAGACTGTGACAGGACTTAAAAGAAATATTGGTCCTTACCAAACCGAGTCAGTTATCCGGGTAACCACACAATCTATTCATTCTCGCTCTTTGGAGACGAATATTGAAACAGACATGGACCCAGTGTCGATAACTCGTGTCACCCCACCCAGCCACTCAAGTATCTCCCAATAGATGCTTGTTTCTCATATTCACGGAGAATTAGCACATACTCTATCTATTTCTCACTCAGAGGTCTTAGATATTGAAAAAGGAAGACACCAGCTCCGGTCTCCGAACTTCATATTCTATTCACTGTGTCAATTGATTTTAACTTGCGTCCCAAGTTAAATCAATACTTTGAGCCAAACAGATAGAATTTATTTTCTTTCACACATGCACGAGTCTTTGTGATTCCACTCGCATATCTTTGTGATATTGCCGGAACAGTTTGAGAAGTTAAGTTTTTAAATTTTCTTTAGTGATAACTGGAAGCCCTATCAGAGATTCACCTTTGCCAACTCTGAACATAGGCCACACAAATTTTAAATTGTTGTGATAACAGTTACTTTTGTGTTTCTGTGTTAGAATTTTACCCCATTCTGGTTACTAAAATGTTTTATCTAGATTTTTTGCTACTCGTCACTATTGTCTTTGAACGTGCATGATGCTTCGGATGCTCCTACTCATCATGAGGGGGAGAAAGGGTACAGATTCAAAGACACCGAATATCAAGTTGAGGGGGAGTTAGCAAATGCCGAGGGGGAGTAAAGAAGTCCCCATGCAAAAGTCGAGGGGGAGTAACTGCCGATTGAATTTTAATCGAATGATTGATCTGTTCCGAGATCCAAAGAGCTCAAAGTGCATACAAGTGATCAAAGTGCTTACAAGTGATCATCTCTTCTCATCGTTTATCAAGTGGTGTTCGCTACAATTCAGTATTTCCTCATTCAAGCATTTCGATTCTACAAAGTTCTTAAAGCTGAAGCTGAAAGCAAATTCAACTCGCGGTTCAAAGACAGATTCGTTGAAGATTTTAAGACCAAGAGCTTTATTCAAGGGGAAGCGCTGAAATGACATGAAGACAAGCAACATCAATGCCTTTCAAAGATTCAAAAGGAAGAGAAGATCAAGACCTGAAGATTTCAAGACCGATTTTTATTTATATATCTTTAGGGGGAGATTGTTAGGACCATAAATGTCCTACAAATTAGAAAGATATATAAATAATTATTATAGAGTTTAATTAGATTAATTAATCTTTTTGTAAAAGCCTTTAATCATAAAAGGGCTTAGATTAGGTTGATGGGCCATGGGCCTTTGTGTTTAAAGCCTTGGTATATAAGGTTTAGGTAACCTTAGAATTAGGTTAAGCGACTGATTAGCTATTCCTAGAGATTCATTAGAGAGAGAGAGAGAGAGAGATAGTTGTGTTTTTCATTCTAACCTTTGTAACTATCTTGAATCATGAATATGAGAGGGATGACAAGTTGAAATCATCAATCGTTCGTGTTATTGTTAATTAGTGTTAGTTGATTACCCCATGTTGGTTACTTCCTGTTTTGATCTGAAATTTGTTTTGCTACTCGTCACTATTGTCTTTGATCATACATGATGCTCCGGATGCTCCTACTCATCATGAGGGGGAGAAAGGGTACAGATTCAAAGACACCGAATATCAAGTTGAGGGGGAGTTAGCAAAAGCCGAGGGGGAGTAAAGAAGTCCCCATGCAAAAATCAAGGGGGAGTAACAGCTCTGTTATTTGATCTGTTCCGAGATCCAAAGAGCTCAAAGTGCATACAAGTCTTCAAAGGGTTAACAAGTGGTAATTTCTTCTCATTCCTTATCAAGTGGTGATCACTTCAAATTAATTCCTCCATCGAGCATACTGGTTCTACAAGTTCTTAGAGTTGAAGATATGAAGATCAAGAGCTTTATTCAAGGGGGAGCTTCCAAAGACATGAAGACGAGCAACATCATTGCATTCCAAAGTTTCAAGAAGGAGAGAAGATCAAGATCTAAAGATTTCAAGACCGATTTTTATTTATATATCTTTAGGGAGAGATTGTTAGGACCATAAATGTCCTACACATTAGAAAGATATATAAATAATTATATAGTGCTTAATTAGATCAATTAATTATTGTAAAAGCCTTATTTGAGTTAAATGGGCTTAATTGCTTAATGGGCCATGGGCCTTTGTGTTTAAAGCCTTGGTATATAAGGTTTAGGTAACCTTAGAATTAGGTTAAGCGATTGATTAGCCATTCCTAGAGATTCATTAGAGCTTAATCGTTTAGAGAGAGATAGTTGAGTTTTTCATTCAAACATTTGTAACTATCTTGAATCATGAATACGAGAGGGATGACAAGTTGAAATCATCAATTGTTCGTGTTATTTATTATTGATTCGTTGTTACCTGATCAAACTGGGACTTACATAATGGCAACTTAGTGCGCCCATGAATAGTACACTGTAAAGCTGCTCCCATTTGTAGAATGACACGTGGAAAGCGAGGGAACAAGCTTTGTACTATCTGATCTTCCAGATCGTCGTACGTCAGAGGAACGTGAGGTGCACGCTTGTCCTTGTCTTCAGAATTCTTGATATTCATCTTGTCTTTGACTCCACAGAGGCTCTGTCATAAATGGCAGAGGCTCTGTGGCCTTGTTCCCTTGTCTTCAGATGATGGGTCAATCGAAGGCTCTGTGTTCTTGGTGTCTTACAGAGGCTTCTGCCAGTGTTCTTCCTTAGCCTATTTTTCAATACTTCTCTAGACTAGAACATCAACATGCAACTAAAATATTTGTGATCCATTAAAAATGCATGCAATTTATCCATCAACTCAAACTTGGAAAACTTTTATAAAAGACCCATTTTGAAGATTGTTGATGTTCTTGCCAAGAACATCAACATGCAACTAAAAATTCAGTATTTTGAGCTCATGCATGTTTGTTTAAGTACGTTTTTAATGGTTTTCAAAGATCCATTCATGAGACTTTTGAATAAAAATGATGGATATCCCAAGAACACTACATGCATGTGTTTAAAATGTTCGTCTTTGGTCTTAACATTGGTTTGATTTTGGATTCACCATCTTTTACTAACAAAAGATGTTATGATGGTAAATCTACAAACATTAAGACCTATAAAAGATGATTTTAAAAGATATGAAGAAAGTGTAGAAAAGATGAAGATCATACTTTAAAATGCAAGAAGATAAAAAAGTCTTGAAAGAATGTGTGTGGATTTTACCCAACACACTTATTTTTACCTTTGATTGCCTTGGACTCTTGAAGAAGAAGAGTTTAGGGGCTGGAGTTTATGATGAACACTTGAAGATGATATGAAGATGAGGATGAAGATTTGAAGATGGAGAGAGAAGGTGGTGACAACTTTCTCTTAGTGAGAGATTGAAATGAGAGAGTGAGGTGAAATGATGAAGAGTGTTGCATACATATGGAGGGAGAGAGAGGGTGGCCGGCCTCTTTGAGGGGGGGGGGGGGGTGGTGGTGGGGTGTGACAAATGTATTTTAGTCACTTCATGGTTTAAAATAAAATCAAAATACAAGTATTCTCTTTTAAAGTTAAACTTAAAATATATAAATTTAACAACTACATAAATACTTGTAGTATAAATATATATTAAGTTGGCATTTTATGAGATTTATGGATAATTTCCTAATTCAAGGATTTCTTAGGCAAAATTTCTCAATTTTTCCTATCGTACCGTGTTTACTGCTAAAATTGCACTGTGTAAACTATGTCATAAAAATGAGGTATCCAAAGCAGTTCTAACCTGAGATGTGAATTTGACAGTTATCACACCAAAGCCTATATTTTGGCATCTAGGAAGTCATTGATCTTTCTTCTGAATCCTCCTTCCTTCTTCAGAGTTCGATAGAAGAACGCACATAGGTCTCTGAAGTGGATTGTTGCGTCTATTGCTTCTATCAATCTGTCCGCATCCTCAAGGTTAACAAACTCATAACCTCTGTTGTTTAGTAGATCTGCCCTAAATTGGAGAAGAGTCTCTGTTGCATACTTCTGGCAGTCATACTCCACAAACAACTTCTTTCTTCCTTGAGAATCATGAAGACATAACCAACTCTGGGGCTGTGAATGATGGTGTGCGGGAGAATATCAGCAGAGGAAGGGCATCTGTCATCTGGAGGAGCCATGGATATCTTTTTGACTCCAAGGTCTAAGGCCACTTGGAAGTCAATTGCACTGTATAGCAGAAGTCTTTCCCTCATAGCCTTTCTGACAGCGTCATAGGCCCTCTGATGCTCAAGTCCGTTCATATAGTTGCTCTATGCCCAACTGTAAAGTTGTGAGAGGTCAAATGGATGGAGGTTTCTTAGATCTGCGTCTGAGAACTCCATTTGAGTTTTGTCCCCTCTCACCACACAATAGAGGTTGTAGTAGAAGATTCTGCATTTTGTGTGTGAGAGTTTGCAGCTCAGAACTTGCTTGATTTTTGAGTTGGAGAATACATCCTTAACGCTCTTGGCATTATCTTTGTAGAACCTCTCCTTGTCTTGCTCAATGCTGTCCAAGCTTAAAGTAGGCTTAGGTAGAGGGTCATTGATTCCCCTGTTGTACAAGTAGTTGTACACTTGTTCGACCATATCAAGTTTTAGGGCAGAGGGAGGAGGCATCAATTTTTTCAGAGCTTCCATGCTTCTGAGGACTTGGGCAACTCGGTCCTCTGTTGGTTTGGCTTTAGGTTCAAGTAGAGGATTGGCTGATAGAGGAGTTTCAAATGCTCAGTGTTCTTCTTCTGGTTTGGGGGTAATGAAAGAGTCGAAGGCACTCTTCATTAATTTATTGGTTGGTTGGAGTTTTGGTTTGGTGGGCTTGGGATCTTCTGTGGCAATTGCCTTGCCTTTATATTTGATTGAGGTTTTGGGTTTGGGTTCTTCTAGTAGTATGGTTGAGGGTTTGGTTGGAGGTACATATGGGGATTTGGTTGGGGCTTCTGTTATGGATGGAGGTACATGTGTGGTTTCTTTAGTGGTTGGTTTGGTTTGCTCTGTTGATTGTTCAAGCTGATTAGCATTTATCTATAAGAGAGTGGGTTGTTTCTTCCATGTAGATCGTGCTTGTTGATTCTGTTGTTTCTTTTGTTGAAGTTGGTTCATTATTTCCTCTGTTGTGGGTGTGGGTTTCTTCAGATTTTTTTTGCTTGATTTGTGGGCAAGGGATTTCATTCTTTGGGTTGGTTTTTGTTAGACAACCTAAGGGGGGGGGGGGGAGGTTGTATTTTAAATCTTTTACTTTCAAAAAATTCTTTTAACAAATAAATACAGAATAAATAAAGCAGAGTATAAATAAATAAGTATACAACAATTATATAAACAGATATAATTTAAATGCACAAAGATTATATAAATAAATATAAATGCAAAGCAGTTTATATAAATAAATATAATAAAGCACAGCGGAATAAATAAAGAGATAAGGGATAGAGATACTTGACACAGAGATTTACTGATTTACCACCAACTGTGATAAACCAGCAGCCGAGACACTTCCCGACACGATCCAATAAATGTATTCTTTACGGTAGAATACAAACCAAGTACAAAGGTAACGTAATTGATTCTCAAGCTTCTGCTATGAGATGTACAGGATCACACACCCGTTATTCAAATGCTTACAAGAGGAGTATAACTCACAATGGGTAATCACTCTTGTATAATATCTCACACTTGGATATTTTATAAAAAATATTTTATAAAATATATATATATAAATGAGAGAGCTGAGAGTTGAGAGTTTGAATGCTGCTTGTTACTGTTGTGTGGTCTACTGATCTTCATCACCAGCATGTAATATATATAGCATGAAGACTTCCAACGGTCACATGACCTGGCGGTATACCGCCTTGCACACCGCGGTATACCGCGGTCAGAAAGAGTACGCTGACACACCAACGGCTACATGCAAAGTTGACAGGAAAAACGTACCCGCGGTATACCGGCTGGGTCTCGCGGTATACCGCCGTCAGGAAAAGAAACTTTCAACCAATCAGAATTGCACACGGACTGCCGCGGTATACCGGCTGAACACCCGCGGTATACCGGCAAAAGTGTACCCGCGGTATACCGGCTGTATCGCCGCGGTATACCGCCGTCAGAAAAGACAGCTTCCAGGACTGCAACCAAATCTTGCTGAATCTTCTCAAAACCTTATTAAAAATAATTGTTGGGTTTTTAGAAATATCCAAGTGGTATATTATTTTAGGGTGTTTATCATTATTAGTTATAAACAATAATGACGACGTAAACACTTCCGTCTTGAACCCTTCAGATTAAATCTTCGTGTTCTTCAACAACTGCACACTTGGATTAAATTGTTAGACAAACAATAATGCGGTGTGTTTGTAATCATCAAAATAAATATATATAAATATATAGAGATGTGGTACACTTGCACCAACAATCTCCCCCTTTTTGATGATGACAAACACAACCGCTAAGCAAGAGCATATGCGGTTTCTCTCCCCCGTTTGTCGAAACAAAAAGGGTTAAGAAAGACGGTATGCTTCCCCTCGAGAGATGCTCCCCCTCAAAATATGCATATAATTGAGGTAGCATAAACTCATGGGTAAATATAATAAAACGCTCCCCCTCAAATTAATAACGATATCAATTTGATTTTATAAAATTTGAGGGATAAAATAAAATGCAAAAAGCAATAGAGACAAAGATATACAAACCAATACGAAACACTTGCACCAAAACGGATCTTAAGGCTTCAATATTCGGTTAATTTTATGTGAGCAAAAAAAAACACCACGTATTATGACCTCGTCAGGTAACCACGTATTATAACCTCGGCAGGTAACCACGTATTATAACCTCGGCAGGTAACCACGTATTATAACCTCGGCAGGTAAGCACGTATTATATCCTCGTCAGGAAACACGTATTGTATCCTCGTCAGGAAACACGTATTATATCCTCGTCAGGAAACACGTATTATATCCTCGTCAGGAAACACGTATTGTATCCTCGTCAGGAAACACCTACAAAAGGCAAAGAAAATATTTCGTGGTACCCTTTTCTTATGGGTCCTTTTAACAGTTAGTATAAAACATAAACTGCAAAAAAAATGTTGTCGACATAAAACAAACACGACAAACATACAAAACCATAAAAATGGTTTAAAACCACAAACGCATCCCACCGGGATTGTCAACATTAAACATTCCTTTCGGAATCCATTTTCTAACCATTTTTATTTTACGATCGTATTTATCATAGACGTAAAATGAAGCATGCAAATTTACATTATTCTTTGGTCTAGAAAAATTATTATACATACGAGCATACGGTTTCCTCCCATAATTCATATTTTTTATTTTTGACATATATGGAGGTTTTCTCGTATCAACTTTAGGAGATGCAAAAAATCTTTTAATGGGTTTACACGAACATTTATCAACACATGTATCGGAACCAATGCCTTTACGACAATTTATACGATTAGGCATATTTAGCATTTTAAGCACTTTATCATTGCTACTATTAAAAGCATTTGCTAATAAGTCATTTCTCTCATGCGATTTACATTTAGCATTTAAACATGCAATTTCATTTTCAAGAATCTCGCATTTTGCACATATAATATCTTCATGTGTCTTTTTATTTAAGCATGCAATTTTATCATTTAAAATAACACAAGATTTACAAATATCTTTTTCACTTAATTTATTTTCTAATTTAGTGATAACATCTAAATAATGAGCAGACTTTTGTTTACCGTCATCTATTTCCTTTTTATATACAGATACGGTTTCTTTTAAATTAGAAATTTCATCTTTATATTTATTTGCGAGAGCGGCCATATCATGAAATGATTTATATAATTCGTCAAGATTATTTTCATCGTCACTATAATAATTATCACTATAATTACTATCACAATTATTTTTAGGAGAATATGATGAAGATACCTCATTGTCATGGTCGGCCATGAAACAAAAATTTTTGGCCTCATTTATGCTTGCGCTCAACGCGCCTCCAATTAAAGCTTTTGGTGTGTTGATTTGTTTTGCTCGTTTCGGACAAACACTCGCATAGTGATCCTTGTCGCCACACACATAGCAAAAGCCTTTCTTTTTATTTGCTTTTTCATCGTCGCTAGATTCGTCATATTTGTCTTCACTTTTATGGACGTTGCGACTTTGGTTTTTACCACCACGACGGTAGTCTCCATTTTCTTGAAACCTATCATTTTTGGCAAACTTTTTGTTAGATAAAAGTTTAGAAAGTTTTCTTACCAACTTGACTAAATCGTCAAGATTTTCGGGTTCGTCATCCGAGGAACTTGCATCTTCCTCCTCTTCTTTTTCTTTCTCATCTTTAGAGGCAACGGCTTCTAAAGCTATGGATTTCTTTTTGACTTGCTCCCGGACTTGATTTCTTTTTAGTGCGATTTCGTGCACTTTAAGATTGCCGATGAGATCATCGAGCTTCATCGTTGCGAGATCTCGGGAGTCTTCTAAAGATGTAATTTTTGCCATCCACTCCGAAGGAAGTGCTCGAAGAATTTTCCTTACATAATCCTCATTAGGATAAGTACGACCTAATCCCTTCAAAGTAGTCATAATGAGGTTAAAACGTTTAAACATTGAGTCGATTGACTCATCTTTTGACATTTCAAATAATTCATAATCATGAACAAGAATATTTATTTTAGAGCTTTTAACTTGAGTATTTCCACGATGAGTGTCGCTCAAGCTTTGCCAGATTAGATTAGCAGTTTTATAAGTATAAACTCTTTCTATTTCATCAGAGGTTAAAGCAGCATATAATATATTTTTAGCTTCAAAATTTAAACAATAATGAGATTCTTCAGCGGGAGTCCAATCTTTTATGGGTTTATCAACAATAAGATCATTTTCAACTTTGGTTGGTCTAAAATTCCCATTTTCTATAATATCCCAAATTTTTTGACTTTTGCCACGAACGTGACATTCAAATAGCTCGGCCCAAATGCCAAACTTTTCAGTATCTATAATAGGAGGTTTTGAAAACAAAACAGTTTGTTGAGCCATTATATAAAAGATATAACTTTAAAAATTTAAACAGAAAAAAAATTTTGAAAGCCCCGCTCTGATACCAAATGTTAGACAACCTAAGGGGGGGGGAGGTTGTATTTTAAATCTTTTACTTTCAAAAAATTCTTTTAACAAATAAATACAGAATAAATAAAGCAGAGTATAAATAAATAAGTATACAACAATTATATAAACAGATATAATTTAAATGCACAAAGATTATATAAATAAATATAAATGCAAAGCAGTTTATATAAATAAATATAATAAAGCACAGCGGAATAAATAAAGAGATAAGGGATAGAGATACTTGACACAGAGATTTACTGATTTACCACCAACTGTGATAAACCAGCAGCCGAGACACTTCCCGACACGATCCAATAAATGTATTCTTTACGGTAGAATACAAACCAAGTACAAAGGTAACGTAATTGATTCTCAAGCTTCTGCTATGAGATGTACAGGATCACACACCCGTTATTCAAATGCTTACAAGAGGAGTATAACTCACAATGGGTAATCACTCTTGTATAATATCTCACACTTGGATATTTTATAAAAAATATTTTATAAAATATATATATATAAATGAGAGAGCTGAGAGTTGAGAGTTTGAATGCTGCTTGTTACTGTTGTGTGGTCTACTGATCTTCATCACCAGCATGTAATATATATAGCATGAAGACTTCCAACGGTCACATGACCTGGCGGTATACCGCCTTGCACACCGCGGTATACCGCGGTCAGAAAGAGTACGCTGACACACCAACGGCTACATGCAAAGTTGACAGGAAAAACGTACCCGCGGTATACCGGCTGGGTCTCGCGGTATACCGCCGTCAGGAAAAGAAACTTTCAACCAATCAGAATTGCACACGGACTGCCGCGGTATACCGGCTGAACACCCGCGGTATACCGGCAAAAGTGTACCCGCGGTATACCGGCTGTATCGCCGCGGTATACCGCCGTCAGAAAAGACAGCTTCCAGGACTGCAACCAAATCTTGCTGAATCTTCTCAAAACCTTATTAAAAATAATTGTTGGGTTTTTAGAAATATCCAAGTGGTATATTATTTTAGGGTGTTTATCATTATTAGTTATAAACAATAATGACGACGTAAACACTTCCGTCTTGAACCCTTCAGATTAAATCTTCGTGTTCTTCAACAACTGCACACTTGGATTAAATTGTTAGACAAACAATAATGCGGTGTGTTTGTAATCATCAAAATAAATATATATAAATATATAGAGATGTGGTACACTTGCACCAACAGTTTTGGTTGATCGTAAGTGGGTGTGGGTGAGGATAGTTATGGTTCTTCAGTGATTGGTGATTTAGGTGTGGGTGATGGTAGGTCTTCAGCTTGTGTGTTTTCCATAGAGGTGGGTGTTGCCTCTGTGGTCTTCTTGGTTGGTGAGTTGGTTGTTTGGAGAGGTATTTGTCGCAGAGGTTTGATTGCCAGAGGTGTTTGTTGATGAGTAGCTCTGCTTTGTTCCTCCCCCTCATGATGATCTGAGGGCCCGTCTAAATCGCCATCAGAGTCATCATGTTTACCCGAATCCTTTCTACCCTCTACTGCGCATGATGTTGGAGGCTTCTTCGGCTGACTTGTACCCGTTGCAAGCATTTTCACGCAGAGGTCATCACATATGCCAAGCAGATAGGCTACCTCGGCCTTAGAGTTGAACCGTAGTTTCCCACACTGGCTTGGAAATCCTTAACATAGTTGGCGTTGGCAGTTGTGAAGGCCTTTGAAGTCAGTTATATCATTTAGTACTCCCTGGCCAAGTTCTGTCAATTGGGCCCTTGTGATGTAGTCTTTGGGTTTGAGAGCCTGCATTTGCTCTATCGTCGATTCTTGAACCTTTTCCAGAGCCTTGCGCAGATCTTCTGAAGTTAAGGCTGGAGATGCTGACTGTTGGTCTGACAGAGCTTTAGCAATAGCTCAGGCCTCTTGGAGTTCCTTTATCAGCTGGTTTATGGAGGTTTCGGCGGCAGTGGTTGAAGAGCTTTGTGCAGGAAGAGTTGTGAAGGATTTCAGCAGAGCATTGTTATTTTTAACCTCTGTAGATAAGGAGTCGACTTTTGCAGACAAGTCATCAATAGCCTTCTGTGTTTTACCTCCGTTGGTGGTGACCAAGATTTTCAACTCAGTCAAAGTGTTGGTCATAGAGGTGACGAAGGTTTGGAACTCACCCTTCGCGACATGTGTACCAGGGGTAACATCTGGGGGAACACATTCGTCCCTAGAGTGGACCTCTGTTCCTGAGGTTCCTGCTTTCAATTCTGTTTGGACGTTGAGATTGGCAGGACTTCCATCCAATCCTTGAGAAAAGGTTTTTGAGGCCTCATGCTCTATGGATGTTCTGTCAAGGACCCGATTCTGATCCACTCCAGAGATTGGACTCGGGGACTTGTCTAGAGTCCCTTCGTCAGTCTGCACTCTACGCTCCTCTGAAGAGCGGTTTGTTTCAATGTTATCTTGTGTGCCAGAGGAAACGAATTCCTCTGTTGGAATTTCAGATATGACTTGGGGCGATGAGTCATGAATAAGAATGGTGTCCTGTTGAGAGGACACCTTTTGTTGGGATTCCCCGGTAAGTGCAGGCGCATAGAAAGAAGATGGCTCCTCTGGCTGGTTTATCTGGGTTGGGTTCGAGCTGTGCGGCTCTGTTTGAATAGTCCCTTCTGCCACTAGACTGGCGGGACTAGAGATGTGGGTTGCACAAGGAGGGAGGTTAGGATATGTGCGACTTCTGCCTTCGACACAACCTCTCTTGGATGTCCTAGAGCTTCCGGGGTTTCTATCCTAGACTCTACTTCTTCATCCCATGTTGCCTCTGTAGCCACATGTTCTTCTGTATGCTAGAGTTGGGATCATTGCTCTGTATGGGAGAGGCAAGAAGTTCTGGTCGGACAGATGCTTCTGGAGTTTCTACGGAGATACCCTCTGGAGTTCTATCTCCCATTTCTAGATCAGAATCCACATCTGCTATTGTGAATTCTGGGGTATTGGTGTTGAAAACGGGGATGGTTTCTGCATTCTATCCAGAAGTGTCCAGGCTGATATCCATTTGGGTTCTTTCGAGGAAAAAGTCAAGGGTTTCATTTTAAGGGTCCTCTGTAGCTTCTGGAATGGATGGTTGGGCTCCAGTCTCTGCAAACCTCAAAGAGGTGGGTGATTGAAGTTCTGTGTCAGTTGTGACTTTCTATGCGATGGTCTGCAGAGGGGATTTGGGCTTGTGGGATTTGTGTTTGTGGGATTTCCTCTTCTTATGCTTTAAAGCTCCTTCCTCAGATGATTTATGTTTTCTCTTCATTTTCTTCTCCTTCTGAGGAGGTACAGAGGATGCCACAACGGTTTGGTCTGTAAGGGGTTACAGAGGGCTCATAGTGCTGGCAGAGGTGGTTTCCTTGGTGATTTTGGCTTTAGGGGCCTTCTTTCGTTTCTCCACTTGCTGAAGTGGGTTTTCAGGTTCTATGGTTCGAGCGGCAGATATAGCCTCAATGGCATTTGGTGCAGACCTAGCTAGCCTAACCTTTTCTACTTTGAGACTATATTTTTCTAAGGCAGCTTCCCATTCTTCCTCACTCATTCTTTCCACTACTTATGTTCCTATGGGGACACCAAAGCGTGGGGGGGGGGGGGGGGGGGGGGGGGGGTCATAGGACTCGGTTGTGGAGTCCTATGTACACACATGTACTTACTGTTTAGGTCTTCGTCAGAGGCGTAGACAAGCATCTTTTCACTCAGAGGTCTGCAGTGTAGGTAGTCGTCTGGGTGTAGGGTGGGAGTCATCCTCTGCAGATGGTAGGTTTTGACAACTGGTCCTTCAAGTGATCACTTTTCGCCCTCTAGCAGAGGTTCCAGTATGATTCCCAGAATCCTCTGGAACTGATGTGATGGAAGTTGCCCCTTACCCCTGGCCTTCTGTGTGGCCTGTTTGTGCTCGATGGTGGAGAGAAGCTCTTGCAGAATTAGGGCAACATAATCCAGAGGCAGGTCATAGTAGATCCCGTACATGATGGATAAGATTTGATGAGAGCTCTGGTCAAGACTCATAGTTTTACTCGTGAGTCATCTGTTCAGAATTGAGAACAGGGTATTCCATAGAGAGGGTAGGCGGTTCCTTCTGAAATCGTTCCTCTTGGTCAGAGGGGTGTTGTACCCAAGCATTATAGCAAAGGCACAAAGGTCAGTGTCCGTGGGTTCTTCTACATATTGCTTGATTCCAAGCATACCTCCGGTAGGTAGTTCGAATTCGAAGGAAATCATCGTTCTGTTGAACCCTATTATCATGTTCTGGGAGTTGTCTACTTTGGACACATATCTATTTATAGTCTTGGTTTCAGGGTCAAAATATCAGCTCTACCAGAACTGGTGAAGGTATCTGGCAGAATTGTTTGTCACATTTCTGGTCAATAGATGTCGTAGAGGATGGTTTTCAAGGATGTTCATCAGGATTGCTTGAGCTTCTCTAAAGTTGTTTTTGTTCAGTACCAGGTAATGATTGTTTGGTTTTAGGGGTAGTTGGTTTTCAAAGTAATCGTTGTCTAGTAAGTCTTGTAGGTGAGTAGTGGGTGTGTGATGAACAGAATCAACACTGTTCTCAGTTTCATTGAGTTTTTTCGCCGCCGATGGATTTTGGGAGTGTTCAGATGGAGCAGGGGAGTTAGCAGATGAAGCATTGGAAGCCATTTGAGTTGTTCTTGAGGAGTCTGTGAAGAAATCAGAGGAAAGTTGCAGGTTTTTCCAAGTTCGCCGGAGAATTTAGAGAGAAAGAGTCTTGGAAAGTTGGGGAAGAAGGGTAAAATGAGGGTTTTATAGTGGGTAAAAGAGGAAAGAATTTGGGCGGTAAAAAGTGAATTTCATAATATTTGGGGTCCGCACTCGAGTACACAGTTGTAGGCAACGCTTCAGTACTGTCGTTCGAATCTCACGTCCAATAGAAGAGTGCCACGTTGGAAGTGGCGGTGCACGATGGAACGTCGTGCAACGTCCATTAATGCTGAGCGCGTGGAAGTTGCTAAGCCCAAATGTCTATCACTTTGTAAATAACTCGCACCTTGGACATATTCAAAAACACCCAAGTGTTCAGGAATCGCAAAAGCTCTGTGGTGGAGTGAGCTTCTGTGGTCCAAGGTCTTCCTCAAAAAGCACTAGAAGTTGCACCTTTTCTTTAACAAAAGATATTTGAAAAAGCAGTGGGATGATCGAGAAAGCTTCCACTAGAAGATTCATGATCGCAAAGACCTTCTTGCACAGAGGCTCTGTCAAACGTGATAGAGCTCTATGACCAAGAATTTCTAATTGTGGAATATTCTCGAAAGATTTTGATCACCCAAGGTTTTGACTAGTTTAAACAGGTAATTTAGGACATATTTTGAAAGTTATGTCCTAGAAAAGTTCTTTAGAAAACTGGTTTGTGCGATGTGCTTACCCAATGTATCTCGATTTACTCGACATGTTACCTTCTTCTATTGATTGCTATGACCAAAAAACTTCTTTGGCTCCCCCTTGAATGATCAACCTCTGTAGATCATTATAAGGTCTCCTTCTGCCCCCCCCCCCCCCCTTGATCTATGCTTGGATCAGGAATTGATAAGTAGAGCACTAAACATAGATAAAAACTTATCAGGAGTTCTGTGAGACAGAGGCTCTGTGCCATTTCACAGAAGCTCTGTTGGTTACAGAACTTTAAGAGGTAAGGAATGTACATATAGAAATATTGAGATATTTACATATATACAGGAGGAATTGTACTTTCTTACAAAGGGATTAACTGATGTTCAACATACCTAACTTACCCACCAAGAATAGGAATCTTTTATCATCAAGTGCTTTGGTGAATAAGTCCGCAAGCTGATATTCTGTTGGCACAAAGTACATCTCTATTGTGCCATGTTCAACATGGTGCTTTAGAAAGTGGTACCTGATATCTATGTGCTTTGTCTTAGAGTGTTGCATGGGGTTGGCAGAGATTGCAATGGCTCTTTTGGAATCACAGAGGATTGGTATCTTTTTTATACTTAGACCATAGTCTTTTAGCTGAGTCCTCATCCACAAAACTTGTAAAGAACAGTTGGCAGCAACAGCGTATTCTGCTTCTGCTGTGGATGTTGACACACAATTCTGCTTGTTTGAAGTCCAACTTACTAATTTACCACCTAGGAATTGGCAACTCCCAGAGGTACTTTTTCTGTCTAGCTTGCATCCTCCATAATCTGAATCTGTATAAGCCATAAGATTAAAGCCAGAGTTCTTTGGATACCAGAGACCAAGATTCTTGGTTCCTTTTAGGTATCTAAATATTCTCTTGACATCAAATAGGTGGGATTCCTTGGGGTTAGCCTGATATCTTGCACAAAGATACGTGGCATACATGATGTCTGGCCTACTAGCAGCTACGTGTAGAAGAGACCTGATCATGCCTCTATAGAGCTTGCACTTAACAGCTTGTCCCTCTGAATCTGAGTGTAACTTGGATCCAGTGGCCATGGGGGTCTTCATGACAGAGGCATTAGAGAGTTTGAATTTTGAAAGTATGTCAGAGACATATTTTGATTGATTTATAAAAATTCTCTCTGATGATTGTTTGACTTGGAGTCCGAGGAAAAAGTTTAATTCTCCCATCATACTCATTTCAATCTCACTCTGCATAAGTTTTTCAAAATCTATGCAGTATTTTGCATTAGTATAACCAAAAATAATGTCGTCCACATATATTTGGACAAGTAGAATCTCATCACCATTTCTCTTATAGAACAAAGTTGTATCGGTGGTGCCTCTTTCGAACTCATTAACAAGGAGGAAGGTTGAAAGGCATTCATACCATGCTCTTGGGGCCTGTTTGAGTCCATACAGGGCCTTATCTAGATAGTATACATGATTGGGGTATTTATCACTTTCAAACCCTGGTGGTTGTTGGACATACACCTCTTCTTGAATATGTCCGTTGAGAAAGGTAGATTTGATGTCCATTTGGTATACGTTAAAACCTCTGTGGGCTGCGAAGGCTAAGAAGATTCTTATTTCTTCGAGCCGTGCGACAGGGGCAAAGGTCTCCTCGTAGTCGATACCTTCTGCTTGACAGTATCTCTTAGCCACCAGTCTTGCCTTGTTTCTTATGACCACCCCATCCTCATCTTTCTTGTTTCTGAAGACCCATTTGGTCCCTATGACAGTTTTCCCTCTTGGCAGAGGAACTAGGGTCCATACTTTGTTTCTGTCAAATTGGAGAAGCTCCTCTTGCATTGATTCCACCCAATTTGGATCTTCCAGATCTTCATAAACTTTCTTGGGTTCGATCAGACTGATAAAATTTGTGAAGAAACAAATGTTAGCAGTTGCTGATCGTGTCTTGATGTTATCAGAAGGACTGCCAATGATTTGGCTCTGAGGATGATCTTTTATCCACTTGGACATTCTTGGGAGATGGTCATTTGTAGCATTGAGTTGAACTTATGTCGTTGCACATGATGGTTCTGGTGCAACTTCTATGGTTGATGGTACTTCTGCGCTTGTGCTTGGAGTGTCAGCTTGAGGTATTTTAATAAGAGTAGGTATTGAATCCTATGAAGATGTTGAAACATAATCCTCATTTTCTTCTGGTGTTAATTCCTCTGTTGTCACAAGAGTTGGAATTTCCAGTGCCTCTGTCATGGGGCCATTGTTAACTGTATCCTTTGCTTGCTCCCCCTCAACATTTGTACCTGCACAGTTAATGGAAGAGGGTGAAGAATTTGAGGGACCAGTAAGAGATATACCTTGATTTGTCTGGTCTATAGAGGATGACTCTCCAGAGGCTCTGTGAATTATGGCAGAGGGATCAACATCATCGTTGAACATATCTTCAAATAGCAGATTTAATTCTGCTTCTCTTGACTTAGATACTTTAGAGGTTTCACTGTTCAGCCCGAGTTCTGAACTGATTTGTTCAGAAGTCTTTTGGAATGAATAGCAAAAAAGACATTGATGCTTTCCATAAATGATCGAGTTCGCAGAACATAGATTCTGTAGGCCTTGGAAGTGGCAGAGTACCGATGAATTTCCTTTCATCCGCCTTATGATCGAACTTCCCAAGGGTTTCTCTGTCGTTGAGGACAAAGCACCTACACCCAAACACATGAAAGAACTTGATATTGGGCTATCCCTGGTTTATCAATTGATATGGTGTCTTGATGTGTCTCTTCACCACTGTTGATCGATTCTGAGTAAAGCATGTTGTTGAGACAACTTCTGCCCAGAAAGAGATGGGTAATCCAGATGTTGTGAGCATGGTTCTTGCAGCCTCCACAAGCGTCCTATTTTTACGTTCAACCACACCGTTTTGTTGTGGAGTGCGTGTGTTAGGTTTAAATATGTCTTCAAGATTTAATATTCTTGATAAAGTCAAAGTCAATGTATTTAGTCATGTGTAGAAAGTCAAAGCTAGCTTATTTCCTTAATAAGTCTTAGGGTATATAAGGCTTTGTTTAGACTTTCTTTAAAAGCTTTTGGACATAATTCTCATATTGTAATACAGAGCCGACATGAATACGATCTAAGCTTTCTCTCTCTACTCTCTCTCTAGAATTCATATGGAAATTCATGTTGTTTGATCATTTTGGGACTATCAGCGTGCAACACAGATGTTTTGTGAGATTCCTTTCTCTGTTAGATAAGATTCAATGGTGGAGTTTTTGAACTCTGTCCTGTTGTCGCTTCTCAGCTTCTGCACCCTGCACTCATAGAGAACCTGGAATCTTTTCATTAGATTAATGAAGATGTTTGGAACATCTGACTTCTTTCGGAAAAACTCTACCCATGTGTATCTTGAGTATTCATCGACCAACACAAGCATATATTTCTTGCCACCTAGGCTCTGTGTGGCAATATGAAGCATATACAGAGGCCTAGTGCAAGACACATCAGATTTGCCTTTATAGGAATCTCTTTTGAGTTTTCCCATTTCACAGGCTGAGCATAGATAATCTTTGTTAAATTTAACGTTTGACAGACCTTTTACCAGATCAAGCTTTACAAGTTTATCAAGGGTGTGGAAGTTTAGATGGCAGAACCTGTTGTGCCATAACCATGCTTCTTCATTTTTGCATGAGACAAGACAGAGCTTGTCATCTTTGTTCTTGGCTTTGAAATTCATGAGGTACAGGTCGCCTCTTCTTTCAGCTCATAGAAGCTCAATCTCTGTGTCCTCCCCGAGTAGAGAGCAATAAGTTCTTTTGAACTTTACATCAAAACCCGTGTCGCAGAGTTGGCTTACACTTAGGAGGTTGTGCTTGAGGTCATCCACATACGCAACTTTGCACACGGTTATATCTTCCTTCTTGATGACCCTGTAGCCTCTGATGTACCCCTTTTTGTTGTCTCCAAAGGTTACAGATCCTCCTCCAAGTTTGTCTTTGTACGAGGATAGTAAGCCTCTGTCTCTAGTCATATGCCTCAAACACCCGGAGTCTAGGTACCAGATAGACACATACTGCTTCTGCAACATGACTAGAGAGATTTAGATACCCATTTCCAAATGGGTCCAACGTTGGTAGGGGGTTTTAAGGTTGCCTTAGCATCCTTATATTTGGTTTTAGCTTCTTTTGAAGAACAATTTTGTTTCTTCTTACCCTTGAATTTTGCTTTCTTTGCTTTGGGTTTAGTGAGGAAACAGTGAGGACCGGAGAAATGCTGATTTAATTGATACATGAGTTCAAAGCAATGACAATAATCAACATGTGAAGAAATTCGCTTAAGCTTTTCATTAAAAACATCGAACATGGGTACAGAGGCTTTATGTTTGCAATCTCTCCTACCATCAGACTTTCTATTACAGAATGACCTATCTAGGCTAGATTTATTTTTTGAAAAATCTCTCTTCAGAGTAACCTTCTGTTGTAGTGAACTTCTGCCGATTTCACTGTCACAGAAGAAAAAGACTTGCTATTTTCAATCCATTTTCCATTTTGTTGCCAAGTTAGTTTTTCTTGAGTTGGCGTTAAAGGTTTTGAAGCTTTTGGATTTTGAGAGGACTTTTCCTTTTGTTGTTTAATTTTCTCAAGCTCAAGAGAAGTTTTTGCTTATATGCACATATCTTGAAAATCTGGACAGATAGGAATGCTTGTGAATTTCTCTTTTGGAGGAATAATTCTGTTAAGAATGCCAGAGGGAAGCTTAAGTCCCTCTGATTCACAAAGAAATATCTCTGAATCGTCAGAGTCAGTCTCAGATTCGACAGAGGATGAGTCATCCTCATATTCAGAGGTTGGATCATAGGATTCTCTGTCGTCAGAGGCATGATTTTCAGAGCATGTGCCATACTCGCTTTCTTCCTTGATTTTAAGAGAATTAGTGTCTTTTGAAGTACTAGAAGGAACCTATGTTGACTATAAAGAGCTCACATAGTTTCCTTTACTCAGACCATGTTCGACGGAGGACTTCTCATGGTTCTCAACAGATTGTTTCTCACAGGCTTTCAAAGTATTTTTAGTGTCATTTTTCAGCCTATTCTCTGTGGACGAAGGTGTTAACTCAGATGCCTCTGCGCATAACTCCTTTTCAGGGTTTATCATGCATACAAAGGCGATTTGGGTTTGAGTCTATGGATCCCCAAACTTGAAGATACCTATCTGATCCTGAGTTTTCAGATATTTCTTTGGTTTGGATGCTCTTTTGACATGGTCAGAAGATGGTAAATCTGTGTTATGATACCACATATTAATCATCTTCAGAGGTTTCCTCTTGTGAGGTTCCCTAGAGGTCTTTCGCCTTTTGTTCACATAGAGTAAGTTAGGAAATCCTGGTTTTAGAGTATCTCCAACGCAAAATAGAGAAGATAGGGACTTGTCTCTTTTGGTTACTGTATAAGGATCCAAATCGCAAAAGCCAATTACCCTTCTTCCTATTTAGGTATTTACTTTCTCATAGACCTTCTGTACGTCTTGATACCTTTTGATTAAGAGATCTCTGTCGAGTATATCTTGGTGAAGAACTTCTCTTTCTTTTTGGAAAAAGTTTTTAAGAGCAAGTATATTCAACCTGTCACTCTCATTATTCATAAACTCTTTTGTTTTGGCTTTTAAGGCAGAATCAAGATCTGAAATATTTTCTTTTAAAGGTTTTATCTCTTTATACCAATTTGTTTCAAGAATTTCCTTTTCTAAGGTTATCTTTGTCTTTTCTTGAGTTAGAAGTTTGGCTTCTCTCTCAAAGAAGGCAAGTTTTTTCTGTAAATCAGTACAAGTCTTTTCATGTTCATTGAAATCTTCAGTTTGTTTAAGCAAATCAGGTTCTGTATTACTAGAGGATAAGTTTGAAGTATATACCTCAGAGTCTGAGTCGGAGCTGCTGACCTCTGCCATCCCACAAAACAATGCATTCTTCTTCTCACCTTCATTAGAAGACTCGTCAGACACCCAGTTCTCTTGTTCCACCATAAGCGACTTTTGCGCATAATATTCTGCCTTCTTTTTGTAAAAGACAGAGTCTCTTTGGGGTCTGTTGGGCTTGCTTCTGCATTCTGCTGCGTAATGGCCTGGCTTGCCACAGTTGAAACACCCTGAGTTCTATGGTGCATTGGAAGCTCTATCATTTTGCCTCTGTTGGTGATCACATTCTCTTTTCTGCTCATAACCTCTGTCATTCATCCTCTGTTGGTCATGAGAATCCTCTCTTCCTTGATTTCTCTGCTCATACCCTTGTGGTGGCCTATAGTTCTGATACTTGCCACCTCTGTCGTCTCTCCCATCTCTGTCATATCCAGACTTCTTCCTGAACCCTCTGTTCCTGAACTCTCTGTTCCTGAACTCTTTGGTCACCAAAGCTAGAGATTTAGCTATTGAGGCCATCATTGCCTCATCCTCATCCACCAATCCCTCTTCATCACTATCAACCACCAGAACTTTCTTTTTCTTCTTCCCTTCTCCTCCATAGCCTTTTCCTTCTTTGGCTTTTCTTGCACCTCTGTAGCTTTACCTACAAGTGCCAGAGGTCTACCCAGCTGGGCTTTCGTCTGGGCTATTTGATTGTCTTGTGCAGCCAATGTGTCATAGAGGTCTGAGAGGTCCAAGTGTCCAAGTCTTGATTTGTTTGTAAAGACATGGATAGTTGAAGCCACTCATCATTTAGGCTCTTGAGGAACATAACATTGTTTTCCTCAGAGGTTCTGTGAATACCAAACTTTTTGCACTTGTTTATCAAGGAGTTGAATCTGTCATAAGTGTTCTGCAGAGTTTCTGATGGCAGAGCTTTGAATACATAGTACTCATTTATGCACTGAGCTATTCTGTTTTTCTGGGTTTTAGCTCCACCTTCAAGCTGCTTTTCCAGCTCTGTCCACAGATCATGGGCTGTCTCATAGGCATATAGGGATTGAAAGAGGTCATTAGGTATGGCCATTATCAGAAGACGTGTTTCCTTCTTCGCATATTCATATTTTTCCCAATCCTGTGGGGACCATTTGTCAATATCTTTCGGCTTATCATACTCAGGAACCTCTAGGGTGGTTCCAGTTGCAGGTACAATTGGCATTGTTACCATTGGAACATATGGTGGATTGTGAAGATATGTGATTAGTTCTTTGTCAAAACCTTCAAAGAAATGAATCATACGAATTTTCCACTGTGGATATTCATCCCTGGGAAGTGTTGGTGGTTTGGTCAAAGAACCAGCAGTGAAATAGTTCGCTGCGTTTGCCATTTTGAGGAGTTTTATAAAAAACAGAAAACATAGTGTGATATTGTGACCTTTAAATGATGGGATTGACTTGAAAAAATGGGTTCTAGCTTTAGAGAAATTGAATAAAGCACTAAATGGAAGGATTTTAACAAGATAACAGTTCCTATTCAGCTATCAGAATCAAACTAGTTGAAAATAATAGAAAACAGGGGCTGTTTTGAAACTGAAGAGTAAATCTTAAAATCAATCCATAAATCTACCAAAAACTAGTCGAGATCATTGCAGAGTGGATCCTTTGATATTGAGAATCAACGTTTGCTCTGATACAAATTGTAGATCCCACTTTAGACTCAATAATGACATTTAACCTCAAATGTTCAAAAACAGAATAAATGAGTATCAAAGTGCGGAAGCGTTTAGAGAACGGTTTGGGCTAAGATTAATGGTAGATAACACACAAATAGATAGAAGAAAGCAGTAAATAACAAGATTGAAGCTCAATGATTTATCTCTATTGATTCTTCAGATTTACACCAAGAACACCTCACAATGTGTGATACACATATAAATTCTCTCTGAGTAGGTGTGTGTGTGTGTGTGTGTGTTGTGCTTCTTTACCAGAAATGACCTGGTTACAATTCTATTTATATAAAGACAAAGGGGACAAATAGTACACTAGACAAGATCGTGGGACGTTCTCCTGGTAATGTGTTAGGACCATAAATGTCCTACATATTAGAAAAATATATAAATAATTATTATAGAGTTTAATTAGATTAATTAATCTTTTTGTAAAAACCTTTAATCATAAAAGGGCTTAGATTAGGTTGATGGGCCATGGGCCTTTGTGTTTAAAGCCTTGGTATATAAGGTTCAGGTAACCTTAGAATTAGGTTAAGCGATTGATTAGCCATTCCTAGAGATTCATTAGAGAGAGAGATATATAGTTGTGTTCTTCATTCTAACCTTTGTAACTATCTTGAATCATGAATATGAGAGGGATGACAAGTTGAAATCATCAATCGTTCGTGTTATTGTTAATTAATTCGTTGTTACCTGATCAATCTAGGACTAACAATTGGTATCAGAGCAGAATCGGTGATTTGAATATACGATAGAAATCGAACGAAAGCGAGAAAAGGTTTAAAATTCGTAGTTGATTTTTCTGGAAATCACAGCGAGCCGTTTCGCCTATTCCCGGAGTTTGAACCGTCGGATCGTCGCGATGTTTGGACAGTAGCTTCGGGACATCTTGTTTCACATTCTGACCGGTTGGATTAATCATTTAACGTCCAGAGGGCATCCAAAAGATTTTCGTAAAAGTTCAGTAATTTTTGAAGAAAATCGTTCTTCAATCGGTTTGCAAAATTCTTTCATCGTTTTAATAATTCGTTAGTTATATCTCGATTGGTTAATTGCCTTAATCTCGACGTTATCTGCGATTACAAGGACTCAAAGTCTTTAATTTTTCAAGTTAAAAATCAATTCTTGAGGTTTTGGTGTTCTTAAAGTTTTGTGGTGGTTTGTGAAAAATAGGATATATTTTGCTCAGAAATCGATTTGGGTGTGTTTGTTTTTGTGTTTTTGGTCAAAAGCTAACCCTACAGGAGTAAAATCAAGCAACCCTATCGATTCCAGATCAGAATTGCAACCACAACCGCAGTGTCCGGGTAAGTTTCCTTTTATCTCAAGTTACCGGGTGATTTGTCCAAAGTTACCCGGATAACTGACTTTAATTTCACTTGTTTCCGGATAGGACTTTAATTCACTTGTATCCGGATAATTCACTTGTTTCCGGATGAAAACACATGTTTCTGGGTAGGACTTTAATTTCCAGAATAGTCTTATTTATCAAACAAAGTTTTTTGATAGTCAACTTGCACGTGGCTTGATCAAATCTGGTGGTCTCAACATATTTTTATTAATTGCTGCATATTAAGACACTTGCACACACCTGAAAATCACGTGCGTTTTGTTTATTTTTTTATTTAATTTAGAAGCACCATCTCAATTTTTTTGGTTGGTTCGTCCGGAAAGTGATTTTCCGGTAAGCTAAATTTTTCATCCGGTAAACATTCACAACCGGTAAGTTCTCATCGCATCCGGTAAGTTCTTTCTCACCCGGTAAGTTATTTTAGCCGGTAAGTTTACTTGATTTTATTCTATCCGGTAAGCCATAGTTATCCGGCAAGATTAATTTGCCATCCGGTAACTACCTTTGCCGGAAACTCCATTTGTCCGGAAATCGCATCCGGTAAGTTTTTGATCAGTAACCAACCCTCACCCGGTAAGTTTTTATTTTGCGTGGGAAACTCATTTCGTCCGGTAAGTTGTGTTTTTTGGTAAGTTGAGTTTTTGGTAAGTTTGATTGGTAAGTTCTCGTCGGTACCCGAGTTACCGCACGTCTCATGATTAAAAGTTTTTAACGAAAGTTGCGATTTTTCTTAAACGTTTGATTTGCAATTTTTGTTGTGACGTTTGAGACTTTTTGCGAGGATTTGATTTTATTCGCGACACTTATATTTTTGTGACTTATTTTAGTCGTCTTGATCTAACTTGGTTTGTTTATCTTGCAGGTTTCGTTCGTTCAGATTCAATAATCAGATCTTAATTCTTGGAAACGAATTTATTTTAAATTTGTTTTTCAAATTTAATTTTTGATTTTCTTCCGCATTATACGATTCTTCAATATAACACCGATTAACGATCATTTTTCAGGTAACAATGCCGTATTGCTTTAGTCCTCAATGTAAAGCCGATAAAGAAATGTATGATTTCAATATCAAGTCTGCAGATGCATTTAGAGACAAGCTCCTCAAAGAACGGAAGGAACTGAAATTGCAAACAAATGAAAGTTCTAAGAAGCTTGCCAAATCTGAAGAAAAGGCAACAGCCTTAGAGTCCAAAAACACGGAGCTGAAAAAGAAGCTTTCTGAATAGCCATCACCAGACAAGATAAAGGCACTTGAAAAGAAAGCACATCAAAGACTTTGTGAAAAGAATATCCAGCAATCAGATGATTTGTGAAACAAGTACATCAAAGAACTAAAGGAGCTGAAATCTCAAATCTGGATTAGTTCTGAGAAGCTGGCTGAAGAAAAAAAGAAAGGTAAACTCCTGAACCGTGAAAACCTTGAACTTAAAAGTAAACTATCTATTTTTGAAAAGGCTTTTGAAAAGGAGAAAGAAAGTTTTGAAAAAGAAAAACAATTGCTTTTACAAAAGCAATCTGGTTTTTCAACCAAATCTCTTGAAGAGAAGAAAAGTCTTGAGCTTATGTGTCTAAAACTTTCAAAACAGATCTCCGACTTTGAAAAGATTTTGATTTCAAAAAGAGAGAAGTTTGAATTAGAACGCCAATATTTCTCTAAAAAGAATGGAGAACTTTCTTTGAAAATATTTGATTTGGAAAAAGAATTAGACGTTCTAATCAAAGAGTCTGAGAAAGGGAAAGTTGAAGGTTTTAGATCAAAATGTTTAAAAGATGATTTTTCAAGAGAGAGAAAGATGTTTCTGTCTGAGATTTCTAAACTTACACAGAGATTATCTGGATTAGCAACCGAGACATTGAAGAAACAAATGATTAAATCTGATTCAAAGAATTTTGTCAAATCAAATGATTTTTCAAAAGATCAGATTCGACCTTCCAATTTTTTCTATAATTCTCGTGTTGATAATACAGATAATCAATCTTTCAAGAAAGTAAAAATGGAGTGGAGAGTTAAAGGAACCACTCCTGCTCCAAAGCCATCCGTCCCTATAAAGAATGCCAAGAACAACACAGCTTTCCACGCTAAACCTTTTGTGAAAATTGATCGAGTTTACTCTGTTAATAAACTGATCAGCTTATCTACACAGAAGCTGTGTTGCTCTTATTGTGGAACAAGTGAGTTTGTGGATAAAGATCGTGCCAACTATTGGTATGGTACTTATAGTTTCCCAGGTCCTCATAGGGCATCTAACCATCAAGGATCCATCACAAGATGGATACCAAAATCTGTCTAATCTATTTTGCAGGCATGTCATGTGCATTTAAATTAGAAGATTCTTTCCACATGACTGCATTCAAAGGTTATGCCACATTTGAGGGGGAGTACTATGAAAGGTAAGTGAACTTAAACTGAATTCAAAGACCGTGACAATGCATTCTGGATAACTTACTTGTGTTTGTTATTCTCCATGTTTAAATTCCATGATGGCCACGTGTTATTTTTCTTGAATTAGTTATTTCCATGTCTCACATGTTTGTTGATTTTTCGATGGAAATACACTCGTTTGAATTCCTAGTTGTTTTCAAAGTTCGCTACTTCTTGCAAATGATTCAATTCTTATCTGATATAATAATTGTGACTTGTTCTTCAGAATTAAACTTTCTAATCATTGATTGATTTTTGAACATACTGTGCTTACTGAGTCATTCTGTTTTGCGCTTGAATCTGTTTCTTGAAATTCTGGTAATTCAACGATGACTTCTGATTACCTCAGATCAGAACTCGGACTTAATTTTTATGACTTCTGAATAATTCAGTTCAGAACTCGTTTTTAAAATGATTTGACTTCTAAACACTTCAGTTTAGAACTCGTTCTTCACTGTTTTGCTAAACTGTTCTACTCGATGCATGAAAGAAGTGTTAGGATTTTTATCGTTTCTATGGTCTATCTAGAACCAGAAGGACCTACCCAAGAAACACATCCCTTATAGACATCAGTGAGGCGTCTAGATTGATAGATGATTTTGGAGAGAAAAAAATATGGTGAGGCTGTGACAGGACTTAAAAGAAATATTGGTCCTTACCAAACCGAGTCAGTTATCCGGGTAACCACACAATCTATTCATTCTCGCTCTTTGGAGATGAATATTGAAACAAACATGGACCCAGTGTCGATAACTCGTGTCACCCCACCCAACCACTCAAGTATCTCCCAATAGATGCTTGTTTCGCATATTCACGGAGAATTAGCACATACTCTATCTATTTCTCACTCGGAGGTCTTAGATATTGAAAAAGGAAGACACCAGCTCCGGTCTCTGAACTTCATATTCTATTCACTGTGTCAATTGATTTTAACTTGCGTCCCAAGTTAAATCAATACTTTGAGCCAAACAGATAGAATTTATTTTCTTTCACACATGCAAGAGTCTTTGTGATTCCACTCGCATATCTTTGTGATATTGCCGGAACAGTTTGAGAAGTTAAATTTTTAAATTTTCTTTAGTGATAACTGGAAGCCCTATCAGAGATTCACCTTTGCCAACTCTGAACATAGGCCACAATTTTTAAATTGTTGTGATAACAGTTACTTTTGTGTTTCTGTGTTAGAATTTTACCCCATTCTGGTTACTAAAATGTTTTATCTAGATTTTTTGCTACTCGTCACTATTGTCTTTGAACGTGCATGATGCTCCGGATGCTCCTACTCATCATGAGGGGGAGAAAGGGTACAGATTCATAGACACCGAATATCAAGTTGATGGGGAGTTAGCAAAAGCCGAGGGGGAGTAAAGAAGTCCCCATGCAAAAGTCGAGGGGGAGTAACTGCCGATCGAATTTTAATCGAATGATTGATCTGTTCCGAGATCCAAAGAGCTCAAAGTGCATACAAGTGATCAAAGTGCTTACAAGTGATCATCTCTTCTCATCGTTTATCAAGTGGTGTTCGCTACAATTCAGTATTTCCTCATTCAAGCATTTCGATTCTACAAAGTTCTTAAAGCTGAAGCTGAAAGCAAATTCAACTCGCGGTTCAAAGACAGATTCGTTGAAGATTTTAAGACCAAGAGATTTATTCAAGGGGAAGCGCTGAAATGACATGAAGACAAGCAACATCAATGAGGTTCAAAGATTCAAAAGGAAGAGAAGATCAAGACCTGAAGATTTCAAGACCGATTTTTATTTATATATCTTTAGGGGGAGATTATTAGGACCATAAATGTCCTACATATTAGAAAGATATATAAATAATTATTATAGAGTTTAATTAGATTAATTAATCTTTTTGTAAAAGCCTTTAATCATAAAAGGGCTTAGATTAGGTTGATGGGCCATGGGCCTTTGTGTTTAAAGCCTTGGTATATAAGGTTTAGGTAACCTTAGAATTAGGTTAAGCGATTGATTAGCTATTCCTAGAGATTCATTAGAGAGAGAGAGAGAGATAGTTGTGTTTTTCATTCTAACCTTTGTAACTATCTTGAATCATGAATATGAGAGGGATGACAAGTTGAAATCATCAATCGTTCGTGTTATTGTTAATTAATGTTAGTTGATTACCCCATGTTGGTTACTTCCTGTTTTGATCTGAAATTTGTTTTGCTACTCGTCACTATTGTCTTTGATCATACATGATGCTCCGGATGCTCCTACTCATCATGAGGGGGAGAAAGGGTACAGATTCAAAGACACCGAATATCAAGTTGAGGGGGAGTTAGCAAAAGCCGAGGGGGAGTAAAGAAGTCCCCATGCAAAAATCAAGGGGGAGTAACAGCTCTGTTATTTGATCTGTTCCGAGATCCAAAGAGCTCAAAGTGCATACAAGTCTTCAAAGGGTTAACAAGTGGTAATTTCTTCTCATTCCTTATCAAGTGGTGATCGCTTCAAATTAATTCCTCCATCGAGCATACTGGTTCTACAAGTTCTTAGAGTTGAAGATATGAAGATCAAGAGCTTTATTCAAGGGGGAGCTTCCAAAGACATGAAGACAAGCAACATCATTGCATTCCAAAGTTTCAAGAAGGAGAGAAGATCAAGATCTAAAGATTTCAAGACCGATTTTTATTTATATATCTTTAGGGAGAGATTGTTAGGACCATAAATGTCCTACACATTAGAAAGATATATAAATAATTATATAGTGCTTAATTAGATCAATTAATTATTGTAAAAGCCTTATTTGAGTTAAATGGGCTTAATTGCTTAATGGGCCATGGGCCTTTGTGTTTAAAGCCTTGGTATATAAGGTTTAGGTAACCTTATAATTAGGTTAAGCGATTGATTAGCCATTCCTAGAGATTCATTAGAGCTTAATCGTTTAGAGAGAGATAGTTGAGTTTTTCATTCAAACATTTGTAATTATCTTGAATCATGAATACGAGAGGGATGACAAGTTGAAATCATCAATTGTTCGTGTTATTTATTATTGATTCGTTGTTACCTGATCAAACTGGGACTTACATAATGGCAACTTAGTGCGCCCATGAATAGTACACTGTAAAGCTGCTCCCATTTGTAGAATGACACGTGGAAAGCGAGGGAACAAGCTTTGTACTATCTGATCTTCCAGATCGTCGTACGTCAGAGGCACGTGAGGTGCACGCTTGTCCTTGTGTTCAGAATTCTTGATATTCATCTTGTCTTTGACTCCACAGAGGCTCTGTCATAAATGGCAGAGGCTCTGTGGCCTTGTTCCCTTGTCTTCATATGATGGGTCAATCGAAGGCTCTGTGTTCTTGGTGTCTTGCAGAGGCTTCTGCCAGTGTTCTTCCTTAGCCTATTTTTCAATACTTCTCTAGACTAGAAGTTGGAGCTAACAACCTGTGTTTCACCTGGGGTGATCCTCTTTGCCTTGAAGGCAGTCATATTTACCCTAGCTGATTTCTTAGCTTTGGTGGCTGTGGGGCACTTACTAGCAATATGATCAGTAAGTCCACAATGATAGCATTTCCTATAGATGAAAGTAGCTTTAGGACCATAAGTATACGTATTTGAAAGCTCTAAATGAGCAGGGCCTGTACCAAGAATGCCTTTGGCATCAGATATCGGAGGAACCTTAGGTTCTTCAGATTTCTTAGCCTTTACATCAACCTTTATTCTGGGGGTTGATCGCTGACCATGTTCAGGGATCTTAACTTTTGTATTTGAAGGTTGATTAGCTGAAGGTTTAGTGTTCTTCAGCTTTGGTACTTTGGTACCCTTATGAGGATTTTGTAAAACAAATTTTCCTTTATCCCTGAGTTTGGGACTCATAGGAGATTTTTCCTCAGGGACAGGTTTAGTAGAAGAAGAGCAGGGATGGAAAAACGAACATTCCAAACTTAAGCATGGAAAGATCTTTGCTTGGTTCTTCTTTGTCAGCACAAAAACCAAGACCACTTCTGTGATTGACAGGGATCTGAGCACCGATTATCTCAGTGATCTTTGATGAGGATTTACACCATCCTTCAACAGTAGCTTTCTCAGCTTTCAATTCAGCGATAGCTTGTTCGCGTTCAATGCTGATTAGTTGATTTACATAAACTAATAGTTTAAAATTTCTTATATATTAGATAGTTTTTGGATCTTTAAATGACATTTCTTAAGTTGTTCAGCCAGATCAAGATTTAGTTGTTCAGCTTGCGTTTTGCCATTTAGGGCATCATATAAATCAACCGTCAACGAATCGATAGACGAAGTCTATCAGTTTCAATGAGAGTTGGGTTAGAAGAGGTTGATACCTGAGAAGTGGAAGATGTAGAGGGAACATCAGCGGGTTCTTTTTTCACTTCTTGGATTTCGGCCATTAGACAGAGATTGGCCTCATCTTCTTCATCAGAATCTGATTCCTCATCAGATTTAGCCCAATCGTGTTCTTCAGAGATTAGACCTTTACCTTTCTTCTTGAAGTTCTTCAACTTCAGATATTTTTCTTTAAGTTTAAGGTATTTGTCATCTCTGGATTTAGAGGCTAAAGAGCTTTTGAAGGATGAAGAAGGCTTGAAGACTTTCTTTGACCTGCATTCACTAGCAATGTGTCCTTTCTTTTCACAGTTATAGCAAGTAGCAGTTGCCTTATCAATAAGAGACGATTTATGCTTTTCAGTGATAGTAAGAGGTTTATTTCTTCTGAAGTTACTCTTTCTTGCAAATCTCCTGAAGAAGTTTGTCAAGAGTGCCAGGGATTCATCAAGTTCCGACGTGTCAGTTTCTGATAAATCATCAGAATTTGATTCTAACTCAGTGATAGTGACAGAAGATCGTTGAGAGGGTATCAAGTCTGAGGAGAGTAAAGCCACAAGTGTGCTTCTAGAATCTGTTGAATATTTTACAAGATTCTTCCTAAGCTGACAAGATTGCTCATGATTGAGCAAAGTGCCATAAAGAGTTCTTAAGGTCATATATTTGAGATCCTTTGAGAGTTTAAGACACATGGTATAACTATCCCAACTTTCAGGAAGACATTCCAAGAATTTTGTCAGGGTCTCAGAATTAGAGTAGGTCCTACCAACAGCTTTTAAGTCAACTAATAAGCAGTTAAAACGTTGGTGTACTTCAGATAAAGACTAATTCTTACCACAAATGAAGCTTTCATATTGTCTTACCAGATTTATCTTTCTGGATTCTTATACTTCAGATGTACCTTCATATGAACACAGATTGTGTCCCACATTGCTTTATAAGTTTTGAGGTTCATAACAGAATGATAAACCTCATAAGGTAGATCCATTGATATTATTGATCTGGCTTTGGTATCAATGACTACCTTCTTCTTGTCTTCATCAGTCCATTTGGAGATTTCTTTGATAATCTCTCTTTCAGGTATGGCTGGTGTGGTTGCAGTGGCAGGAACAACATCAGAAAGAACAGATGGAACATATGGTCCAATTTCCACATAGTAAGGCATAGTGGGATGTACACCTTCTAGAAAAAGCATCATTCGATTCTTCCAGAGATTAAAGTTATCTCAACTGAATCGAGGAGGTTTTGCAAGAGAACCATTATCAATATAGTTATTGATTGTGTTTTGAGCCATTTGAAGAATAGCAAGGAAGATAAAAGTATAAGCAAGATCTTGTTTTTGAGATTAAACAATCTGCTCTCATACCACTAGATGGTCCCGAAGGGGTTATACAAGTACAACATTTTGTAGAAGGGGAGGGGGGTGGTTGAATACAAACACAAATTTTGGTTTTCTAAATTGTTTATTGATAAATCAAATTACAATTTACAGTTTGTTGTGTAATAAGATTAAGTAAATCTAATCTAAACAAACTTGAGAAGCACTAAGTGTTCTTGCACAAGAAGATAGAAAGAAAGGAGAATATAGAAAACAAAGGTTTTCTATGCACAAAGTAGATCAGGGTAGATCCTTCAAACTGAAGGGGTATTCCTCCTATTTATACCCACTGCATTAAATGCATGGCAGGAGGACTTCACACGTGTCAGCATCTGATTGGGCGTATTCTTCTGACTTTTAGCAAGACATGCTTTGGGCCGCATGGTGAATAGTGTAGTGGCAGAGTGGTTGTACGATCTTGGACAAAAGCATGTATCTTCTGACAATCCGTACTATGTGTGCAAAAGGATAAGACAAACAAAACTCGAATTAGAAGCTTCATGATCAACGATCGTTGAGAAGGTCTTCCATCAGAGAAGAGATGATGTAAGTCAGCTATCGCTGAAGTCTTCTTCTTGATTTGTCGCGCGTGTGGAATTGTCTTTGTTTCACCGATGTCCACATCAGATCATTAGCAGACTTGTCACTTTTTCATCAGCTTTGTCTTCGATGTCAGCGATGAACTTCTTTGTCGCAAAACTTGTCTTCATGGATTACATTTAATACTGTTACGTTTGATTCCATCAGCGATACTGAACAAACTCAGTATGCTATCGCTAGTGAAACACTAATACATACAGATGTTAAATGCAATTTTCAGTAAGTTATTCTAAGGGTCATTATCAAATCACTGAGAGAGTTTGGATCAACACAATATAGTACTATAATGGAACTTACTGCATAGTCAGCCACCTTCGTGTAATGGTAGATCGGAGGATCCGTCAGCGGGCCAATCTCACCCGGTACAAGCTTTTTGTTGGTGCAGTACGTTCTCTCGTAAACGTCTCCAACAGTAGGCTCACGACCCCATGTTTGTCTCTACAGTAGACAACTTCAAAAGTTCGTACGTAACAAAATCATGTATATATAGGTATATATTCATCAACTATATAAATTTAGTGCAGTGGATAAATTACCATGCATCCCCGATGCTGAGGGGTAGTAATGGATCCCCAACAGTGTCTGGATGTCATCCGCGGATACTTGGTATTACGGTTGGCCTTATTGGACCTACATGAACGCCTTAACACGTCGTTGTTCCATGCCTATTAAAAAGAAGACATAAATGAAATAGTACAACCAGATTAAATATTCAACCATACGTACCTGATCAATCATCTAGATCCAATACTCATGCATTATCCACTCTGGGATGTATGCGCTAAGCATCCTGTAGGCATGATCATCAAACCGTATACCATCGATATAAAAGATGATTGGTGGCATGCTGACGGGCATCTCTCATCATATTCGGATACTGATAACGCCACTTTTTGGCGTTATTTTCGGTTCTCAAACCAATGAGATTGGCTTGTGTTCAAGTAAAAAGGCGTCTATTTTACTGTTTATCTAGTGAATTATACAGGTTATCTAAGAGGCAGCAATCATCGAAAAAAGAAGCTAAAAAGAGCCTAAATCGAGTCCAAAACGAAGCCAACGAAAGCCCAAGAGCCAAGCCCAAGACCCACGACCGAACCAGGACCCGAACCGCGAACCAAACGACGACCCACGCAGCCAAAAGGACACGCGCGACCTGCCACGCGACTTGCAAGCCGCGCAGCAACTCGCGTAAGGCTCTGTTTCGCGAATTTCAGATATAATTTTCAGTTTTTAGGTCACTCGGTAGGACGCAACTTTCACACGAGGGCCAGAGCAGTTCCAGGGGCGATTTTCAGAGCCGTGTGGCACCTTTTGGAGCGACGAGAGAGGATCAATCGAGGACACGTTCACGACGCAAAGTAGATTCAATCACGGGAGAAGGGAGTTCATCACTACATCTTTCACATTCACCACGATCACATTCATTATGTTTACATACGCTTTCGTTTTTCTTTCTCTTGTGTTTGAATCCCCCAACATCATGAACTAATCTTTAGATGTTGGGGGTTGGAATGAATTGGATTTAAGTGTACAAACAGATGATTCGATGACATTTATCAGTTTTCCTTAATTAATGAAGTATGTGATTTCGTTTTTAATGCCTTTGTGAATTTGGCCAATTTACAATTGTTTTGTTATTAGCAATTAAGTTCGAGAGAATTGATTGTTATTTAGAACTAGAAATTGCATGCCTAGGGTAAGAAAGGATAGAGATATACCTAGTAAACCTTAGTCCCATTACAATCTTGTGCTTAATGTGTTTTGAACTACATAGGTTGAGATCGAGAGATTTAACTTGTGTTTTCAAGATAAAAATCATGGTTGCTTGAGAAGGAACCATGCTTTACAAATAAACATCGTTGTAGCCTGAGAAAGAACAGTGGTGAGATCAAGATTGGGTATTCATTAACGGGAGTAACTGATATTTGTTTTGAGTTAAATGTTTGTATGCGAAAACCTAAGGATTTCCAACCCTCAACTAGTTTCTCTATCTGAATTTCCAAAGTTGTTTCCTGTCCGATTGTGTTGATTTACTTTATTTACAATCAATTAGTTTATAAACCAACCTCTCAAATTTCGATCGTTCAGTTAATAGAGCTTGTAGTATTTGTGATACTTAGTTCCTAGTTCCCGTGGATTCGATACTCGTACTTACCGTACGTTATTACTTGATTTCGACACCGTACACTTGCGGTTAGATTTAGGAGGGGTGAAACCCGCCTATCAAATTTTTGGCGCCGTTGCCGGGGAACTAGTTGTAGCTGATAGCACTACCATCTATAAGAGCTATTAGATTGAGCATTTTTTTTATTTGCTTTATTTCATCACTTTCAGTTTTTTTGGATTACTGACTTTACTTTCTTTCTTTTCAGGTACCACTTGGTTTATGCCAAGGACGACCCGAGGAAAAGAAATTGAAGAATTCGATCCGGAGATTGAAAGAACCGCTCGTCGCCTACGTCAAGAGACCAAAGCTAAGCGACAGTTACAAATGGGTGACGAGAGACCTGTAGGCGAGAGACCACCGCGCAACGATCCTCCACCTATTCGCAACAATCCACCACCACCACCTCCGGAAAGGGTACCTATGCGGTCTTTTGCCAACCCAAATGTGGCAGCCGCACGTATAGGGATCCAACCTTCCATGACCGGAGCAAACTATTTTGAGCTTAAACCGAGCACCATCGTGATGGTGCAACAGAACCAATATGGAGGAACGCCGACGGAAGATCCTCATGCACATCTTCGTGCATTCGAGAGGATTTGCAATACTTTTAAGATCAATGGCATGAACGAGGATGCCATAAAGCTGAGATTATTTGGTTTCTCTCTCAAAGGCCGAGCCGAGACATGGACCGAGAGCATCCAACCAGACTCGATCACCACTTGGGCGCAACTGAAGGCAACCTTCCTTCAGAAATTCTTTCCACCGGGAAGAACCGCGCAGTTAATGGCCGAGATCACCCATTTCGCTCAATGGGACCAAGAGACGTTATATGAGGCTTGGGAGCGGTATAAAGACATGTTGAAGAAGTGTCCACACCACGGGTTACACGGCTGGGTAATTATCCAGACCTTCTATAGTGGACTCCACCCGCAGTTCAAAAACGATATCACTGCCGCATCGGGTGGAGCACTGATGGACAAGTCTTATGAAGAAGCATGCGAGCTGATCGAGAACCTGGCCGAGCACAGTTTTTCTACTCCAAGAGCCGATGTTAGAAGAGTTGCGAGTGTTCGTGAATCAGATGAGCTGAAGGAGCTAAAAGCTCAACTAGCCTTCATCACAAATCACCTGAAAGGAGGCAATCCTCAAGAACCGGAACAAGCTCAATTTGTACAAAACCGGAGCCAACCGAGGAATGACCCATTCTCCAACACATATAATGAGGGGTGGAAAAAGCACCCTAATCTGTCATGGAGTCAACCTCAACAGCAACCAGGTAACTCTCCTAACTTTCATACTTTTTCTAATACTAATAATGCTTATCATCCTCCAGGTTTCAACCAAAGACACGAAGGACCATCGGGAGAGAAAAAGCCGGGGCTAGAAGACATGGTGGTGAAGTTCATGTCTAAAATGGAGAGCACGGTCGGAGGATTGGCCAATACGGTTGAGGGATTAGCGGGCGCGATCAATACCGTCAAAGCCGCAACCGACCAGAACACGGCTTCAATTAAGATCCTAGAGAGGCAAGTGGGGCAAATCTCTGAAGCCCTACAAAACCGGCCTCCCGGTACTTTTCCATGTATGGCGGAGAAGAAGAATAGAGAAGAATGCAACGCGATATATTTGACAAGCGGAAAGAGGACCGAACCCAAGGAGAAAGAAGTCGAGACAACGGATGATCTAGAAGAGCCTATAGAGATTGAAGATGAAGTCGTGATGAAAGAGGTCGAGAAGGGTGAAGAGCCCAAGCTGAAGCAACCACCGGTCAAGCCGGTGGTACCAAGAGTACCTTACCCGAGCAGGCTGAAAACAAATAAGGATGAGGTCAATTTTTCAAAATTTATTGAAGTATTTAAAAAGCTAACGATCAATATTCCTTTTGCAGATGCTCTCGCCCAAATGCCCTCTTACATGAAATTCATGAAAGAGATCCTTTCCAAAAAGAGGGCAATTGATCACCAATCCACCGTTGCACTCACTGAAGAGTGTAGCGCAATCTTTCAGAATAAGCTTCCCCAGAAGCTCAATGATCCAGGGAGTTTTTCTATCCCTATCCAAATCGGGAAGTTTTCTTTCAATAAAGTTTTGTGTGATTTAGGGGCTAGTATTAATTTGATGCCCCTTTCTATTTTCAAGAAACTTGGATTGGGCGAGGTGAGTCCAACGTTCATGACGCTTAAGCTTGCTGATCGGTCAATAAGATACCCGTACGGCGTGATTGAGGACGTGCTAATTAAGGTTGGTAAGTTCTACTTCCCGGTAGACTTTGTGGTGATAGACATAGATGAGGATGAAGAGGTCCCGATGATCTTGGGACGATCGTTCCTAGCCACCGGGATAGCTTTGATTGACATGGAAGAGGGTAAGATCACGTTCAGAGTCGGCGGTGAGAACGTAAGGTTCAAGATGCTTGAAAGAGGAAGTTGTGAAAGATAGGAAGGAGTAGAGAAGTCCGCGGACAATCGCGAATGTGGGCAATTTCATCCCGCGGACACCAAGCCTAGCTGAGTCCCACATAGTCGTGCCACGACTTTAAATATGGCGCTGGGTGGGAGGCAACCCACCAAGGTTAGTTGTCGTGTTTTAATTTTTCTATTTTTAGTGTGTTTTAGCATAAAAACCTATAAAAATCGAAAAACGAAAAAAGCCAAAAAATAGCTGAACAGAGGCTTACGCGGCTTGTGCCGCGGCCTACAAGCCGCGCGCCAAACCGCGGGGCCTTCTGTTGGATTCTGAAACAGTATCTTACGCGGCTTGTGCCACGGTTTATAAACCGCGTTCCAAGTCGCGGGGAGCCCTGTTGTGGAATTCCTTTCTCTTTTGATGCTTTCTTTTCCTGCTTTATTTGTTCGTTCTGTTTCTGTTTTGTTTGTTTTTGTTTTCTCCCTCCCTTTCTCCGGTGCGTCGCTGTCAACTCCACCTTTCAAGAATCCTCCTTCATCCGGGCAAAACAGGTACGCTCTAAACTTTGCATAATAACTAGTGGTGTAAGATGTTTGTTCGTGTTAGTTAAACGAGATGCAACAAACCTTTCACTTAGGTTTGGGGTGCCTCATCTTTCACATCTACACACTCAAATTTAAACCCTGTGCAAACCTCGGTTTTACCGAGGTTTGGGGTTGGCTTTCATTTGGCAAACCTAGGCCACGGCCTAGGTTTGGGGTGCCCATTTTAGAAATTTTGGGTTTTCTTTTGCTTGCTATGTAATGCCTTGCCCATCCTTTTTATACCTATAATAACTGCACAATGATTCGAGTCGCATCACCTACGACTTTACTTGCACATTGGGGACAATGTGTGGGTAAGGTTTAGGGTTGCCCAATCGGGCCCAAGTTATGCACGCAAATTTCCTGCACTTCTGAGTGTCTAGATCATAATAGCTAAATTTTTTGTTTTGAATGATTGAGACCAACCATTGTGGGAAGAATCTTGTGATAGTGACGTGACCGTTAGGGAAGGACCGGGAAAGGACATGACTAGGGACATTAGTGGAGACCACCCGATAGTGAGTTTTGAGCCTAAAGACGTTTTTCATTTTGAGGGATTCATATACATAAGTCATATACACTTTTCCGAATTCCTTGTCGTGAATGTAGAATGATCTCGCTACATTATTGCATTGAGTAGCAAAAACGAACATCGAGATATTAGGTAAGGGTATAGTAGACCATATCGTGTGGACCTTAAGATATGATTCCAGGCATTATGTGTTTTATTTTTAACCATTTTTATCTATCGTTCCCTTTCACCCTTTTGTGTGTATCCATAGCTCTTTTGCATCCAAACACGCACCTTATTCGTTTCTAAACCCACCAGTACACCTTTAGCCATAAACCTTTGCCAACCCTCATCCGAAAGCGTGTAAATTAGAAGTGGTAATGAACTACGAGAGATAGAGCAGAAAAGAATAGAACAGGCCAGTCATAAAAATAAAACAGGTCAATGTAACCCGAGAAATAGAAAAGAGGGCCAATGATGCCCCAAACAAATAAAGAGGACCAATGAAGTCCCAACTGAAAAAAAAAGAAAAAAAAAGAAATAAGTACTGTTTGTTAGTGTTTACAGCAGCTGAATAAGAGAGGCAAAGCGACTCCAATAGTGACAAAGAGGGCCAAATGATAGAGGTTGAAGTAGAAAAGTTCAGAACTGCCAATGATTGACACGCCAAGGACTTTTGATCCTCTTACCCTTCGTTTCATAGCCTTAACCTTAGCCCCATTACAACCCTTGTAAAGACCTGGATGATCTTTTGGAAGATGTGATTACGGTTTACGACTACCTTTACCGATATTCCCTGTCTTGCTACTTGATTCCTTCTGAGATCAACTTTTTGGACATTTGTGCGTCTTTCTAGAGAGTTGTCATGTAATATTTTGCGTATTATTGTACATAAATTCCTTACACATGACAACACGAGCGATAACCTAGGTTAGAGTGCAAAGAGAGTAACCCGTGAGGTAGGGTCGAGGCGAAATGTTTTCCCTAGTATGTTCGGCCCTAGTCTAACCTTAATGTAATCGGAACAGTCACGAGTTCAACTCTCAATAGAAGGTCATAGATCGGACAAAATAAGGATGAGGCGAGAGTGAGATAGATATTCACGGGTATGGGAAATCAACATTGCATCACTTGGTACCGATTGGGAATTGTGCAGTCATTATTTTTTCACAGATATATGCTTTTATGCTGTTTTTATCGCTAATTTGCTTTGTGACAAGCAACGCTCGGTTTGGGGTTGTTGATAACGCCACTTTTTGGCGTTATTTTCGGTTCTCAAACCAATGAGATTGGCTTGTGTTCAAGTAAAAAGGCGTCTATTTTACTGTTTATCTAGTGAATTATACAGGTTATCTAAGAGGCGGAAATCATCGAGAAAAGAAGCTAAAAAGAGCCCAAATCGAGTCCAAAACGAAGCCAACGAAAGCCCAAGAGCCAAGCCCAAGAGCCAAGCCCAAGACCCACGACCGAACCAGGACCCGAACCGCGAACCAAACGACGACCCACGCAGCCAAAAAGATACGCGCGACCTGCCACGCGACTTGCAAGCCGCGCAACAAGTCGCGTAAGGCTCTGTTTCGCGAATTTCAGATATAATTTTCAGTTTTTAGGTCACTCGGTAGGACGCAACTTTCACACGACGGCCAGAGCAGTTCCAGGGGCGATTTTCAGAGCCGTGTGACACCTTTTGGAGCGACGAGAGAGGATCAATCGAGGACACGTTCACGACGCAAAGTAGATTCAATCACGGGAGAAGGGAGTTCATCACTACATCTTTCACATTCACCACGATCACATTCATTATGTTTACATACGCTTTCGTTTTTCTTTCTCTTGTGTTTGAATCCCCCAACATCATGAACTAATCTTTAGATGTTGGGGGTTGGAATGAATTGGATTTAAGTGTACAAACAGATGATTCGATGACATTTAACAGTTTTCCTTAATTAATGAAGTATGTGATTTCGTTTTTAATGCCTTTGTGAATTTGGCCAATTTACAATTGTTTTGTTATTAGCAATTAAGTTCGAGAGAATTGATTGTTATTTAGAACTAGAAATTGCATGCCTAAGGTAAGAAAGGATAGAGATATACCTAGTAAACCTTAGTCCCATTACAATCTTGTGCTTAATGTGTTTTGAACTACATAGGTTGAGATCGATAGATTTAACTTGTGTTTTCAAGATAAAAATCATGGTTGCTTGAGAAGGAACCATGCTTTACAAATAAACATCGTTGTAGCTTGAGAAAGAACAGTGGTGAGATCAAGATTGGGTATTCATTAACGGGAGTAACTGATATTTGTTTTGAGTTAAATGTTTGTATGCGAAAACCTAAGGATTTCCAACCCTCAACTAGTTTCTCTATCTGAATTTCCAAAGTTGTTTCCTGTCCGATTGTGTTGATTTACTTTATTTGCAATCAATTAGTTTATAAACCAACCTCTCAAATTTCGATCGTTCGGTTAATAGAGCTTGTAGTAATTGTGATACTTAGTTCCTAGTTCCCGTGGATTCGATACTTGTACTTACCGTACGTTATTACTTGATTTCGACACCGTACACTTGCGGTTAGGTTTAGGATGGGTGAAACCCGCCTATCAGATACCTAATCATCACGGTACGCCAGAAGGCAAGTAAAACGTCGGCATCCATATGAGGCGGCTAACTATAATGCATCTGCATACAAATTGTTTGGATTAAGTAAAAGAAATTAAAACAAATAGTTTAATGGACTAAAATACAAACTCGAAGACGATTCAACATCATTGTGAAGTGTGACTCAGGGACATCCTTATAGTGAGCCCATGGACCGGCGAACGTGGTCCGAAAGATTTTCATGACCCTCCGGACAACCGTATAGTCCTTAAACCATCACAATTGCAAAATATACAATACAAAAAACATTAGGACCAATTTATTATGTACTTGGATTAAACATATACCAAATCTACTTACCCGTCGACTTCAGGCAACACGATCGCCGGTCGCTGACCTTGAGCTCGAGGTGTCTCGGTTGAAATATCGATGCCTCTAACCCTCGAATAAGATACAGGTGACGACATCACAACCACATCATCCGCAACCTGGAACTGGTCTAGTCCCTCGGTAGCTGCGACGAACTCAGAATCATCCATCGATATGTCGGCGTAGGAGTCACCACACCTTGCGGAGCTGCTACTCCCAACCCTAGAGCCTCTACCCGCTTTACCTCGATTAGCATGTCCCGCCATATAAAAATATAGAGTGGTTCAGACACACTAGTTGTCATCGTATGAATTTGCAGACACGAAGATGTAATACACAAATCATAAAACACACTAGTCATCGGACGAATTTGCAGACACAAAGATATAAGTGTACAACATATAATGATATAATTATTGTGAAATAATGTCTACATAACTAATACATGCTAGTCATCAGACGAGTGATTAGATAACATAGGTTCATTTTCTCTATCTGAATCGTCGTCCACGTCTTCAAATTCTTCTTCCTCGTCGCTAGCTTCGTGATCAGGTGAATCTTCCTCGTCGTTGGATTCGTGATCGGATGCATCTTCGTTATGTGTGGCGACTACGGTGACCTCCCCTGTGATAAGACGGATTGAATCGAGGTCCTCATTTACCCATGTGTTTGTATTATGAGTTACCCGTTCGTTGATTTGAAAGAATGGTTCTACGTCCGCGTTATCATCATCCAAGACATCGACAACCCTTTCTGCAACTTCATATACTGCACAATCTTTGGTCTTCACAATAGCCCACCATTCCTTTAAATCCTTAGTGTCTGAAGGATACGGTGTGTAATACACTTGTTCTGCCTGTGATGCTAGGACGTAATAGTCGTCGCCTCTGAATATGGACTTGTATTTGATATCAACCAACCCATGACTATCAAACCACGCACACTTGAACATAACTACAACGCAATGGCCTACACCTTCATTGGCATAGGCATAGTCCAAAAAACTGTCCATTGAACAATATAATCGACCCTAAGAAACCCTGACGGTCATTCTTTTTATACATACATCCTCTATCTGTCGACATATTCAATAACTACAACAAAGAAAGAAGTAGTTAGTCGACATAATTAGTACAAGTGGTGTAGAGGAGTTTTGGATGACTTTAAAACCCTACGTGTAATGTTTGACTATTGGAAAGTCAAATCGTACGTGTCAATGAAGTTAGAAGTCTATTGCATATGGTTTGCCTACTTGAAAGTCAAATCGTAGGTTTAAATGAAAGAAAGGTGTTTGGATGACTTTAAAACACTAGGTGTAATGGTTTGACTATTTTTAAAATTTCCGCGCCACTGACTATAAATGAATATTTTCATATATCAACCTAATGTTTCCCCAGCAATTGGCAACCCAACTAATTAATCATGAAAATATGAGCATGTTAATAACATTTGAGTATAAAAAGTTTGACTTCAAAACATAGCCTTAAATAAACTCACAAATATAAACCAATCATATATATATACACACACACATTTAAAATAGCCCAAATTGTGAGATGATATCTAAAATATATATACATCTAAAATCGCACAAATTGTATATAAATAAATATATATATATATATATATATATATAGATTTAAAATATATATACAGATCTAAAATCGTCCAAATTAAATTTGCATATATATATATACCTACATTACATACATATATAGACACGTCTAAAATATATATACACATCTAAAATCGTCCAAATTATATATACATATATACATACCCACATTACATACATACATATATACATACCCACATTATATATATCTATACTACTTATATATGCATATAGAGAAAATGCCTTATAGACAACTCCTAAAACATATAGTACAACACTTTAAAGCATAAAACTTGAAAATCTCTTAAAGACAACTAAGAATGCATAATGTACAAGTTACAAAAGCTTTTGGTTTACAAGGCCGGCCCATACCTACAACATGCTTTGGCTAGGAGACAGGTCATATCTACTGCTACCATCGGTGATATAAGTGACCCGATCGGAACATCTGTAGTAAGTCTGCCTTTGAGCGGATTAGAAGGATCGGACGGAAATCCTACCACATCCATCTAAATGTCATCCGTGAACGTAGGTGGTACTATCTCTACGGTAGTTACCTCAACGGCCAATCTACGTGATCCCGGTGTTAGCTTACCCTTCTTTCTTTCCTGGGCACGATATGAGCAGGATTTAAAGGCGATGGAAGACCGAATGCAAAAACAATTCGACGAAGTCAAGAGGTTGATAAAAGGTAAAGACCCAGTCATCGATACTGAACCCAAACCACACCCAACTCCACAAAGAGCCCCACCAACTCCACCTGCTGAAGTGCCAACTGTCGACCTAACCGTAGATGAGTTAAAAAGCCTGCTTTTAGCCAAACCATTATTCTTAAACCCCGACACCCCACAAGATCATGACCTCTTAAGCCTGTTACGCCTACAACAATCCACTTAACCTGATACAAATCAAACACCAACCACAAATCACCTGACCTCTTCCGAGTTCCAAACCTTCCAAGACAAAATGTAACAAAGCCTCGCAAACGTTCGTACATCTCTAGATGCGCTATTCGAGCACATCACTATCCTTGAGACCACCTGCAAAGCTCAAGCTCGCGGCGAAAAGCATCAACATGATCATGAGGAAGACCCCGATGATCATGAGAGGGAGAACGCAAAGAAGCGCAAGCTTGACGACACTTCAGCCCAAGAAATATCAGAAAATCAAACCGTGGCAGAAGAAGAAGTAGCTACAGGTATAAAAGGTCAACCTGATGATGATACATTGGAGAGAGTCTCTCGTATGTTTGAATCAGGGGTACATGGACAAGAGAGCGACCGACAGATTGTTCTATTTATTGATCCGGAAGTTGAACCAACGGTTGAAAAGCCCGAGGTCAATGAGAAGGAAATCCGGATGATTATGGCAACGGAAGCAGAAACCGTGAACATACCTTCGGACTACGACGATCTGAACTACGACAATTTTTTCCTGATCCAAGGATAGCCAGTTCAGTTAATTGTCGTATCGGATTCAGAAGCCGACTTCCCCGAACCCGAAGACGATAAAGATGTCGTTGCCAGAACTGCATGGTACAAAGAGTAGCAATATTCGTTTCTTGATGAAGTATTGGGTAGTGAAACTCCAGAAGACATCCACATCAGCCCAAAAGCTTCCCCAGTTTCTCATGCACCTCAAACATCTACAGTTCCAACTCCATCGATCTTCACTCAGGCACAACCATCCGCTTAGTAATCGGCTCAGCCAGATCCGAATCAAGCCGGTCCTTCGAATCCTGATCAAGTTGGTCCTTCTAATGCTAGTCAACAAGAGATCAGTGAAGCGGAAAGAAAGTATCGAATTGTTCGACTTCGACAAGCCTTTCTAGAAGAAACCGAAAGATGGTTGTTTGCACATCGTATTTGCAGACTAAACCCGTTTGAAGTCCTGGGTGTTGGTCAAGAGTCAGAAGAGTTCACGACAGAGTACATGTTCTTTGTAATAGGTAAAGCACAAAAGAAAAAATTCGTCCATTCGAAGAGTAAGATTGGTCAAGTCAGAGAAGTGGTGGCCAAGCAGTTCTACAGGATGTGGTATCCTGAATTCACGGTATGGAGAAGGAATGAGCAGATGTACACATTTTCCAAAGCCGGCTTTCAGCACTTAAGGATCGACAACTTCGAGTTTATGTACCATCATTTCCGAAATCTGCAGATTCGAAAGTTCAACGTACATATTGCCCTCCGAGCTATCAGACGTTTTATGTATCACCAGTAACTCTACTACAACGTCTTCGACTTCCAGCTCGCCCTTGAAAGCCACCAACTAATAGTCAACGTCCGAAGACCAAACAACCAACTCTCGAACATCGACGACTATCCTCTTTACACCATTCTGACTGAACCCAAATTTGGAGTGATATACCGAAATCAACTGGGAGAAAGATGATTTTTGAGATTCTCCGAAATTGCTAAGTACTCCGATGGAACTCTGAAAGCGATTCGACTTCAACTCGAGCAAATTCATAAGCGCAACAAAAGCCAAGTTGTTGGATTCCAAATGCCAACCACCCGGAGACATCTTATGATTCGAGCCCTTGAAGAACTAGAAGACCAAATTGAATTCAGAAGAGTTATGAGAAGAATCGAGACCTATCTAGGACAACGAACAAGAAACCGAAGATTCCTGCCTTAAATGTCAAAGTTGCTGATTCCAAACTTTGAGCCAAAGGGGGAGATTATAAGGGTTGAAAATGTAATTGTCTTAAAGTTTGGGTTAATTTTGTAATATACCTAAAAGGGTATAAATAGTTTCTTTTACCTAATGTTTTAGGTTAATCAATTAGCATTCATAGTCGTATTATCACTGTAAACTCTTTGGTTATTGAATGAGATGGATGACGACTTGAAATCAATGTGTTCTTGATTATTTGTTTCATATTATCATTGATTGCACTTTCTGGGATCCACACACATCTTGCTAAAAGTCAGAAGCACGCGCCCAATCAGATGCTGACACGTGTAAAATCCTACTGCCATACATTAAATGCAATGGGTATAAATAAGAGGAATACCCCTTCAGTTTGAAGGTGGTCTTCCCTAAACTACTTAGTACTAGAAAAACTCTTTGATTTATCTATCTTCCGTTCTCTCTATCTTCTTGTTTAGATTAGGTTTACTTAATCTTATTTCGCAACAAAATTGTAAAATGTATTTTGATTTATAAATAAACAATTTAGAAAACCAAAATTTGCGTTTGTATTCAACCCCCTTCTACAAATTATTGTACTTGTATAACCCCTACGGGATCAAAAAGTGGAATCAGAGCAGATTGTTTAATCTCATAAACAAGATCTTGCTTATACTTATCTCTTCCTTGCTATTCTTCAAATGGCCCAAAACCCAAACACAAACTATATCGATAATGGTTCTTGTGCAAAACCTCCTCGATTCAGTAGAGATAACTTTAATCTCTGGAAGAATCGAATGATGATTTTTCTAGAATTTGTAGATCCCACTATGCCTTACTATGTGGAAACTGGACCATATGTTCCATCTGTTCTTTCTCCTGGTGTTCCTGCCACTGCTACCACTCCAGCCATACCTGAAAGAGAGAATATCAAAGAAATCTCCAAATGGATTGATGAAGACAAGAAGAAGGTAGCCATTGATACCAAAGCTAGATCAATAATATCCATGGCTCTACCTGATGAGGTTTATCATTTTGTTATGAACCTAAAAACTTCTAAAGCCATGTGGGACACAATATATATTCAATATGAAGGTACATCTGAAGTACAAGAATCCAGAAAGATAAATCTGGTAAGACAACATGAAAGCTTCATTTGTGGTAAGAACGAAACTTTATCTGAAGTACACCAACGTTTTAGCTGCTTATTAATTGATCTTAAAACTGTTGGTAGGACCTACTCTAATTCTGAGACCCTGACAAAATTCTGGGAATGTCTTCCTGAAGTTGAGACAGCTACACCATGTGTCTTAAACTCTCAAAGAATCTCAAATATATGACCTTGAGCACTCTTTATGGCACTTTGCTCAATCATGAGCAATCATGTCAGCCTAAGAAGAATCTTGTAAAAGATTCTAAAATCACACCTTTACTCTCCTCAGATATGCTACCATCTCAGCGATCCTCTGTCACTATCACCAAGTTGGAATCAAATCTGATGATTCATCATAAACTTACCCGTCAGAATTTGATGAATCACTGGCACTCTTGACAAACTCCTTCATGAGATTTGTAGGAAAGAGTAACTTCAGAAGAAATAAAGCTCTCACTATCACTGACACACCAAAATCAACTCCTATTGATAAGGCTACTGCTACTTGCTATAACTGCGAAAAGAAAGGACATTTTGCAAGTGAATGCAAGTCAAAGAAAGTCTTCAAACCTTCTTCATCCCTCAAAACCTCTAAATCCAGAGATGAAAAATACCTTCAACTTAAAGAAAAATATCTGAAGTTGAAATACTACCAGAAGAAAGGTAAATGTCTAATCGCTAAAGAACACGATTGGGCTGAATCTGATGAAGAATCAGATTCTGATGAAGAAGACGAGACCAATCTCTGTCTTATGGCCGAAATCCATGAAGTGAAGGAAGAACCCGCTGATGTTGCGTCCACATCCTCCACTTCTCAGGTATCAACCTCTTCTAATTCAGCTCTCATTGTTGTTGATAGACTTCGTGCTATCGACTCGTTGACGGTTGATTTATATGATGCCCTGAATGGCAAAACACAAGTTGAACAAATAAATCTTGGTTTAACTGAACAACTTAAGAAATGTCATTTAAATATCCAAGAACTATCTAATATAGAAGAAAGTTTAAACGATCAGGTTTATGTAAATCAATTAATCAGCATTGAACGCGAACAAGCTATCACTAAATTGAAAGTTGAGAAAGCTACTGTTGAAGGATGGTGTAAATCCTTAGCAAAGATCACTGAGATTATCGGTGCTTAGATCCCTGTCAATGACAGAAGTAGTCTTGGTTTTAATGCTAACACTGATGAACCAACCAAAAATCTTTCCATGCTTATGTTTAGAATGTTCGTCTCCTCCATCCCTAACACCTAATCATCTCAGTGCTCTTCTTCTAATACTCCCAACCCCGAGGAAAAATTATCTATGAGTCCCAAAGTCAAGGATAAAGGAAAAACTGTTTTACAAAATCCTTAGAAGGGTACCAAAGTGCCAAAGCTGAAGAAGGCCAAATCTTTAGCAAATCAACCTCCAAATTGAAAAGTTGATCCCTGAACACGTTCAGCGATCATCCCCCAGAATAAAAGTTGATGTTAAGGCTAAGAAATCTGAAGAACCTAAGTGTTAGTTCCCGTTTTGTTTAAGCAAGATTGTCAGATCTATTAGTTCGAGTTTATGTTTGATGCGGAAGCGTATTTGAAGAACTAATAGATATGTTTGATAGATTTAGAACACAATATAAATAAACAGTGAACAGGAAATAATATCTCAAAGTTTACTGAATATATATATATATATATCAAGAACAGATTCAAGAACAGTGAGTAAGCAAAGCTTTAAAACAGATATGACTCTCAAAGTATATAAGCTATGTGTTCTTGAAGTTTTTCTCTCTTTTATTCTCGATTTTTGATTAGGAAGAACTCAACATGAGTCTTCCTTTTATACTACTCAAAGGGGACCATAAAGCATGAGCTACTATTCAGAACGGACGGTATGAATTGTTGGAAGGATGGCATGAACAGTTGGATGTGCTGTATTGCATTTAATGCAGCAGACGTCTATTATGTACTAAGCCCTATTGAGTCCACTCAGAGTTTGACACGTTGAAGTTGGACAGGGTACGTTGCCATACAAGTTGATGAACATATCCTGGAACAGTAGCAAGATATTATAAATATCTTTGAAGTCTTTGTTGAAGACCGCAGAGGCTCTGTGAAGTGTCACAGAGGTTCTGCGGTTTGGTCCTTTGTAGAGCAGTCTTCACCGGATTCCGAGTCTTTGGTCTTATTTGCGCGTATGACAGAGCTTCTGTAGGACGCCTCTTTAGCTTCTGTAGCTTCTCGACCTTGATCTCTCGGTAAGTTCGGCAGAGCCTCTGTAAGAGGCTTTCTTCACTTAGCCTATTTTTCACTACTTCTAAATATTTCTATGATTAGGAAGATTGAAGCTAACAATCTCCCCCTAAGTAGTGAAAAATAAAAAATTGAACTTGAGTTTAGTTAGGCTAAGTTAGATAAGACAGAGGTTAAACAATACCTCGAAAGTTCTTTCATTTTGAAATATGCCAGAGGCGTTTTACATTTGAGTACAATGAAAGATAGACTTTGACTTGGTTTGCAGAGATTTGAGGTTTGAGAATCAGATTTTGGCATCTTTGAAATCGTTGTAGCTTCTGTTGTCTCTTCCGATTCTTCTGATCTCTTTGTAGAAACGGATGCAAAGTTCTCTTAGGCGGATTGTGGCATCAATCTCTCTGATGAAAGTATCTGCAGCATCTCTATTCATTTTCTCTGTATCTCTGTATTTTACAAGGCTTTCTCTGAACTTGTTCAGAGTACTAGTTGCGTACTTCTGACAGTCCATGCACACAAACAGTTTGACTTCGCCTTGTGGGTTTTGAAATACTAACCCGAATCTTGGTTCTGTAATGATTGAGTTGGGCACGGCGTCGGGTGGGCAGCGATCTTCTGGTGGTCGTAAATTCAGATGTTTGAGACCAAGATCCTTTCCCAGTTGAAAATCTATCATACTGTAGATCAGAAGCTTTTCCCTCATTGCTTTTCTCAACACTTGATAGGCTCTGGTGTTTGGCTCTGTGTTGTAGTTGTCCTTTGTCCATTGCAGAAGTTCAGGTAGATCATAGGGATTCAGATTCCTTATGTCAGCATCAGCGAAGGTGGTTTCTGAATTGTTTACCCTTTTGACTCTGTAAAGATTGTACCTGACTCTTGGATAGGTTCTTGTGAAGGAGAATCTGCAGAAGATTACCTTTTTGATTTTATGAATTGAGAAGACTTCTGCTTTGGTTCTTGGCTTTGTTCTGCTGAAGATGTTCTCAAATTCTTCCCTGATGTTCTGATTTGTGATTTGGTCTGTTGGATGGAGGTTCTGAAAGGGTTGTTTGTAGAGATATTTGTACACCACTTCTTCCATTTCTTCGTATGTTGGACCATGTGGTGGTACTCGTCTTCTGAGACTCTCCATCTGTTGAACAACTTTTGCAGGTCTACCTGTTAGTGGAATGTCTGACAGAGGCTTCAATCCATATGCCCAGTCCTCTTCTTCAGGCTTTGGAGTTTGGAAGGCATCAAAGGCGCTCTTCATCAAATTCTCTGTAGGCTTGGGCAATGATTTCTTTTTCTTGGGCTCTTCTGTCAGTTTCGCCTTTCCCTTGTCTTTGGCCTTTGGAGGTTCAGAACCTGTTGCTTCTGTAGGTTTGGTTGTTGGTGCTTATGTTGGAATGATGGGGGTTGCCTCTGTAGGTTTTGACACATGTGTTTGAGAGGACTTATGTGGCGTTGGTTCTGTTGGCTTGTTTTGCTCTGTAACCTCTGTGGGAGGTTCTTTTGTGACTTCTTCTGTGAGCTTGGTTTCTGTGGATTGAAGTATGTCGAATCTTCTTCCCATTCGAAAAGCTAAAGTGAACCTGTGCCTTTCTTCTTCTCTCTGCGACATTCGATCAGACATTGTATTGTGCATCTTTCTCAGAATAGAAGAAGCAGAGGTCGTTGCTCTTTTTGGTTTGGTGGCAATCGACTTTCTTCTTGGTATGGTTTGGGGTTTTTCTGTTGAAGGTCTTTCTTCCAAGTTGATTACCACAGGGGTGGTTGTTGCCTCTGTGGTTTGCTGATCAGCTTCTGGAATATTGGTTTCTTTAGAAGTTGATTCCACAGAGATGGGTGTTGTCTCTGTGGTCTTTTGATCTTGGGTTTGTTCTGGAGGGGCTTGGCTGATTGGTTCTGCTGCGATTGGTGGAGCTTGTAGTCCTCTGGTCGTAGCTTTCTCCCTTATATTCTCCCCCTCAGGATGGTCATCATCAGAGTCACCCTGACTCTTATTAGAAGTACCCTCTGCTCTGCAGGAAGCTTTGGGTTTCTTTGGTAGTTCTGCTCCTGCGGCCATCAACTTTGCACATACATCATCACAGAGGCCGATTAGAGTTGCAAGCTCTGCTTCTGTGTTGAAGCGCATTCTGCCGACACTTTTTCTGAATTCTTTGACGTAGTTGTCATTTGCAGTAGTGAAGGAGACAATGACTTATGTGACATGGTTTATGACATTCTGTCCGAGCTCTGTCAGCTGTGCTCTGGTCATGTAATCTTTTGGCTGCATCATTGTAGTGTTGCGCATTGCCTCTTCTTGAACGTTTTACAGAGCCTTCTGTAGTTCTGCAGGTGTGATGCTCTGTGATCTATTGGATTGCTTCTTCATTTGTTCAAGGAAATGTTTGACTGATTCCTTGAATGCAAATGTTGTAGCTATTCCAAAATCTTTAGCAGCAGAAGTGGCTGTAGTTGTGGCAGTTGTTTGAGTAGAAGATTTCATCTCTGTGATGGCCGTTTTCACCTCTGTGGACAGATTGTCCATTTTGGTGTTCGGATTCAGCAAGGCCGTTGATGTTTTCTCTACAAAAGATGTGAAAGAGCTTTGCAACTCTTTCATGGTTTGGTTCACAGAGGTGACAAGGGTTTGGAACTCATCCCTTGATACTTGTGTCCCTGGTGTAACCTCTGGAGGAACACATTCGTCTCCAGAGTGAGTCCCTGCTCCTGGGACACCTTCGTTCACCCTTGTTTGTATGATGGGGGTGGAAGGATTTCCATCTGATCTTCGAGCAGAAGCATCTAGTGCTTCAGACTCTACAGAAGTTATGTGAATGACATTGTCTAGATCCACTTCAGAGGTGGGTACTAGATTATCCTTCTGTTGACTCGGAGACTTGTCTAGAGTCTCTTCGTCGTTGTGCTCACTACTTCTCTCTGAAAGAAGGGTTGGCCCTATTTCGTGCGTGGCAGAGGAAACGAATTCCTCTGTAGGGTGTTCTAGTGTGATCTGGGGCGATTGATCACGAACATTAGGTGAGTCTCTTTTAGGAGACTCCCTAGGAATGGATTCCCCGGTTTCTGTGGGCACAGAAGTCGAAAGAGTGACTTCTGGCTGGATGGTTTGGGTAGGGGTCGAGTTGTGCAACTCTTTTTCAATAACTCCTTCTGCAACTAGACCTGCGGAGTTAGATGTGTGGGTTGCACTGGGAGTTGGTTTTGGTTGTGTGCCTCTATTAATCCAGGCATCTTTTCTTGTTTCTTCCTCTGTTAAGCATCCAAGCACTACATCATTTTCTACCATTTCAGCTTCTGTAGCTATCCGATGGCTTGGTGCCTCTTCCCTAGCTTCTGTTGAAGTTCCTTGCTCTGTGCCTAAGAAGTCATACATTTGATGAGATCCGTATAATCTCATGACATATGGATGATAGAGACCTTTTCGTATCCAGACAACTTCTTCTTCATCTGAATCTACCTCTGAGACCTCCATTCTTGTCTCCCTTGTTTCAAATCCCTCTTCTTGTACAACTTCGGCCTCTTTTCCTTTTTCTGTTATTTTCCCTAAAGCCTTTGTTACTTCATCTCTATTCCACTGAGCTTCTGTTTGTTCTATTTCTTCTGAAGCTGGGCTTGGACTCCTTCTGTGGACGTCCAATCCTTGTTGAATGAAGGGGTTCTGTAGAATAACAGGTGTCTCAGCTGATTGATCTCTGGATGTTTGATCATCTTCTTGCAGATGTGTGTCAATGCCAGAAATAGAGAAGTATTGTTCTTCTGGGGAGTGGTGGTCGAGTGGTTGTGCCGTCCACCCTGTTGTATTTAGAGTGTGGGCAATGTCAGGGTTCTATAGGAAATCGTTTAAGTTTCCTTGGTGAGCAAATCGATCTGGGGATTGATAGGGTGATTGATATCCCTCTTCTGTCATTTCTACGTCTGCATCTTCTTCTTCTGCAGTTCTTTCTTCTGCGATTTCTTCTTCTTCTACGGTAACCAACTTTTCAAGGGATTTCCCATGCTTCTTTTTGGTTTTCCTCCTCTTAGGTTTTGGTGCCCCTTCCTCTGTGGTTTTCGATTTTCTTTTCTTCTTCTGTTTTGGAGAAGAGGGAGGAGCAGTGGAGCCAATTTCTGTGGCATGAGGAGGTGAAGGTTGATCTTCTGCAGCGTTTGTGGAGGTGCCTTCTTCAGTTTTCCTCTTCTTTGATTTTGGGGTAGAGGTAGAAGATTTCGAAGAGGACTTCTTTCCCATGTGCTCTGTACGTTTGGCTAAGAAGCTAAGTTGAATAGCCATGTGTTTTGCTAGTTTGTGATCTTTTTCTTCTTGAGTGGAAAGAGGTTATGCATTCATTGTTCCTAGGGGGACACCTAAACGCGGGGGTGTCATAGGACTCGGTTTTGGAGTTCTATGATCGCGTATGTACTCTTTCTTAAGGGTTTTATTCGTGGCATACTTCAAAAGGTTCTTTGACAAAGGTCTGCAGTGTGTGTAGCCATCTACATGATCAGTGGGGGTATTTTTGTTCATTGGGAACTGTTTGGGAATTGGCCCTTCCATTGGCCAGTTCTGTATCAGCAACAGAGGTTCGAACAAAACTCCCAGTATTCTTTGGAATTGCAGAGGTGGTAGAAAGTTAGGATCGTTCTCTTTGACCCTTCTGGCGTTGTTTTTTTCTGTCGATGGTGTTGATGGTCTCTTGCATCATTATGGTCGCGTAATCCAGTGGGAGATCATAGTAAACCCCATACATGATGGTTAATATCTGATGTGAGCTCTGGTCAATACTGCCTATCTTCCCTGTCAGGCATCTGTTAAGAATTGAGAACAAGGTGTTCCACAGAGGTGGTAATCTGCCTCTGCGGAAGTCATTTCTCTTCCTCAGTTGGGTGTTGTACCCAAGCATTTCTACGAAACGACAGATCTCGTCGTCTGTTGGTTGCTCTGCATATTTCTTCAATCCAAGAAGACCCCTTGTTGGTAGGTTGAATTCAAGTGAGAACATTGTTCTATTGAACTTGATTTCCAGATGTTCAGATTTGTCAGGTCTTGAAATGTACCCTTTGATAAGAGAATCATCTTTATCAAATCGGCAACTTTGCCAAAACTGGTTCAAATATCTAACTGGAATTTTGTTTGGGGTTCTTGAGAGTAGAGGGAAGAGGATATGATTTTCCATTATGTTTAGAAGAATGGCATGGGCTTCGCCGAAAGCAGTGGGTGAGGGGATCAAATAGCAATTGTTGGATTTGATTGGTAGAACCTTTTCGAAATGATCTTTTGCTATGAAGTTTTGAAGATGTGTGGTCGGAGCAAATTCTGCTGAATCGCCGGAATCTTCTAGTTCAATACTTTTGGCAAGGTGGGGGTTTTCTGAATGTTCAGAATGAGCAGGTGAATGTTCTGGTGAGTTCGCCGGAGAGTGTGCAGGGGAGATAGCTTGAGAAGATGAAGTTATTGGTAATGAGAATAAGAACCTTGCAGGTTTTTGCAGAGTTTCGCCGGAGAAGAATGAGGGTTTGTAAAAAAAATATGAGAGGGTAAGCTTGGTTTTTATAGAAGGGTAGAATGGTAGAATTCGAAAGAGTAAAATATATGGCAATGGATTAAAAATTTGGAATCCGTACTCAAGTTAGAACGGCGGGTTCAACTTTCCACAGAAAACGTTCCATGTACGCCCAATAAAAATGGGACACGTAGGCCATGTCAGAGGATGACAGGACGTCGTGCGCGGCCCATTAATGCTAGGCGCGTGGGGTTGTTCTTAGCCACATGAGATTCACTCTCAGTAAAAGTAACCGTTATTACTACAGAAATGCCCAAGTAACAGATTGACAGAACTTCTGTGGTTTACAGAAGCTCCGTGATTTTGAAAATCTTGATGTTTATCCCTTTCTCATATATCTTATTTTTATCATGACTTCTGTGGGTTCTTCTTTAACCAAAATGTTTGCAAAGGCACTGGAGAGGATCAATAGGATTTTTAGTTAAGAATTTTTTACTCGCAGAGGTTTTGTGGCTCTGTGGGAAGTTGCAGAAGCTCTGTGAGGGCCAGCAGAAGCTCTATGAGTGAAAAAATCTCATAACAAAAATTCTATTAAATTTTTTGATCATCCAATTTTTGATCTGTTTTAAGAGATGTTTTTCGGACATATTTGAAAGTTGGTGTCCGAGAAAACTGTTATGGAAAAAGTTTTGTTCGTGAAGGTCATGGTGTATGTATTCGGTTTCCGAGATAACATTCCAAAAGATCGATAGAGGGTTAATTTGTGATCTCAGAGCATATTTCTGGCAGAGCCTCTGTTGAGCTCAGCAGAGGCTCTATGACCTCAAATTTCTCATAACTCAAATTTTATGAAACTTTTTGATCTTTTGATTTTTGAAATGTTATCCATAGTATATTTAGGACATATTTGACAATTTGTGTCCCAGAAAACTGTTTTCAACAACCTTTTGTACGAGAGACATACCTTTTTGGTTCTTCTTTTCTCGTCAGTGATGTCTGACTTCTGTCGATATAGATTCATCGACGTTCTTCTTTGGCTTCCCCTTGAAAGTTTTACCTATGTAGATCATTTCAGGGTCCCTTTTTGCTCCCCCTTGATCTAATCACCTCTGTAGATCAGGATTTTTCCTTTTGCTCCCCCTTGACCTATGCTTGGATCAAAGAATGATAAGATTTGTATTGAGCATAGGTCTTGTTTTTCCAGAGGTTCTGTGGAGGTCGTCAGAAGTTCTGAGCAGACTTACAGAAGCTCAGTGATATCAAGAACTATTTAAGATTGAGAATTTACATACAGAAATAAATCAATCAAAGCAATAAGTTAAGTAAAATAGAAATATATACTTATTTACAGAAGATAAAGCTATACTTACAGAGGATTTTCACATCATATTAATCATTCCTAACTTACCCACCAAGAAATTAAATCTTTTCTCGTCTAAGGCTTTGGTGAATAAGTCTGCAAGTTGATATTCTGTTGGCACGAAATGCATCTCGATTGTACCGTGTTCAACATGATGTTTCAAGAAATGGTGCCTTATATCGATATGCTTGGTTTTGGAATGTTGCACAGGATTGGCAGAGATGGCAATGGCACTTTTGGAATCACAGAAGATGGGTATTTTGAATAGAATGTGGCCGTAGTCTTTTAGCTGAGTCTTCATCCATAGAACCTGAGAACAACAGCTAGCAGCAGCAACGTATTCAGCTTCTGCCGTAGATGTTGATACACAGTTCTGCTTTTTGGAGGTCCAACTGACTAGCTTACCACCTAGGAATTGACAACTCCCAGAGGTACTCTTTCTGTCGAGCATGCATCCTCCATAGTCTGAATCTGTATAAGCTTTAAGACAAAAGCCAGAGTTCTGTAGATACCAGAGACCAAGATTTTTGGTCCCCTTTAGGTATCTAAAGATTCTTTTAACAGCATCATAATGTGATTTCTTAGGATTAGCTTGATAACGTGCACAAAGACATGTGGAATGCATAATGTCAGGTCTGCTTGCAGTTAAGTATAACAGAGATCCAATCATGCCTCTTGTAGAGAGTGCATTCTACAGAGATGCCATCTGGATCTAAGGATAACTTATTTCCAGTGGCCATTGGAGTTTTCATTGCAGAGGTATCAGAGAGGCTATACTTGAAAAGAATGTCAGAGACATATTTGGCCTGATTTATAAAAATTCCCTCTGATGTTTGTTTGACTTGGAGTCCGAGGAAGAATGTTAATTCTCCCATCATACTCATTTCAAAATCACTCTGCATGAGTTTTTCAAAACTTTTGCACTCTTCTGTATTAGTAGACCCAAAAATTATGTCGTCCACATAGATTTGTACAAGCATTATTTCACGGTTTCTACGTTTATAGAATAGGGTAGTATCAGTTGTACCTCTGTTGTAGCCATTTACTAGAAAAAAGGTAGAAAGTCGTTCGTACCATGCTCTTGGAGCCTGTTTCAGTCCGTACAGAGCCTTTTCAAGGTAGTATACATGCCTTGGTAACTTTGAGCTTTCAAACCCTGGTGGCTGATTTACGTAAACCTCTTCTTGGATTTCACCGTTGAGAAAAGCTGATTTTACGTCCATCTGATAAACTTTAAATCCTCTGTGGGCTGCGAAGGCTAAGAATATTCTTATTGCTTCGAACCGTGCGACAGGGGCAAAAGTCTCATCGTAGTCTATGCCTTCTTCTTGTCTATATCCCTTGGCCACCAATCGTGCTTTGTTTCTGATGACCACTCCATCTTCATCCTTCTTATTTCTGTAGACCCACTTAGTCCCAAACTCCCAATGGCCTGTTTCCCTCGTGGCAGAGGTACTAAAGTCCATACTCTGTTACGCTCAAACTGCAGAAGTTCTTCTTGCATGGCGTCTACCCAGTTTGGGTCATCTAGGGCTTCAGAAATCTTCTTTGGTTCTATCACACTAATAAAATTTGTAAAGAAACAAAAATTAGCAGTGGCAGACCTGGTTTTTACTGAGTCAGAAGGTTCTCCAATTATTTGGCTTGGAGGATGGCTTTTTGTCTACTGAGTGGTGCGTGGAAGATGGTCATCAATGTCATCGAACCTTTCTTCAGAAGCTTCTTGTGGATCTTCTTCTTGTATAGCCTCTGTCGTTCTTCTTGCCTTGGTAGAAGATTCTACCATTTGTGGAATGATTGGTATGAGTGGTGGTGGAGTTTGTTCCTCTGAGGACGTATAGTCTTGGTCCTCAAATTCCTCTGTAATTGGTTCTTCTGTGGATTGTGGAGTTTGTTTTTCAGCAGCTTCTGTGGTCGTTTTTATTGATGTTTCATCTTCTGCATTTTCTTCTTCGGCATTTGTATCTGTAGTATTTACAGAAGAAGATGAAGCATTATTTAGACCAGTTAGAGTCATACCTGTAGGATTTTGTCCGACAGAGGATGGTTCTTCAGAAACTCTGATGGTTCCAACAGAAGGATCAATGTCATCGTGGAACATCTCTAAAAATAGAAGATTCAAGTCTTCTTTCGTTTGCGAGATGTCAGAGGTTTCCTTTTTAAGTTCGAGTTCTGAACTGATTTGCTCAAAAGTCATTTGGAATGAATCATCAAAAGAAACATTGATACTTTCTACGATTTTGCGAGATCTTGTAAGGAATGCTCTGTAGGCATTCTTGGTACATGCCCTGCTCATTTGAAGTTTTCAAATACTTATGCCTAAGGTCCTAAAGCTACTTTCAGCTATAGGAAATGCTATCATTGTAGACTTACTGACCATATTGCTAGTAAGTGCCCCACAGCCACCAAATCTGAGAAATCAGCTAAGGTGAAGATGACTGCCTCCAAGGCAAAAAAGATCACCCCAGGTGACAAACAAGCCAAGATGAAGAATACCACTAAGGTTAAGAAATTAACCAAAGTGAAGGTATTCACTGACGCTGAATCATTAGATGCTGTGAAGACCGTTGATCCTTCCACTTCTACTTCCACTAACAATTGTGGACCCATAGTTAAGTAGGTACCAATTCAAAGTTAATCTTCCTTATGATTGCAGGTCTCGAAGGGTATCTGGTATCTTGATAGTGGATGCCCTCGACACATGACTGGAGAAAAGAACCTCCTCTCTGAATACAAAGAAGAGAAATGTCTCTCATTGACCTTTGGTGGAAATGGAAAAGACTATACCAGAGGGTTTGGTGTACTCACTAATGGTACGTACACCTTTAGAAGAGCCGCTTACGTAGACGGATGGAAGCACAATCTTCTTAGCATCAGTCAACTATGTGATATAGACTTCAAAGTATGCTTTACTTAGAAAGCATGTTTAGTCACTGATAAGAAAGGAAAACTTGCTCTCAGCGGTTATCGTTTGGAAAATGTTTATGTCATAAACCGTGGATCCCAATTATCAAGTGCAATCAATGAATCAACACAACAAATCAATACAAAACAAGATTGAATTGATTAAAGCAGAGAGTATTCAATGTGTCGTACAAAAGTAATTAAGAAGCTAATTAGGTCATTAACCCTAATTCTAAACAAGTCATCCATATTTATACCCCAAAGGGATTTTTACAAGATTATTCCCTGAACTTCTATTCAACATATAATTGAGACCTAACAATCTCCCCCTTTGAATTGAAGTTCAATTTCACGCCAGTTCGGGACGTATCTCTTTCTTATTGAAGTTTGGTACGAGCGAAATATGTGATTTAATCGCAGTGGGTTGCAAACTGTCCACAGTGGGAAGTGCAAGTGTACACTGACCACTATGATCGTCACAGCAAGTAATAGTTGGTAAAATACCAGAATCGAATCCACAGGGACTGGGCAATCAAGACAATACGGTTCTCATGAGCTTCCTTTTACAAGTTTCAATTACAGAGGAAACAATATTTTGGTTTGTTTGGTGAAATGCTATTTTAACGATTTACTTAAGGTTTAAAAGAAGGAATGTAGGTTAGATTTTCCCTAGATTTTATATTAAATACCTGATCCCAAAAGTGATCCTTGTATTCGAAGTGGGCATTTTCGTTAGAAAAGCCCGGTTACAAAATACTCACACCTTTAAGCAAAAATCCCATACTCTTAGTATTTATCGTTTTGTCAATGGTAATCTCAAAATGGGCCTTCTCAGGTCTCGATGGAATGTGTAGAGACAAATACTCTAAGTGTTTTTAATACACCAACTAGCTTGCCTACTACTCCAGTGGGTTGAGATTATCTCACTATGTCGACCTCACTTTCGCAAGTGTCATAAGAATTCTTTCGAATCCCCTAGCATCATCTAAGCTCGTGTCACTGCGTTCTACTCATTTCTGAGTTAAGAACTAGACTTTAGATCCTTACAAGTTATCGGCTTATTCGCATCATTGGGCAATAATCGAGAGTGAATGACCAAAACAATAAATATTCCAAGTATAAAGATTACTCAAGCATTTTCTCTAAAATCCAGGTACTTTTCTTTCCTACATCCCAAAGGATGCTTAGCCCATAATTATCGAAGTAAAGAAAATAAAAGATGAGAGGATGAACATAAATAAACTAAAAGTGACTTAAATTAAAACCGCAGTGGGAAACGAAGGTACGTCACTGCCACTGATTACGTGAAACTACAATTACATTAGGAATTGAAAATACAGAAAATTTACAGAACTACTGCAGTAAATGAGAGCTAAAAACTAGAACTATACTAACACTAAATGTGGTAGATGAGATGTGCAAGATGAATTAAATGAAACCCAATGCCTCTTTATATACTAAGAGGAAAGGTTGGGTTTTACAAAAGATGGGTTTTATCTAGAGAATAAGGACTGAAGATAGAAGAGCATCAAAATCAGCTTCTTTGAGTAACACTTCTATCCACAAGTATGTAGTTCTTTTACCCATGAGTCCCTTCACCTTTTCAAAAAGTCCACTTATAATACCATTGGTTTCAATAAACAATTCATCTTGCCATGCTTTTGGGAACATGCTTGTCCTTCTCAATCCCATGCCTCTGCCAATTGAACCTTCTATTCTCCAGATTTTCACTCCCAAGCTAAGATTTGTTTTTCTTTTGTCTTCTTCTCTGCTCGATAGTGGGGTCTGGAGTGGGATGCGCAAGTCACTGCAGATATTTCGTGAAAAAGCAACAAAACTCCACCAAATAATTTATTAAGACTATGGTTCACCCTTTTTGCTCATTTACGTAAATATTACCAAGAATGGAGATTTTGAGAAGTGAAATGGCTAAAATTCGACAAAATAAAATAAAAATAAAAGGAAATAATAACTCTAAAAATAGAGTTATCAAAGTTCGATGGCAAATAGAATTTCAAAGTGTCGTATTGAGTTTCTGTATTCGAGTTTGTCTTCGATCTCTTTGAGCAGTTCTTTAGCAAGGTATTTTCTTAGATAGACGATCTTCTCGGTCATGTCTTTCTCTTCTTATGCAACTATTCTTCTCAATACTTGACGGATTTCCATCAACGTTCCTTCACTGAATTTATGAAGCTTACTGACTCTCATGAAGCGCTTTTCTTCTTTCTCATTCAGATACACTATTCCAGTCTTGGTCTTTGACACAAGAGTATGTACCTGCAAGTCTTCAAGGTCGGGTAAAGTCAGATTGGGCTTGAGCAAATTAACTTTTCTCTAGTTGCTTTCAATCCCCATCTGAAAGTCATTGATGTACGATAAAGAGATGGTGCACTTCATGAACTGTTTGATCGTTTCGAGAGCTTTAGTGTAAGGAAGTGGTCTGATTGTCCGATTTCTCAACTCACGCAGGATAACTAGAAAGTCTTTCAGATTCAGATTTCTGAAGTCTGCCTCTGAGAAGACTCATTCTTTACCATCATCCCTTCTGACAGTGAACACAAGAAACCACACTTTCAAAACTTTGTCAGAAACTATGTCGACGATTTCGGTAATCTGGTGATTAGTTCTGACTTCACTCACCATTCGAATCCTCTTCATTACTTTCAAATACTGAGTGTGAATTGGTTCATCCAATTCGGATACCCCATAGCACATGACCGGGTCGAGAGGTCTAATCCAGTGCACGAAGATTTTCTTCTGAGACTCTTCAAGATACGGTACCAAAATCCGAACTCTCTCCCAACGAACCGGTTGGTTACGTTGAGGTTGAGTTGTTTATGGTTCTGGAATTGGTATCTCAGAAGAAGTGCCTGCGATGTCTTTTTCCGTCTGCTGAGTTTCTGATACATGTTCACTATGAAGAAGAAACTGATCATAGTCATCATCATTCATTGCTTCTTCATCTGAGTAGTGCCATAACAAGTTTGTCTCTGATCGAATAGCTACTTTGGCTTTTTCATTCTATAGTCTTTCTGTCTCTAAATCGATCTCAGACTCTTCATCAATGAATTCCAAATCTGCTCTTTTAGGAACTGTCAGCATTAAGAGCTCATCTGATTCTCCCTCGGGCTTTTCAACCGTTGGGTTTACTGACTCCGGCACCTGTACTTCTCTGACCGGTGACGATAAATCCATGTCCTAAACCATGTTTTGATCTGAACTTTGGCTAAGTGTCTCTGTACCAGCTGGAGTTTCAGTGGTTAGCTTTGTGGTTGTGGTTGTCAGCTCGGTCACTCTTTGGTGCTTCTCCCCCTCAAGTTGATCAGGATCATCCTGTTCATCATGCTTTCGCTTCAAATTCTGTGCCTGACCCTTACATGTCATTTCGAGGCTGGCAACCCTGTTGGATAAAGTAGATAGGGTGCGCTGAACATCTGTGAGAGTAGTGGCAAGGGTGTCGAGTTTGGCAGTTATCTGGGCTTGGGAATCATATTGAGTGTTTGGGGGTGGAACCTGTGATCGGAGGAGGCTCACAAGGTCTGCTTCTGTAGATGTATCGATATTGGCTTGTGACATAAGCTTTTCTAGAAGTACGGATTTCAGAGCGTCGATGCTCATGTTTTATGGAGTTGTTTGAGATTGCGGAGGTGGAGTAGGTGTTTGGGATGGTGGCTCGATCATGACCTCTTTCCAATTGATTGAGCGTTTGATAAAGTCCATTTCCTCCTGCAATTTCTTCAAAGTCTCGGTTTGGATAGCCTTTAAGGCGCCATCCAGAATCTTCTTGGAGACGAACTCCGGGACACTAACGCCTGGCTCACGTAGATTGCCAGTTGAAGTAACAACGGTGGAGTAGACCGTTGTACCACCTGCGCTCACGGTTGGCTTGATGGAAGTCATGGCAGGACTTCCACCCGGTCCTCGCAATCCACCAAGCGGTAGACATTAGCTGCAGTAATGTTACTCGAGGTGTTTCGGTCGAGTCACGGAGAGTCTCAACATTAGCTGCAGTAATGTTATGTGTCCTAGACAAGGAAAGTATGCTCTCAAGTGGCTCTAGACTCAATAGTGCGTCGAAATAAGTTGAGAACTGGGGCAGGAGTTCTCTTGTTTCAACATTGGAACTCTCCAAGTGAGAGACCGGTAGAAGTTGTGCTACGTCCCCGTGTACAAGTGAAGCAGGACTCTGTTGAGAGACTGCTGAGTGGCTGGGGAGGGTGTGCGAGTGCGTCGCTAGGTCCATGACATCTTTTTCAATACGATGTCCCAACGAATGAGACGGGGTAGTGGAAGTGGCTACCTGGCTTAAAGGAGGCTGGTTGGGGCCAATCTGTGTAGATTTCCTCTTCGCTTGTTTTGTTTGCTCCTCCATTCCCTCATTCGCTCACTTTCATTTATATTTTCCACTTGAACTCCCTCCGTTCTCCTTATCTCTCCAGACATGGCTTGGGTGGTCTGTATGGGCGCTAGACGAAATTGATCGTCGTTTTGATCATCCGAGACTGTTGACTCATCATCTGATCCGGAGGACCCTGATTCACAACTGGACTTAGAACCAAATTCAGATCCGGATACTGATCTCGACTCTGAACCAGAGCCAGATCCGGATTTGGAGCCGGATTCACTGCTGGATGATGATGTTGGTTCTTCCTGTGCAGCCACACGTGTATTGTCAATGACATGCACATCATGTAGGGTTGGGTCATCATCCTGGATCTGTGTGGATGTATGGGGTGGGGTGGATGGGCGATGAGACGTGGTAGCTTCGCGTGTTAATCTTTCGGCACCTCCCGCGGTTGTTCCCCTCACGATATTTTCTCTCAACACAACCCTGTCTGGGAGCCCCTGCTCTCCGGACCCTACCTTCTCTAGTTCTGGGACCCTCACGTCGCTTGGGTCGCACTCCTTGGGCAGGTCCTGCCAGATCTGGCTGGACCATCGGAGCTACTAAGTTATGCTCTCTCCTATACTCCTCTACACTCGGTGCCAATTGATTCGCGAGAGCTAGCAGGCCTTCATGTATTATCATCGGGACTACGCCTGGGATTTCCTGTTTATTCTGCACTCTGGTCATACGGGTTGAAAAGAAATACCTCATGTGTAGCGCGGCGTGGGATCGTCGGGTATGCGTCTAGGAAGTAGGCTACGATTAGCCGTAGGAAACGTGGGAACGGGAGGCATGTCTGTTTCTTTTGTCCCTCTTTCGATTGAACGTTTTAGACTAGCTCGTGCATGAGGATCGATATGTAGTCCGTGTGTCGATTGTAGGCGACACCGTGGATGAGTCTCAGTAGATTGGTGCTAGTCTGGTCAATGCCTTTTCTGATAGCAGACAAGCAACGATTGAGAATGGTGAAGAGCGTGTACCAAAACGGCGTCAGATGTGCTCTAGTGAAATGAGACGCCTGGGTGAGCTCCTTGGCGTATCCAAGAGCATGCATTTCCTGGTAGAGAGTGGCATCAGTGACTGCATTGTAAAATCGGACTCTGCCTGGAATGGATGTTGCGTGTGGTAGCTGGAGGATCTGGCGAAATAAATCCCTAGTTATGAACACCGGTGTTACGTCAATGCGGCCTTTAGGTACAGTCTCGGGCCCACGAATGAGAGTGGCCAAAGATCTCCATAGTTGCTAGACATAGACCTTCGGGACCTTAGCAGTGGCTGTCAGTGCATAATTCAGTGAATGGCCCTTCAGGATTTCGATTATGACCGGACACTGGCAGAGAATGGATGTCGTGTCTAAATGGTAGTTGTTCGCCGTTAAAGGAAGGTTTGGCCCGACCGGTAGGAGGGTGACATCAGCATTGTGACCAGGGATGTTTGGTTGTGCCATTGGAGAACCTGGAAATGTGCACATGTGAGAAATATGCTTGGAAAAGGATTAACAAAGGTCGAACAGAGCCTAACACATGGTTTGGAAAGGTGTCCCGGAGTTAAGGTTTTCCCGGGTTTGACTGGAACCGGGAAACAAACATGAGCCGGGAAACATACCAACTTGGGAGTAACAGAGATCCGGAGTTGGGAAATCATAACAACCGGGACAAACTATAAGGCTTGGCCCGGGAATGACCTAACCTGGAACTGAATCCGGGAATAGCCAAATCCCGGGACCGGGACTCTATTAGGAACAAAAACCGGGAAACGACTCTATCCGGGACTGGGAGTGTCCTAACCGGGAAACAATCCGGGACGTTTACACCCCGGTACCGGAAGTCTTCGCTGAAGTCGGGAAAAATCTATGTTCTAGGAAAGATCTTACCCGGGAGTCGCAACCCCGGATCCGGGAGATGGCGAATCCCGGGATTCCAAAGAATCCAGGAAACACAACCCTGGGTCGAATCCGGGAGACGGCGTTCTGGACATCGATCGTTAATACCCCAAATAGGTACACAATTAGACTAAATTGAGTAGAGAAATACACGTAATCGACGTCGATGACTACCATATTGTACACAATCGAGTTCGATTTCAACGAAAAATCGCGATCACAAAGGTTTCAAAAACCCTAGTCGGCCGACAGTTGTGAGAATGGGTCGATCGATCGATTTTTGTTGCAAAACAGAGTGATATACGAGATTGATTACTAATTAGGGCAATGGAAAATATACTTGTGAGAATTTCGTACGAGAATCGGATTTAAAATCTAGCAAAAACAATGAATGTGAGAAGAAGTTCGTCCGGGAGAGGTTTGAGCGTGAAAACTTTGAAATTATGAGTGAAAAAAGGAATTAGATCTGGTTTATATAGGGGGCAAACCCGGAAGTGGGTATCATGGATCCGGGTCCCATTCCGGGATTTGCCTCTTCCGGTCCGAGACTTCTCTTAACTTTCAAGAATTGGCAAAAATTACCCCTCAAGTTTTAAAAAACACATTTCTCCCCCCTTAACTTTACTAAAGTCCCTTTCTCCCCCTCAACTTTTCAAAATGACAGTTGTTGCCCTCAACTTTTTAAAGAGACATTTTCCCCCTCAACTTTTCAAAATGACATTTCTCCCCTTAACTTTTCAAAATGACATTTCTCCCCCTAAACTTGAGAGTATTGGATGGACTTCCCTTGTTGCCAAAGACTTTGGTGGGGAACCTTCAGGAGCAGGTGTTAGTTTTACAGGAAAGACAAATAACGAAGACTAAAATAGAAAAGGAATTAGGAAAACATGCAAAAAAACGAAATATAAATGATGTCTATCTAGAAAGTGCAGAAGTGTAGACGACGATGACTCGAGACACCTAGAATACACTGAGAGATAAGTGTAACTTCTACATATCCTTTTGAACTCAAGATATTGGTAAGGGATAGTTAGCTCTTAGTATATGGAAGATGTTCCGAGTGTAGTGCAGTGTTAACCTTTGAGATTGAGCATACCTAACTTGGACACAAGTTCATTAAAGCGTTTTTCATCCAAGGCTTTTGTAAATAGGTCTGTCAGTTAGTTTTTTGTACTAACAAAATAGAGTTCGATCGTACCTCGTTCAACATGATCCTTAATAAAGTGGTACCGAACATCTATGTGCTTGGTCTTCGTGTGTTGGACCGGATTGCTTGTGATGGAGATGGCGCTCTTTGAGTCACAATATATTGGAATCTGCGAGTAGTGAAACCCGTAGTCCTTCAGTTGTGTGCGCATCCAAATAACTTGGGAACAACAACTAGCAGCGGCCACATACTCCACGTACTTTCGTAGTGGATGTGGATACACATGTTTGCTTCTTTGAGGCCTAGATAACCAACTTGTCACCAAGGAATTGGACGTGACCTGTTGTACTCTTCTGGTCGAGCATATTTCCCGCATGATCAGCATTAGAAAATGCCATTAATTCAAAACCTGTATCCTTTGGGTACCATAGACCAAGATTAGCAGTACCTATTAAATAACGCAAAATACGTTTTACCGCAGACAGAGGTGACTCCTTGAATTTAGACTGAAACCGAGCACACAGAAAGGTGGAAAACATAATGTTCGGTCTGCTAGCCGTCAGATACATCAATGAACCAATCATTCATCTATAGGTCCTAGTGTCCACTTCCTTTCCGTTAGGACCAGAGTGTAACTTAGTACCTGGAGACATTGGAGTCTTCATGGGCGTACAATTTTCAATCTGGAACTCCCGAAGAATATCCATGATGTACTTAGATTGGTTGATGAATATCCCAGTCGACAGTTATTTAACTTGTAGACCGAGAAAGAAATTCATCTGGCCCATCATACTCATTTTAAAATGTGATTTCATGATGGCTGAAAAGTTATGACAGTATCTGGGGTTTGTGGAGCCGAATATTATGTTGTTGACATATATTTGAATTAGAATGATATCCTTACCTTCTCTCTTGATAAAGAGAGTTGTGTTGATTTTACCTTTCGAGAACCCTGCCTTCGTGAGAAACGAGGATAGGGCGTCATACCATGCAAGTGGTGCTTGCTTCAGGCCATATAGAGCTTTGTCGAGTAGGTACACGTGATTGGGAAGCGAAGCGCTTACAAAACTGTCAGGTTGGGAGACGTACACCTCTTCCTTGTGTTTGCCATTGAGAAACGCCGTCTTCACGTCCATCTGGAAAACAGTGAAATTATTGTGAGCGGCGTAACCAAGAAACATATGTATGGCTTCTATACGAGCGACAGGGGCGAACGTCTCTTCGTAATCGATCCCTTCTTGATGTCTATACCCTTTGGCTACCAATCCAGCTTTATTCCGAACGACGATCCCGTTTTCGTCCTTCTTGTTCTTGAATATCCATTTGGTGCTGATGATCGTCTTGTTCTTCGGACACGGGACTAGGCGTCATACCTTGAGGCTTTCGAACTCGCTCAGTTCCTCTTGCATGGCAATCACCCAGTCAGGGTTGTTCAAGGCTTCGTTGACCGAAGACGGTTCGATATTGCTCAAGAAGATGGAGAATAGGCATTCATTGCCTGTGGCAGCCCGTTTCTAAACATTGTTGAGTAGTGCTGGGGTGGTGTCTTCGGACTCCACAGTGGCTCTAGTCTGGACAGGAGCAGATGGGTCGCCAATGATCTGGTCGGTCAGATGTGCCCGAGTCTACTTCCGGGTATGAGGTAGTAGTTCTGTCAACGGTTGAGAATTGTCTGGATCGATGTATGAGCCTGGGGGAAGGTCTTATACTACTTCTAGGGACGGAGTCAGATGCAGTGAGGTGAAGGCCGATGATTGTGCAGACAGAGTATTTGACGAGGAAGCTTCAGCCGAGTCTTCAGATAACTGAGAAGTAGATACATTGTTACTTGCACCCAAGGAGGGTTGAGATGATGGAACTGCTGGGAATCAGATGTCGAGACCGTATTCGTGCTTGATGATGGTGATAAGTTGACTACTGGTGTGGATGGTGACTCCTTCGACGATGTTGAGTTGGGGGTGTGGAGGGACCAGTGATCTGCGAAGAAACAACAACAGCTCCATCTACATGCAAAGGTTCAACATTAGCAATAGTAGGAATATAAAAATCATTGTAAAAATGCTCAAACAGTAGATCTAAGTCAGAATGATGTGTCTTCGACGAAGTGAACGAAGAAAGATCTACTGGTGTTTGTGTGGATCCCGAGCGAGATTAATCGGAGGCCAGCACACCGGTTAAAACGGGTTTTGAACTGAAGTGTTCAGAAGCTAAGTCGACCAATTCGTCGAAAAGTCAAATTTTCACTTTTATGACGGTTTTCGTGGTCTTGTTGTGAACTCGGAACGCCTTAGAGGAAGATGCGTAGCCTATGAAGATCCCCTCGTTTTCCTTTGGGTTGAACTTGCCGAGATCATCCTTATCGTTCTTCACGAAACACTTGCATCCAAATGCGTGGAAATATTTGATGTTCGGGATGCGGTTGTTGATGATCTCATACGGCGTCTTATTGAAGCGCTTATTGAGGATGGATCGATTCTGCGTATAGCAAGCAGTGGTGACTGCTTCGGCCCACAAGAAAAGAGAAAGTTTGAACTGGGTCAGCATAGTTCGTGTCGCTTCGACCAACGTACGATTGCGACGCTCCACTACGCCGTTTTGTTGAGGAGTCCGTGCAGCCGAGAATGTGTGTGAAATCCCAACCGATGTGAAATAGACACCCAAGGTTCGATTATTGAATTTCATTCCGTTATCTGTTCGTATCGATCAAACGACGAGCTGCATGTTGTTCTGGACACTCTTCAGGTGGTTGATGATACTAATCCGGACATACATTTTTTTTTGGAATTTTGTTAGGATTTTAGAGTTCCTTTTTTATTTTCGTCTTCTATATTTTTCCTGTGTTTCAAATTTTACTAATCATTTTAATTCTTATTAAAATCAATTTTTTTATTTACATGACACTTGAATATAATAATATATATTTTATTTACATGACCCTTGAATATAATAATATGTATATATTTATTTAGAAGACAATTGAATACAATAAAAAACAAATTATAATTGATTTAAATAACATATAAATAAAGATGACGATTAATCACGTCAATTTAATACCTTTTAATTTAGGGAAATTAATTAAAATGCCACAAGTTTGACTTGTTTTACCAAAATACCCTAAATCTCGTTCAGTTTGCAAAAATGCTCTTTTTTCCGCGATGGGAGCCCGCGATCGCATACATGAACCATTTTTGACACTTTTTGAAAATGACAGGGACCATTTTTGAAACTTTTACCCCGCGATCGCGGGGGTGTGTCCCGCGGTGGACCATTTTAATTCAATTTGATGATTTTGAATTGAAATGTTACACTTTCAACCCCTATACTTATTTACTTACTTTACTTTATACCTTTTACTTTCATAATTTTAATTTTACATTTAACACATATAATCGTTTATTAACTAAAATACGTTAAAAAATACGTTTTAATTTTAACAAGTTACACCATTATAATCGTCTCTTCGATACGTTCGAAATGAGTCCAATCTTGAATTTTTTTGGAATTGTATATTTTAATATATATCATATACACTATATAAAAATATTTTTTATATTTAAAATTCATACCCTTATAGTTAATTATTTAATTTATGGTACATCTCTTATTTTTTTTTCAATTTTGTTTTACACTCCTATCGCATTAACATAATGGCAATAGGACAAGCTTTCACGAGAAGAATATGAAATGGGGTTTTAACAAGTTGGTATCACTGGACTCATTTAAGAATAGTGAAAATGGGTATTTGGCGAATGATGATTCATGTGTGTTTGGAGCTGAAGTATTTGCAGTTACAGAGTATGCACAAAATGATCGATGTCTGTCCATCACAAAGCCTCCGCCAATTTTTAATACTTACACTTGGACCATCGATAATAAAATAAATAAAACGTATTTTAACTATAAGAGTACCATAAATTAAATAATTAACTATAAGGGTATAAATTTTAAATATAAAAAATATTTCTTATGTAGTGTATATGATATATATTAAAATATATAAATCCAAAAAAATTCAAGATTGGGCTCATTTCGAACGTATCGAAGAGACGATTATAATGGTGTAACTTGTTAAAATTAAAACGTATTTTTTTAACGTATTTTAGTTAATAAACGATTATATGTGTTAAATGTAAAATTAAAATTATGAAAGTAAAAGGTATAAAGTAAAGTAAGTAAATAAGTATAGGGGTTAAAAGTGTAACATTTCAATTCAAAATTCAACAAATTCATCGAATTACACGGGACACATCGCGTACGCGGGGTAAAATATTTACAAAATTGCCACTGCCCGCGATCACGGGCTCTCATCACGGAAAAAAGGGCATTTTGACAAACTGATTGAGATTTAGGATATTTTAGTAAACCAAAGTCAAACTTGTGGCATTTTAATTAATTTCCCTTTAATTTATATGTAAAAAAGCCTTATTGCAATAATATACATTAAATAATATTTTATTTTTCTATATTTTATCATTTTAATATTTATATATGTATATATGTGTGTGTATATATAGGTGAATAATTATTAGCATTAGTTATTATTTACTTAACTCATCTTTCTTTTAATTTTTGTTGGGTTCTTAGAGTTGTTTTATTATTTTAATTACATGATAATTGGAAAAATAATCGAAAACCGATCAATATACATTTAACAATTATAAATTAATCAATATGTTTTTATTTAACCATGTATATTATTTACATGACAACAGAAAAAATAAATAACCAAAAATCGATAAATATTTAACAAAATTTCTCAATTAATCGATATATTTTAATTTATATACATACGTTTAGTTTTTTTTATTTACATGACAATTGAAAAAATAAATAATCAAAAACCAATCAATATATATCAAAATTGAAAAAAAAATAATGAAAAATTGATCAATATGTATAAAAAATTATGAGTTAATCAATATATGTTTATTTACATAAATACATATATATGTATTTATTTATATAACAATTGAATAATAAATAATTAAAAATTGATAAACACTTGTGGTTTCTCCTTTAATATACATATTGATTTTAATTTACATCAATAAATATCTATTATCCATCTATAGTATATTGAAGAAAAACAAAAAGGTTGTTCAATAAGAAGATTTCAATAATATAACTTTTTTTTCTTTTAATTTGCTTTTAATATACAATCAACACATTAATCGCTAAACCTTTATCTTCTTACTTTTTTTGAATTTAGTTTTAATTTTTAAATGAAAGATGTGGGTGTGTGTAATGACAAGATAAGATGATGAGTATTTGTGTCAACTTATGGTGACTAATTTTTTTTTACCTCTTTTCTTTGTGAAAAAAAATCCTCAAGGAATTTATAATAACAATAGTGATATCGTAGTGCGATATATCGTTTAAGTTCCAAATAATCAATATATAACCATAGATAATGAAATATTTCTTAAGTATTGAAATACGTGTGAGTTGCTTATCCGAAATTGGTGAGAAAATGGAAAATGGTATATAAGATGTTTGTATATATTGACAAGAGGAGATGAGAAGAGGACGTTTTTTTGACAACTCATACGATTGACTAACTTTAGCCGATTTTCTTTTTTAAAAAGATAATCTTCATACTATTCGTAACTGTTGGTTCCCAGATACACTTACTCAAGATTAACAATCTATTAGTAGAGTTTAGAGTTTGATGCGGAAGCGTATTAAACTAACAGATATGTTTGATAGATATTAGAACGCACATATATAAAGAAAACAGTATAGAATGAAAAGGATTTCTTGAACAGTTACTGTTATTCAATATATGATAACAACACGAAGAACAGATTAAGAACTTGGTGTGTGTGAGAATATAACACTCAGATATTTGACAATAAAGTTTGAGAGTATTTGTGATTCCTTGTGTATTCTTTTTTGGGAAGATCTCAACATGAGACTTCCTTTTATACTACTCTTAGAAGACTATGAAGTAGGTCACTGTTCCTTTTACGGCATGAATAGTAAGCTGGATGGTGTGAACAGTGGACTGGATGGTGTGAGCAGTTGTTTGAGCCATGCGCATTTAATGGAGCAGATGTACTTTTGGTAAATGCATTAAATGGCGCAGACGTCTATTTTGTACCTTGCCCTATTGAGTCCACTCAGAGATTGACACGTGTTTTGACAGTACTTTTCCATGCAAGTTGATGAACGTATCCAGTAATATCTTCCAAGTCTTCATTGAGGACCACAGAGGCTCTGTAATGAATTACAGAGGTTCTGCGGTCTGGTCCTCTGTGGAGCAGTCTTCGCCGGATTCCGAGTCTTTGGTCTTCTTTGTGCGTATGACAGAGCTTCTGTAGGAAGCCTCTGCTGCTTCTGTAGCTTCTTGACCTTGATTTCTCGGTAATGTCGGCAGAGCCTCTCTAAGAGGCTTTGTTCACTTAGCCTATTTTCACTACTTCTAAATACTTCTATGATTTAGGAAGATTGAAGCTAACAATCTCCCCCTAAGTAGTGAAAAATAAAAAATTTGAGCTTGAGTTAAGTTTGGCTAAGTTAGATAAGACAGAGGTTAAACAATACCTCGAAATTTCTTTCATTTAGAAATATGCCAGAGGCATTTTACATTTGAGTATAATGAAAGATAAACTTTAACTTTGTTTGTAGAGATTGGAGGTCTGAGAATCAGATTTTGGCATCTTTGAAATCGTTGTAGATTTTGTTGTCTCTGCCGACTTTTCTGATCTCTTTGTAGAATCTGATGCAGAGTTCTCTTAGGCGGATTGTTGAGTCTATTTCTCTGATGAAAGTATCTGCATCATCTCTATCCATTTTCTCTGTACCTCTGTATTTTACAAGGCTTGCTCTGAATTTGCTCAGAGTACTGGTTGCGTACTTCTGACAATCCATGAGTACAAACAGTTTAACCTGGTGTTGTGGGTTTTGAAATACTAACCCAAATCTTGGTTCTCTGATGATTGAGTTGGGCACAGCGTCTGGTGGGCAGCGATCTTCTGGTGGTCGTAGATCTAGATGTTTGAGACCAAGATCCTTTCCCAGCTGAAAATCTATCATGCTGTATAGCAGAAGCTTTTCCCTCATCGCTTTTCTCAACACTTGATAGGCTCTGGTATTAGGCTCTGTGTTGTAGTTGTCTTTTGTCCATTGCAGAAGGTAAGGTAGATCGTAAGGATTGATGTTTCTTAAGTCAGCATCAGCGAAGGTAGATTCTGAATTGTTCTCTTTTCTGACTTTGTAAAGATTGTACCTGACCCTTGGATAGGTTCTTGTGAAGGAGAATCTGCAGAAGATTACCTTTTTGATTTTGTGAATTGAGAAAACATCTGCTTTGGCTCTTGGCTTTGTTCTTGTGAAGATGTTTTCAAATCCTTCCCTGATCCTTGGATCTGTCACATGATCTACTGGATGATTTGTCTGATAGGATTGTTTGTAGAGGTATTTGTATACCACTTCTTCCATCTCTTCATGTGTTGGACCAGGTCGTGGAATTTGTCTTCTGAGACTCTCCATCTGTTGAACAACTTCTGCAGCTCTACCAGTTAGAGGAATTTCTGACAGAGGCTTCAATCCATGTGCCCAGTCAACTTCTTCGGGTTTTGGGGTTTGAAAGGCGTCAAACGCACTCTTCATTAGTTTTTCTGTTGGCTTTGGCAATGTTTTCTTCTTCTTTGGCTCTTCTGTCAGTATCCCTTTGCCCTTATCTTTTGCTTTTGTTGTGGCAGAACTTGTTGCTTCTGTGGGTTTTGAGGTTGGTACTTCTGTTGGTTTGATGGAGGTTGCCTCTGTGGATTTTGACGATTTTGATTTAGAGGACTTTTGTGGCGATGGTTCTGTTGGCTTGACTTGCTCTGTAACCTCTGTTGGAGGTTGTTTGATGACTTCTTCTGCGAGCTCAGTTTCTATTGATGTAATATTGACATTGAATCTTCTTGCCATTTTGAAAGCTAAAGTGAACCTTTGCCTTTCTTCTTCTCTCTTCACCATACGATCACTCATTGTTGTGTGCATCCTTTTTAGAATGTCAGAAGCAGAGGTCGTTGCTCTTTTTGGTTTGGTGGCAATCGACTTTCTTCTGGGTATGGTTTGGGGTGTTTCCACAGAGGTGGGTGTTTTCTCTGTGGTTTGTTCATCTGTTTCTTCCAAAATGATTACCTCAGGGGCGGTTGTTGCCTCTGTAGCTTGCTGTTCTGCTTCTGGAGTTTTGGTTTCGTCAGATGATTCCACAAAGATGGGTGTTGTCTCTGTGGTCTTTTGGGGTTTGTTGTTGTCGGGTCTGTTCTGGAGGTGCTTGACTCAGAGGTTCTGCGGCTATTGGTGGACCTGTAAGTCCTCTGCTTGCAGCTTTCTCTGTAGTTTTCTCCCCCTCAGGATGATCTGATGGACCAGGATGGTCATCATCATCAGAGTCATCCTGACCCTTGTCTGATGTACCCTCTGCTCTGCAGGAAGCATCGGGTTTCTTTGGCATTGTGGCTCCAGCAGCGATCAGTTTCGCGCAGACATCATCACAGAGGCCAAGAAGAGTTGCTAGCTCTGCCTCTGTTTTGAATCTCATCCTTCCTACACTTTCTCTGAAATCTTTGACGAAGTTAGCATTTGCAGCGGTGAAGGAAAGGATGACTTCTGTCACTTGATTAATCACGTTCTGCCCAAGCTCTGTTAGCTGTGCTCTTGTCATGTAGTCTTTGGGTTGCATCAGCATGGTATTTCGCATGGCTTCTTCTTGAACTTTTTGTAGGGCCTTCTGTAGATCTGCAGGAGTGATGCTCGTTGACACTGAAGTCTGTTTGTTCAATTGATCAAGGAACTTGTTGATGGAGTTCTCAATCGAAGAAGGAGTAGTTGTTGCGGCAGAAGTGGTGGATGTGGTTGCAGCAGACTTCATCTGTGAGATGGCAGTTTTCACCTCTGTGGACAGGTTGTCCATTTTGGTGTTCAGGTTTAGCAGTGCCAGTGATGTTGTCTCTGCAAAAGATTTGAAAGAGCTTTGCAACTCTTTCAAGGTTTGGTTCACAGAGGTCTCAAGGGTTTGGAACTCATCCCTTGTAACTTGTGTTCCGGTGGTAACCTCTGGAGGAACACATTCGTCTCCAGAGTGAATCCCTGTTCCTGGGATACCTTCTTTCATTCCTGTTTGTATGTTGAGAATGGAAGGATTTCCTTCTGATCCTTGAGAAGAAACATGAGTTTCAATCCCTACAGAAGTTCTGAGAAGAACATTGTCCAAATCCACTCCAGAGGTGGGTATTGGAATATCCTTCTGTTGACTAGGAGACTTGTCTAGAGTCTCTTTGTCTTTGTGCTCTCTACTTCTCTCTGAAAGAAGTGTGGGTCTTAATAAGTGCGTGGCAGAGGAAACAAATTCCTCTATTGGGCGTTCTTCTGTGATCTGGGGCAATTGATCACGAACTATAGGTGAGTCTCTTTGAGGAGACTCCCTAGGAATGGATTCCCCGGTTTCTGTGGCACAGAGGTTGAAAGAGTAACCTCTGGCTGGATGGGTTGGGTTAGGTTCGAGCTGTGCTGCTCTTTTTCAATGACACCTTCTGCAGCTAGACTTGCGGTGTCAGAAATGTGGGTTGCACTGGGAGTTGGTTTTGGTTGTGTGCCTCTATTTATCCAGGCATCTTTTCTTGCTTTTCCCTAAGTTCTGTGGAAGTTCCTTGCTCTGGTCGTAATTGGTCATACACTTGATGAGATCCAAATAATCTCATGACATGAGGATGATAAAGACCCTTACGTATCCAGACAGCTTCTTCTTCATCTGAATCTGTCTCTAAGATCTCTATTTCTGTCTCCGTTGTTGCTAATCCCTCTTTTTGTACAACTTCGGCCCCTTTTTCTCTCTCTTCTTCCATCATGTTCTCCTAAGCCTCTGTAATTTCAACTCTGTTCCATTCAGCTTCAGTTTGTTCTATTTCTTTTGAAGCTGGGTTTGGACTTCTTCTGTGGACATCCAATCCTTGAATGAAAGGGTTTTGTAAAATAACAGGGGTTTCGGCTGGTTGATTTCTGGGTGTTGTGTCATCTTCTTGCAGATGTGTGTCAATGCCAGATATGAAGAAATCTTCTTCTGGAGAGTGGTGGTCGAGAGGTTGTGCCGTCCACCCTGCTGTATTTAGGGTGTTGGCAATTTCAGGGTTCTGTAAGAAGTCGTTCAGGTCTCCTTGGTGAGCAAATCTATATAGAGATTGATAGGGTGATTGATACCTTTCTGTAGCCATTTCTTCTTCTGCAATTTCTTCTTCATCAGTTTCCTCTTCTGCAATGGTTACCAACTTTGCAAGTGATTTACCATGCCTCTTTTTGGTTTTCCTCCTCTTAGGATTTGGTGCCCCTTTTGCTGTTGATCTTGATCGTTTCTTTTTCATTTTTGGAGAGGGAGGGGCAGAGGAGCCAATTTCTGTGGCATGAGGAGGTGAGGGTTGATCTTCTGCAGAGCTTGTTGAGGTGCCTTCTGCAGTTTTCCTCTTCTTAGCTTTTGGAGTAGATGTAGAGGTTCTTGATGAAGACTTCTTTCCCATTAGTTCTGCACGTTTGGCTATAAAGCTGAGTTGAATAGCCACGTGCTTTGCTAACTTCTGATCCTTTTCTTTTTTATTGGAAAGAGGTTTTGCTGTCATTGTTCCTAGGGGGACACCTAAACGCGGGGGTGTCATAGGACTCGGTTTAGGAGTTCTATGATCGCGTATATACTCTTTCTTAAGGGATTTATTCGATGCGTATTGCAGAAGCTTCTTTGATAGAGGTCTGCAGTGTGAGTAGCCATCAGCATGATCAGTGGGGGTATTCTTGTTCATCGGGAACTGTTTGGGAGTTGGCCCTTCCATTGGCCAATTTTGGATTAGCAGCAGAGGTTCGAACAGTACTCCTAATATTCTTTGGAATTGCAGAGGTGGTAGAAAGTTGGGATCGTTCTCTTTGACCCTTTTCGAGTTGTTCTTTCTGTCGATGGTGTTTATGATCTCTTGCATCATTATGGTCGCATAATCTAGTGGAAGATCATAGTAAACCCCATACATGATGCTCAAGATTTGATGTGAGCTCTGGTCAATACTGCCTATCTTTCCTGTTAATCATCTGTTAAGAATCGAGAACAAAGTGTTCCACAGAGGTGGTAATCGGCCTCTGCGGAAGTCATTTCTCTTCCGTAGTTGGGTGTTGTACCCAAGCATTTCCACGAATCGACAGAGCTCTTCGTCTGTTGGTTGCTCTGCATAACTCTTCAATCCCAGAAGACCCCTTGTTGGTAGGTTGAATTCAACTGAGAACATTGTTCTGTTGAACTTGATTTCAAGATGCTCAGATTTATCAGGTCTTGAAATGTACCCTTTGATAAGAGAATCGTCTTTATCAAATCGGCAGCTTTGCCAAAATTGGTTCAAATAACGGACTGGAATTTTGTTCGGGTGTAACATCCCAGGCTAACCGTACCAGATATTGTCCGCTTTGTCCGCACACCTGGACTCACGGTTTTAAAATGCGTCTGATAGGGGAGGTATCAAGTTCCTCTTATAAGGCAATCTTTGTTCCCCTCCCCAACCAATGTGGGATCTTACAATCCACCCCCCTTGGAAGCCCAGCGTCCTCGCTGGCACACCAGTCCGGTTCCCGGCTCTGATACCATCTGTAACATCCCAGGCCAACCGTACCAGATATTGTCCGCTTTGTCCACACACCCGGACTCACGGTTTTAAAACGCGTCTGATAGGGGAGGTATCAAGTTCCTCTTATAAGGCAACATTTGTTCCCCTCCCCAACCAATGTGGGATCTTACAATCCACCCCCTTGGGAGCCCAGCGTCCTCGCTGGCACATCGACCCGGTGACCGGCTCTGATACCATCTGTAACATCCCAGGCTAACCGTACCAGATATTGTCCGCTTTGTCCGCACACCTGGACTCACGGTTTTAAAACGCGTCTGATAAGGGAGGTATCAAGTTCCTCTTATAAGGCAACCTTTGTTCCCCTCCCCAACCAATGTGGGATCTTACAATCCACCCCCCTTGGGAGCCCAGCGTCCTCGCTGGCACACCAGTCTGGTTCCCGGCTCTGATACCATCTGTAACATCCCAGGCCAACCGTACCAGATATTGTCCGCTTTGTCCGCACACCTGGACTCACGGTTTTAAAACGCGTCTGATAGGGGAGGTATCAAGTTCCTCTTATAAGGCAACATTTGTTCCCCTCCCCAACCAATGTGGGATCTTACAATCCACCCCCCTTGGGAGCCCAGCGTCCTCGCTGGCACACCAGTCCGGTTCCCGGCTCTGATACCATCTGTAACATCCCAGGCCAACCGTACCAGATATTGTCCGCTTTGTCCGCACACCTGGACTCACGGTTTTAAAATGCGTCTGATAGGGGAGGTATCAAGTTCCTCTTATAAGGCAACCTTTGTTCCCCTCCCCAACCAATGTGGGATCTTACAATCCACCCCCCTTGGAAGCCCATCGTCCTCGCTGGCACACCAGTCCGGTTCCCGGCTCTGATACCATCTGTAACATCCCAGGCCAACCGTACCAGATATTGTCCGCTTTGTCCACACACCCGGACTCACGGTTTTAAAATGCGTCTGATAGGGGAGGTATCAAGTTCCTCTTATAAGGCAACATTTGTTCCCCTCCCCAACCAATGTGGGATCTTACATCGGGGTTCTTGAGAGTAGAGGGAAGAGGACATGATTCTCCATGATGTTCAGAAGTATGGCATGAGCTTCGCCGAAAGTAGTGGGTGAAGGGACCAAATAGCAGTTGTTGGATTTGATAGGAAGACTGGCTTCGAAATGATCCTTTGCTATAAAGTTTTGCAAGTGTGTCGTCGGAGCAAAGTCTGTTGAGTCCCCGGAATCTTGTTGTTCAATATTTCTTGCTAGGCTGGGGTTTTCAGAATGTTCTGAATGTGCAGGGGAGTTTTCCGGTGAGTTCGCCGGAGAGAGTTCAGAGGATGTAGCTCGAGAAGATGAAGCCATTTGATTTTAAGAATAAGATTTTTGCAAGCTTTTTGCAGGGTTTCGCCGGAGAAGAAGATGAGAGTTTGTAAAATGTTTTATGAGAGGGTAAGCTTTGTTTTTATAGGATGGTAAAACGGTAGAATTCGAAAGAGTAAAATATATGGCAATAGATTAAAGTTTGGAATCCGCACTCGAGTTTGAGCGGCGGGTTCAACTTTCCAAATAAAAACGTTCCATGTACGCCCAATGAAAATGGGACACGTAGGCCTTGTCAGAATATGACAGGACGTCGTTCGCGGCCCATTAATGCTAGGCGCGTGAGGTTGATTTTAGCCATATGAGTTTCACTCGCAGTAAAAGTAACCGTTATTACTACAGAGATGCCCAAAAAAATCAGATTGACAGAGCTTCTGTAGTTTACAGAGGCTCTGTGATTTTAAAAATCTTTGATGTTTATCCCTTTTTCATATATCTCATTGTTATCATGACTTCTGTGGGGTTCTTCTTTTAACCAAAACCATTGGAGAGGATAAAATCGGATTTTTGTGAAGAAATTTGCTTCGCAGAGGTTTTGTGGCTCTGTTGGAACTTGCAGAAGTTCTGTGAGGGCCAGCAGAAGCTCTATGAGAGAAAAAATCTCATAACAAAAAATTTATTGATATTTTTGATCATCCAATTTTTGATTTGGTTTAAGAGATGTTTTTCGGATATATTTGAAAGTTTGTGTCCGAGAAAACTGTTAAAAAAAACGGTTTGTCCGAGAAGGTCATGGTCTGCGTTTTCGGTTTTCGAGATAACATTCCAGAAGATCGACAGAAGGTTAATTTTTGATCACAGAGCATATTTCTTGCAGAACCTCTGTTGAGCTCAGCAGAAGCTCTGTGACCTTAAATTTCTCCTAATTCGAATTTTGTGAAACTTTTTGAGCTTTTGATTTTTGAAATGTTATTCACAGTATATTTAGGACATATTTGACAATTCTTGTCCTAGAAAATTGTTTTCCAAAAACCTTTTGTGCGAGAGACATACCTTTTGGTTCTTCTTTTCTCGTCATTGATATCTGACTTCTGTCGATATGGAGTCATCGACATTTTTCTTTGGCTTTCCCTTGAAAGTTCTCTCTTTAGATCATTTCAGGGTTCCCTTCTGCTCCCCCTTGATCTAATCACCTCTGTAGATCAAGTAATTTTCCTTTTGCTCCCCCTTGACCTATGCTTGGATCAAAGAATGATAAGTTTTTGCATAGAACATAGGTCATGGTCTTTCAGAGGTTCTGTAGGGGTCGTCAGAGGTTCTGAGTTGACTTACAGAAGCTCTGTAATTTTAAGAACTATTTAAGGTTTTAAGAATTTTCATACAGAAGTATAATCAATCAAAGCAATAAATTAAGCAATGTATTTACTTGTTATTTACAGAAGATAAAGCTATACTTACAGAGGATTTTCACACCATGTTAATCATTCCTAACTTACCCACCAAGAAGTTGAATCTTTTCTCGTCTAATGCTTTGGTGAATAAGTCAGCGAGTTGATATTCTGTGGGCACGAAATGCATTTCGATTGTACCGTATTCAACATGATGTTTCAAGAAATGATACCTTATATCGATATGCTTGGTTTTTGAGTGTTGCACAGGGTTGGCAGAGATAGCAATAGCACTTTTGGAATCACAGAGGATGGGTATTTTGAACAGAATGTGGCCGTAGTCTTTTAGCTGAGTCTTCATCCATAGAACCTAAGAACAACAGCTAGCGGCAGCAACGTATTCAGCTTCTGCAGTGGATGTGGAGACACAATTCTGCTTCTTGGAGGTCCAACTGACTAGTTTACCACCTAGGAATTGACAACTCCCAGAGGTACTCTTTCTGTCGAGCATGCATCCTCCATAGTCTGAATCTGTATAAGCTTTAAGACTAAAACCAGAGTTCTGTGGATACCAGAGACCAAGATTGTTGGTCCCCTTCAGGTATCTAAAGATTCTTTTTACAGCATCATAATGTGATTTCTTTGGATTAGCTTGATAACGTGCACAAAGACATGTGGCATGCATAATGTCAGGTCTGCTTGCTGTTAAGTATAACAGAGATCCAATCATGCCTCTGTAGAGAGTACATTCTACAGAAATACCATTTGGATCTAAGAATAACTTATTTCCAGTGGCCATTGGAGTCTTCATTGCAGAGGTATCAGAGAGATTATATTTTAAAAGTATGTCAGAGACATATTTGGCTTGATTTATAAAAATTCCCTCTGAAGATTGTTTGACTTGAAGTCCGAGGAAGAATGTTAATTCTCCCATCATACTCATTTCAAACTCACTCTACATGAGTTTTTCAAAAAATTTGCACTCTTCTGAATTTGTAGACCCAAAAAATATGTCATCTACGTATATTTGTACAAGCATTATCTCACTATTTTTGCGTTTATAGAATAAGGTAGTATCTGTTGTACCTCTGTTGTACCCATTGACTAGAAGGAAGGTAGAAAGTCGTTCGTACCATGCTCTTGGAGCCTGTTTCAGTCCGTATAGAGCCTTTTCAAGGTAGTATACATGCCTTGGAAACTTTGAGCTTTCAAAACCTGGTGGCTGATTTACGTAAACCTCTTCTTGGATTTCACCGTTTAGAAAAGCTGATTTTACGTCCATCTGGTAGACTTTAAAACCTCTGTGGGCTGCGAAGGCTAAGAATATTCTTATTGCTTCGAGACGTGGGATAGGGGCAAAAGTCTCATCGTAGTCTATGCCTTCTTCTTGTCTATATCCTTTTGCTACTAATCTTGCTTTGTTTCTGATGACCACTCCATCTTCATCCTTCTTGTTTATGTAGACCCATTTAGTCCCAATGGCCTGTTTCCCTCTTGGCAGAGGTACTAAAGTCCATACTCTGTTACGCTCAAATTGCAGAAGTTCTTCTTGCATGGCGTCTACCCAGTTTGGGTCATCTAGGGCTTCAGAAATCTTCTTTGGTTCTATAACACTAATAAAATTTGTAAAGAAACAAAAATTAGCAGTGGCAGACCTTGTTTTTACTGAGTCAGAAGGTTCTCCGATTATTTGACTTGGAGGATGGCTTTTTGTCCACTGAGTTGTGCGTGGAAGATGATCATCAATGTCATCAAAGCTTTCTTCAGAGGCTTTTTGTGATTCTTCTTGTGCAGCCTCTGATGTTCTTCGTGCCTTGGTAGTTGATTCTACCGTTTGTGGAATGATTGGTACGAGTGGTGGTGGAGTTTGTTCCTCTGAGGATGTATAGTCTTGGTCCTCGATCTCTTCTGTAATTGGTTCTTCTGTGGTTTGTGCAGCTTCTGTGGTCGTTTTTCTTGATGTTTCATCTTCTGCACTTTCTTCTGGTTCGGCAATTGCATCTGTAGTATTTATAGAAGAAGATGAAGCATTATTTGGACCAGTTAGAGTCATACCTGTAGGATTTTGTCCGACAGAGGATGGTTCTTCAGAAACTCTGATGGTTCCGACAGAAGGATCAATGTCATTTTGGAACATCTCCAAAAATAGAAGATTCAAATCTTCTTTTGTTCTTGAGATGTCAGAGAATTTCCCTTTAATTCCGAGTCCTGAATTTATTTGCTCGGAAGTCATTTGGAATGAATCATCAAAAGAAACATTGATGCTTTCTACAATCTTGTGAGACTTTGTAAGGAATGTTCTGTAGGCTTTGGAAGTGGCAGAGTATCCAATGAATTTGCCTTCATCTGCTTTTACATCAAACTTTCCTCTTGAATCTCTGTCGTTTAAGACGAAGCATTTGCATCCGAATACATGGAAAAATTTGATGTTTGGCCGTCGTTTGTTAAGCAATTCGTAAGGCGTCTTTAGGTGTCTTTTCACAATGGTTGATCAATTTTGAGTATAACACGCAGTAGAAATTGCTTCTGCCCAAAAGTTCATTGATAATCCGCATGCTGACATCATAGTTCTTGCGGATTCCACAAGTGTTCGATTCTTTCTTTCGACAACACCGTTCTGTTGTGGAGTGCGAGCTGCAGAGAAGTTCTGTGAAATTCCTTCTGTTGAAAGATAAGTTTCAATGACACAGTTTTTGAATTCTGTGCCGTTGTCACTTCTTAACTTCTGTATTTTGCAGTCATAAAGAACTTGGATTCTTTTCATTAGATTTATCAATATAATTGGAACATCTGAGTTCTTTCTGATAAATTCAACCCATGTGAAACGTGAATACTCATCAACTAAGACAAGTATATATTTCTTGCCACCTAGGCTCTGTATTGCAATGGGACCGCAGAGGTCGACATGAAGCATGTACAGAGGCCTGGTGCAAGACACATCTGTTTTGCCTTTGTGGGAAGCTCTTTTGAGTTTTCCCATCTCACAGGCAGAACATAAATGATCCTTGTTGAATTTAACATTTGGCAAACCTTTAACTAGATCAAGTTTGACCAGTTTTTCCAATGTGTGAAAATTCAAGTGACAGAACCTGTTGTGCCATAACCAGGCTTCTTCACTTTTGCAGGCAACAAGGCAAACTTTGTCCTTGTTCTTTGAGTTGAAGTTCATTAGATATAGATCACCTATTCTTTCAGCTCGCAGAAGTTCCATACTTGTTTCTTCACTTTGTAGAGAGCAGAAAGTTCTTTTGAACAACACATTGAATCCTGTATCACAAAGTTGACTTACACTGAGTAGGTTGTGCTTAAGGCCATCCACATATGCAACTTTGTATACAGAAACGTCTTCTTTCCTTATGACTCCATAGCCTTTTATGTGTCCTTTCTTGTTGTCTCCAAAAGTCACAGATCCACCATCTTGTGTTTCTTTGTACGTGGATAGTGCACTTCTGTCACCAGTCATGTGCCTTGAGCATCCGGAGTCTAGATACCATATTGGCACATACTTCTTCTGCAGGATAATCGCAGAGATTTAGGTACCCATATCCATATGGGTCCAATATTGTTAGAGTTTTTCAAATTTGCCTTGGCATTCTTGAAATACATTTTGTTCTTTGCGGAAGAGTCAGATTGTTTCTTTGTGGGTTTTGACTTTTGAATTGTCGTAGAGAGTAAACAGATTTGACTTGAAAAATGATTATTAAGTTTAGACATAAGATCAAAGCAATGACAGTATTGAATATGAGATGTAATTTGCTTGAACTTTTCATTGAATTTTTTAAACTCAGCCACAGAGGCATTACATTCTTTCTTTACATTAGATTTCCTATTACTAGAAGATCTATGAATACTCGAATGTTGTTTGCAAAAGCTCTGTTTAGGACCTGCCTTCTGTGGGTTGCTTCTGTTGTGAACTTCTTTCATCACTGTCACAGAAGAAAAAGATTTATTAACCTTGGGTTTTGAAAATCTAGAACTTATAGGATCAATAGAGGTCTTCTGTAACATTTTAAGCTCAGCAGAGGTTTTGATATGTAGATTCAAATTTAGAAAATCTTGGCAGATTGGAATATCTGTGAGTTTCTCTTTTGGAGAAATAGTTCTGTGAGGAACTTCAGAGGAGAATTTGACATCCTCTGTGTCACAGTGAATTATCCCTGATTTGAAATCAGTCTCTGAGTTGTCAGAGGATGAATCGTCCTCGTATACAGAGGTTGAGTCAATTCTTTCAATAGAGGCTGGATTTTCTGAGTATGTATTGTACGAGCTTTCTTCCTCTATAGAATAGTTTTCATAGATTGCAGAGGTTTCTAATAAGATTTCTTCAGTGAGAGTTTTATCTATAGAAGATGTACAGAAATTTTCTAAAACGCTTGATTTCCATATTTCCAAAATTTCTTTTTCAATTAAATTTTTAAAGTTTTCTTCTGAAAAAATGGGTTTAAACTCAGGAGCTTCTGCTGATAATTTCTTTTCAACGTTTATCAAACAGACAAAAGCAACCTGTGTTTGGGTCTCTGGTTTACCAAACTTGAAGATACCAATCTGATCTTGTGTTTTCAGATATTTCTTTGGTTTGATACCTCTATTGACAGAGGTTGAAGATGATGAGTCTGTGTTTTCAAACCACACGTTAATCATCTTCTTATGTTTCTTCAAGTAAGGATCCACAGAGATTTTCGCCCGTTTGCTTACAGAGATTAGATTTGGAAAATCTGGTTTGTTTGTTTTTCCAATCACAAATAACGAGGTCAGAGGTTTGTTTCTTTTGCCTTCAACACCTAGGGTGATATCATCATACCCTATACCTCGTATCCGTATTTGTGAGTTTATTTTTTCATAAACTTTCTGTGCATCTCTATAGTTTTTAAGCAAAACTTCTCTTCTGAGTAAATCTTGCCATAATACCTCTCTTTCTCTTTGAAAGTATTCTTTAAGAGCTCTTATGTCAGTAGTTTCGCTCCTTGAAACTGAAAGTTCTTTTGTTTTATCTTTTAAAGTATTGGTTAATTCATAAATTTGTTTTTTTAAAGGATCTAGAGTTTTGTTCCAATTCTTTTCTATTCTCTCTTTTTTCCTCAAAAATCTTTGCTTTTTCTTGAGTGAGAAGTCGTACTTCTCTCTCATTGAAAGTGAGTCTTTTCTGAATACTTTGATTTATCTCTTTCAGTTCAATTAATTCAATGTTAATTCTAAGTGTATTATCATCTACAGAGGTAATACAAGAGTTGGAATTTGAAGTAGATACCTCAGAGTCAGTGCAGGAGTCGACTTCTGCCATGCCACAGAAGAGGGCATTGGTGGTATGTTCATCGTCAGAAGTAGAGTCTGACTGGAAGTCTTCTGTGTTCTCCTCAGAATGTCCTTTTGCCATTAAGGATTTTTGAGCATAATATTCGGCTTTCTTTTTGTAGAAAGCAGAGTCCCTCTGTGGACGATTTGATCTGCTTCTGCATTCATTCGCAAAATGGCCTGGTTTTCCGCAGTTAAAACACCCTTGAGGAGTGTTTCCTGTTCGATCATTGGACTTCTGTAGGTCTCCGCCTTTCTCTGATCTACATTCATTTGCATAGTGACCAGGTTTGCCGCACTTGTAGCATTCTTGCTGTGTGTAGCTTACTGAGTCATCTGACTTCTGTCGGTCATTCCCTCTGTAATTTCTATCGCTTGACCTCTGTCGGCCACTTGATTCTTCTCTTCTTCTATCATCTCTTCTGTTGTCTCTTCTGTCATCCTGGTTGTCTCTATCATATCTTTCATTTCCGGAACCTCTTCTGTTTCCTCTAAACTCTTTTGTCAATAGAGCTAAAGATTTAGCTAGTGACGCAAGAGTTATTTCCTTTTCTGCTTGCTCTTCTTCTTCACTGTCAATTATCACCATCTTCTTCTTCTCCTTCTTCTTCTCCTCTGGGGCTTTATCATTTCTTGGTCTCTGTGCATCCTCTTTAGTTTTACTAACCAATGCATACGGTGCAATGGTTAGTGTTTTAGCCTGTGCTATCTGAGGTTCTTGTGCGGCTAATGTTCCGTAAAGATCAGAGAGAGTCCAGGTGTCTAGATCCTGATTTGTCTGTAGGGACATAGACAGCTGGAGCCATTCTTCATTTAGACTTTTTAAAAACATGACATTGTTTTCTTCAGAAGTTCTGTCAATGCCTGATTTTCTGCACTTGTTGATTAGAGAGTTGAATCTGTCGTATGTTGTTTGCAGAGATTCTGTTGCAGAGGCTCTGAATGCATGATATTCATTGATGTACTGTGCTCTTCGGTTTTTTGTGTTTTAGCACCTCCTTCCAACTGTCTTTCCAGTTCTTTCCACGGATCATGCGCTGTTTCACATGAATCCAAGGATTGAAAGAGTTCGTTGGGTATTGCCATAATTAATGTCCTCTTGGTTTTCTGAGCAACTTCATCTTCTGCTTTATCTTCGGTTGACCACTCCCCTTTTGGCTTTGGTTTTTGATGTTCGGGGATTTCGGCAGATTCAGCAGTAGCAGGTACACGAGGTACTACTGTCATGGGAATAGGAGGAGGATTGTACAGATATTGTACTTGATTTTTTTCAGTGCCCTCGAAAAAATGGACCATTCTTATTTTCCACTGAGGATACTCATCTCGAAGGAGAGTAGGAGGTTTAGTGAGAGAACCAGTAGTAAAGAAATTATTTGTATTTGTCATTTTTGAAGATTTTTAGAAAGAAAGTATGACTAAAGAGTTACTTCGATGAACTTGAAGATTTTCTGGGTTTAAGCAGTTTCCAGACACAATTTTAAGTCTCAATAATATCTATCACGAATCTTGATAAGTGGATCACTTGATATTGAAAATCAAGGAAGGCTCTGATACCAATTGTTGGTTCCCAGATACACTTACTCAAGATTAACAATCTATTAGTAGAGTTTAGAGTTTGATGCGGAAGCGTATTAAACTAACAGATATGTTTAATAGATATTAGAACGCACATATATAAAGAAAACAGTAAAGAATGAAAAGGATTTCTTGAACAGTTACTGTTATTCAATATATGATAACAACACGAAGAACATATTAAGAACTTGGTGTGTGTGAGAATATAACACTCAGATATTTGACAATAAAGTTTGAGAGTATTAGTGATTCCTTGTGTATTCGTTTTTTGGGAAGATCTCAACATGAGACTTCCTTTTATACTACTCTTAGAAGACTATGAAGTAGGTCACTGTTCCTTTTACGGCATGAATAGTAAGCTGGATGGTGTGAACAGTGGACTGGATGGTGTGAGCAGTTGTTTGAGCCATGCGCATTTAATGGAGCAGATGTACTTTTGGTAAATGCATTAAATGGCGCAGACGTCTATTTTGTACCTTGCCCTATTGAGTCCACTCAGAGCTTGACACGTGTTTTGACAGTACTTTTCCATGCAAGTTGATGAACGTATCCAGTAATATCTTCCAAGTCTTCATTGAGGACCACAGAGGCTCTGTAATGAATTACAGAGGTTCTGCGGTCTGGTCCTCTGTGGAGCAGTCTTCGCCGGATTCCGAGTCTTTGGTCTTCTTTGTGCGTATGACAGAGCTTCTGTAGGAAGCCTCTGCTGCTTCTGTAGCTTCTTGACCTTGATTTCTCGGTAATGTCGGCAGAGCCTCTCTAAGAGGCTTTGTTCACTTAGCCTATTTTTCACTACTTCTAAATACTTCTATGATTTAGGAAGATTGAAGCTAACAGTAACAACAATAGTGATATGATTATGGTACACACCGTTCGAGTTATGAATAGTATATCAACAAAATTATTGTCGATGTATCTCAAGTCTTCTATAACAACAAACGATTATCAATATATGCAAATTAACCACTTATGAAAATACATTCGTTGTTTTAGATTATAATTCATTCATTATTAACCAGAGAATGTAGTCAGATAATTCCTTAATTAAAATTTTACAACAGTCGCGCAATGCACGAGTCACAAACTAGTAAATTATCAATAGCATACCAACGTATGAAAATGTTAACGCTTCCATATGTTATTTACAATGTTAGTGACCTTAATTAGTCATTCCTTGAGTGTGAGTGACATTAATGGTTGTACACGATCTTGTCGTGACACGATATATACACATGGATCAATATGAACTAGTAATGTTTAAAATCATAACCGTAAAAATATTAGTGTAAATCAAGACGGATAAACCTTAAACCCAAGATATATATATAAAAATATGTCAAAACGAATTGGTTTGAAGAGACGCAACATGGTCTGAACCGGTGCCTTTATGATCCCTTCCTTCCGTGTCTTTATTCCAATATGATCATATTAGTACATAAATATACATGTGAAGTCTTATGTACGTAAAAAATTGACAACATGTAGGTTAGTAGGTACCCAAAACACATGATAACATGTATAAAAATACCTCAATTTGAAGTGGGTATTCACTTACATGTGGAAACAAGTGACGAGGCTTTGAGAGAGCCAATCCATCTTCAAAAAATTTGTTTGTTATCATACTCATCCAAAAACTCTCGGCTTCATGTCCGATGATACCGCTGTCGACTATAACTAACTACGATCGATCTATCTGACTCCAACTTTAACATGAAGTTGTCATATATATATATATATATATATATATATATATATATATATATGGGAAAGGTTCAATCGAGAAGTACAAATATTTTGAGAAATAGATAAGTAAAAAAACACGGGACCGTTCATATATGAACGTTCATATAACAGTCATATATGAACGTTCATATATAAACAGTCATATATGACTGTTTATATATGAACGTTCATATATGAACGGTCCCGTGTTTTTTTTACTTCTCTATTTCTCTAAATATTTGCACTTCTCAATTGAACCTAAGGCTATATATATATATATATATATATATATATATATATATATATATATATATATATATATATATATATATATATATATAGCCTTATGTTCTTTGAGAAGTGTTAAATATATGAGAAATTGAGAAGTAATCTTTGACATTTATTCGGTCAAGATCGACTTTAATTGGTCAAAAGTTGCGGCTTTGACTAGTCAAATGCAGCTGTTCCAAAAATAAAAGGACAGTTTCGCAACTTTTACAAAAACACGGGACGAGTTCATATATGAACTTGTGTGATTCACATATGAACTATTTGTTCATATGTGAACCCATGCAATTCACATATGAACTATTTGTTCATATGTGAACCTATGCAATTCACATATGAACTCTTTTTAACTAATTCATATGTGAACCTTTGTGATTCATATATGAACTTTTGTGTTTCATATATGAACTAATTAAATGTAGGTTCATAGATGAACCAGTTGAACCAATTAACTGATTCATATACAATACTAAACGAAAGACTTTTACCTACGAATATTTCCATGGGAAATCTGCCGCTAAAGGATGATTCTTCACAAAACCGTCAGAAAAGTTGGTGGGTAGATTTTTGGTGGGTACTGCAAATCAGTGACAGATTACCCAGAGATTCTCTGAGTGATCCATGGGTATTTTCTTGAAAAACATCGAATTCTACAAAATCATTGGGCTTTTCTAGGTGATCCCTGGGTAATCACCGACGAAAATTTCCCTTAGTAAAAATTTTGTGGATAAAAGTCATTTATTTTGTAGTGATATGAAACTTTGTGATTCATATATGAACTCTTGTTTAACTAATTCCCATATGAACTAATTAACTGATTCATATATGAATAAGTTAAAAAAAGTTCATATGTGAATTACAGAGGTTCATATATGAACGTATAGTTCATATGTGAATCACACAGATTCATATATGAACTCGTCCCGCGTATTTTACGAAACTACCCCTATCTTGTGCAGACCACGCGCATACCACGCGAGGAATTATCCGCTGCTTCTCGGTCAAATCCGCAAATGTTGACCGAATGAATGGCCAAAATTACTTATGTATTTCTCATATATTTAGCATTTCTCAAATGAACCTAAGGCTATATATATATATATATATGTATATATATATCTATACTACATATATAAGCATATACACCTAATGTCTTAAAGACAACATTTCAAGCACATGGTACCACCATTTTATGCATAAAATCCAAAATCTCTTCATTACACCCATCTATGCATGATGTACAAACTTTCAATGCATCTCACTTATATGATCACCTTTAATAAATTCAGATGGGCTTTTCCGTATTGAGGCCATGCTTGATTGGTTTTTATTTTTATTTCTTTTATCTCTTCCACGTCTCAGCCCATACCAATCTGCAAGCCATACGCTTTCTTCCCGAAAGATTTACCTCTACACGTCTCTGCAACAATACTTCTCATACTCATCCCATACCGAAAGTACTGCAGCAATACTTCTCACTGTCAATACGTCTCTGCAGCAATACTTCTTTTTCATCTCTTTATGCTTCTGTTAATGTGGGTTAGGGTTTTGATCTCTCCCTGATATTCATGCCCCTTCTCAAGTGTAAAATCACTCCATGGTATTTTAAGTTATCGTTTTGTACCGTCATCGTGGTAGATGTGGTGGTGGTGGTGGACGAGGTGAGCAAAGGCGGTGGAACCATGTTTCACGTGATGAACAGCCTAGACAGATAGCAAGACGATGTTAAATTTGTGTTTTTTGTTTACATTTTACAGACGAACTTCAATTTGTTGCTAGGGATTCACATTTGTCATTGGAACAATAACATTTAGCCCAAGAGGGTGGACTTCTATTCATCGTTCTCGAGGTGACTGATTTATTTTGGGTTTTTAAACCCTTAATTTCTACTCTTTATTCTTTACAGATGGTTTGTCTTTTAATTTGAACTAACATTTAGGGTTTGGAAGAATCGGTCGCTTCGTGGCTAGGGTAGTTTGTTTAAGAATCTGTCGATTTTTACTCTATTGGTGATAACAAATTCCAACAAACAATGCAGTTGATTAGAGAGACGAGACATTCATCATCTACATGTGCTAAACTTTACTGGATCAAGAATTCAGTTGCCAAACAGCTAATCTTTAGGAGGTTACTTTACAAGTTAATTCACTAATTATGTCATCAAATATTTTGTGCAGTTTTTATGTTTATAGTCAATTTATTAGTATAATCTTTTTTCCTATACCCAACCCTAACTTTCTTACGTAATAAAGTATCATTTCACTTCTCTTGGGTTGTTCGTGTACCTCAAGAATACTGTTCTTTTGAATATATTTATTCATTTCAAATGAAATTTTGAGTAACTTTATTGAATGTTGCTATTTCAGATTTTCAGATTCAGAAGGACAACTAGGTTCAATTCTATTTTAAGGGATAATGAAACCATTCATCTTATGGCAATTCTCATTATGATCAAATGTGTTTACACCATTTTTTGATTAAGGAAACCACCCTGTAAAATAGAATAAGAAAGAACCTTGTACTCTAAAAGCATGTGGATAATAGCAATGTTTAATGTGTATGTACCTTGTGTTTTTTTTCATCGTATGTCGTATTGGAATAAATAAATGACTTCGAAGGTGTATAACGAGACAGAGAATCAAAGCATGGGATCTAGAATACCATCCGTCCATCCGAAAAACCGAAGAAGAATGATCAAACTTGAAGATGAACAAGTCAAAGTAAAACACATTTGTGCATTTTTGAATTGGGTACATTTTACTTTTTAATACTTGAAGCTTAGGAGCATTATTAAGCATTTATGGTTGGTTATAAATGATTTCTAAGAATCATATATATATCTGTATTTATACTCTATTATCTCTCCCGACACTCTTGTTGTAATGGTCATATCTCTGTTTCAGTTGTAAAGTTGTTAAAGCAGGAAGTGGGGAATGCTATACTGTAGTACTAACTGAAGATGGCTTCTCGTTGGAACAAAAATTGTAAGTTTGTCTATTATGTCAACCATGGATAAATACCAATTGTGTTTGTTTTAATAACACACACATGGGCATCTGCTGCAAAAAGTGTGATATCAAGTGGGAGGACTTGATGATTAGCGAACAGATTGGGTGAGGTATAAGATGCATCTGGTTTCTTATATTGACATAAAATTTCAGGTATATCTTTTTGCAATATTTGACGTTTTACAAACATTTTTGTTTTCTTGATTATTAGACGGTTTTATGTCAAAGGGGCAGTTTGAAAAGCTCTGCCCTCCTTTTCTCAGATTCCTATTTTTCTTTAACTTCTCTCTTTCAGTTATTGGAGTTAGATGCAGAAAAATACAAAACCAAAGAAAACGAGAGACTTTGTAAAGGTGTTATAATTTCGCCAAAGGCTCAGGAAGTTTGTGAACATTTACCGTATTTAACTTTAATGTTAGGCTTCATTTGATTCTTTTTTGTAAGGCCATCAATATCATTCTACTTATCTTATCATCGATTGAATTCCACTTGGACATTCCCTTTTTTTGTTCGTTTAGATGTCGCAACTTGCACTTTGTGTAAGAGGGACAAGTGAAAGCATATGAGGAAATCGTCTCCTGGAAAATGGAGTGGAATACAAAGTGGGACTGGAAAACCCAATAAGTTCTAAAAAGTTGCAATCAGCTTATTGGGGGATTGGAGAGGGTGAAGACAGAGATGGAAATTGTTTGAAATTATGTTAGTTCAGCTACTTACATGGTTTAGCTTGATTGATTACTAGCCCAAACGCAAAACCAACTAAACCAAACCGGTTCTACACAGTTTTTTGGCTTATTAATCTTACTGGTTTGGCCGAGCTTTTGCCTCGCAAACCATCCAAAGTGGACTGTGAACATGACATTGTGTTCATTAGACCATTTAAACACCTGCCAACCGCATTTGTCTTGGTTTTAGATATTTTTTTAGTTTGTCACTTGTATTTTATCTTTATGATTTTTCATGTTTCGAAGTGCTCGAAGTCGGCTAAGGTTCAATGCTGCAAGAGCGTGGGTGAGTGGTAAGCGCGCGGCAGCAGTGTGGTTCCAGGTGCCGTCGCGTCATTGAGATCCGCGGGGTGGCGGGGACTTCGACTGCTCTTCTCTTTCAGCCCTTGCTGGTGAAAGTCTTAGAATGAATGTTGGAAAGTATTATTTGATATCAAGTTTGTAAAGATGAGAATGGTAAGATCTACACCCTTGGATGCACTTTTTGTAAACGGCCGGTAAGACTGATATACTTTGTTCCTATTTTGGTCTAAAATTTTTGTACATCAAAATAGAGGTTTTCTTGTATTTTGTTACTTTATTTGAGTGTCATATGTGTTTGTAAATTGGGAACTGGCATGATTAGTCTTTCGATGTTGAAACTTAAGAAAACTGCTAGAAACTCCTTAGATTGATTCCATAAATTGGTCAAGATGGCATGTGTTGTGCATCAGAAAACTATATGCAGGAATCACACGCTTGAATAGAAAACTTATGTTAAGGAACTATACGTATTCAAAGACTTAATAGAAGAAATTTAAATGGATTGCATCTACAAATAGAGACTGGAGGGGCGACGGTTGGTGGTGAGAGGGAGCAATGGTGTTGGGTGTGAGGGTTTCATATGACGTAGGGTTTCAGAATGGTAAAATTGATTTATGTTTTTTTAACTTTAAAATATTTCTAGCCAGTTACATGTATCTTGGTTAAAAGGACATACGTAACCAATTCTTAAAAGTTTGATGGCTTATTTACTAAAAAACTCAGGGACTTGTAGAATAAACTTTTTGCATTGTTGTTTAGATGGATATCACGTGGATTTTTATTATATTTTGACGAATTTTACACCCCGTTGCATCGCACGGGTAGACAACTAGTATATATATATTCTAACAACCCGTACAAACTATTGTTTTCAATGTTTAATTGAATGAAATTGTCTCATGAAAGTGTTTTATATTTCATATAATTCTTTTTTTGATGAAATTGTTTCATATATTTTTGTTTCTATGTAACAATGAAATTGTTTCATGTATTTATCACTGTTGATCCCACAATAAGACTCAACAATGATATATCAACGATAAATGCTTAAAATAGAGTATAATAGTGTAGATGCGGAAGCGTATTATAAGCAATTTATGTTGAAGTCGATGGTAGATTACACACACAGAAATATAGAAATGAAGCTGTAAATAACAAAAATGTAGCTCAACAATTCATCTCTATTTGATTCTATCAAGAACACCAAGAACACTGTTAAGTGTGTGATACCGATTATACGCTCTAAGCTGGTGTGTGTGTGTAGTGCCAAAGTTACCAGAAAAGGTCTGGTAAGGCCTTCTATTTATACTACTTTACAGGGGACAAATAGTAGACAAGAAGTACTAAGGTACAAGAGACAATGTCGTGGGACTGAATCTGGTACACGACGAGTTAGTGCGCCGCCATCTGCAAAAGCTGTTGCCCTTCGGGGGATGACATGTGGAGAGTGGCAGGGCACGCCTTGTACTATTGATCTTCAGGATCTTCGTACAGCAGAGGCACGTGAGTCTTCATACCACAAAGGCTCTGTCAAGGGTGACAAAGGCTCTGTGGCCTTGTCCTCTGAAAGTATTCTGAAGAACGATCTAAGTGAAGGTTGCTCTAGGTTCTGCACTCCTGGTTCTTCACTTAGCTTATTTTTCAATACTTCTTAGAACAGAAGTTGGAGCTAACAATCTCCCCCTAAGTATTGATTTTTTTTTTGAAAGTTGCGTGTTTTCTAAGGCTAATAAGAACAAGAGGTGAAACGTTTGACCTCTGTAAACTATTGACTTTTCATTCACTATGATGCCAGAGGCATTTACATTGGATTACATTAAAGTGCAGAACATGAAAAGTTAAACAAAAGTATATTGTTGCAGAGGTCAGACTTTTGCATGTGGGAAGTCATTGATCGACTTGGTGAGTCCTCCATCCCTAAGTTCATGGAACATGGAGATGCAGAGGTCTCTGAAGCTGATGACCGAATCAATGACCTCAATCATCCTGTTTGTAATGTTTAGGTCCATGAATTCAGATCCTCTGTGTTTCAAAAGATTGGACCTGAACTCGAGCAGCGTTTTAGTAGCATACTTCTGGAAGTCTACCATTAAGAATAGCTTCAAATTTCCTTGAGGGTCACGGAAGACATAGCCTACCTTTGGACTGCAGATGATGGTGTTCGGTTTGATGTCAGCCGAAGAGGGGCAGTGGTCTTCTGGAGGTGGAAGGCTGATTTTCTTTACTCCAAGATCAAGTCCCACTTGGAAGTCTGTCATGCTGTACAGCAGAAGCTTCTCCCTCATGGCCCTTTTGATTTCGTCGTATGCCCTCTGGATCTCAAGCGTGTGACAAAAGTTTTTCCTGGCCCAGCTTAGAAGTTCAGGTAGATCATAAGGGCTAAGGTTTCTTAGATCTGCATCTGAGAATTTGTTCTCACATCTGTCCGCCCTTTTGACATGGTAGAGGTTGTAGTGGAATTGTCCGCCTTTGGTATGTGAGAGCTTGCAGTAGATGACTTGTGTGATCTTTGAGTTTGAGAATACTTCTTTGATGGGTTTGGCTTTGTCTCTGTAGAAGTCTTCCCTTATCTGCTGAATCATGTCACGTTTCATAATAGGAGGTGGTAGAGGATCATTGACGGCTCTGCTATAGAGGTACTTGTATACCACCTCTTCCATTTGGCGTTGAGGCACAGAGGGTGGAGGAATTGGTTTGTGCAGAGCTTCCATGTCGCTGATCATTTTGGCCACTCTGTCTTCTGTTGGCTTCGCCTTGGTATCTAGAACAGGTTTTGCTGACAGAGGAATTCCGAAATCCCAGTCTTCTTCTTCTGGCTTTGGAGTGACAAAGGCATCGAAAGCGATTTTCATTAGTTTCTCATAAGGTTGATGTTTTGGTTTCTTGGGCTTCGGTTCCTCTGTAAGAATGGACTTTCCTTTGTCCTTTGCCTTAGGCTGAGTTTCTTCTGTTGGTTTGGGTTGGGATGTCTCTGTTGGTTTTGTCAGTTGAGCTTCTGAGGTTTTTGTTGGGGGTGCCTCTGCAGTTGGTTTTGTTGGTGATGGGGTTTTGGTTTTGGTTAGGGATTCTTCTGCCGGTTTGATAGGTGATGGGGGTTTTGTTGGTGTGGGTTCTGCGATTAAGTCTTCTGCAGAGGTTTGTGCTGCTATTATGGTCTTCAGTATGTTGCGCATTTTAGCTATTGTAGTGTGTTGTTTCTTTGAAGCTCGAAACTTATCTCTTTGTAGTTGTTTCATCTGTAGTTGTTGCACAATTGCTTCTGTTGTGGGTTTGGGTTTCGTCAGGTACGTCCTTGGTTTATGGGCTATGGACTTGGTTCTTGGGTTAGATTTGGGTTGTGGTTGTTCTTCTGTGGGAGTTGGTTGGGGTTGTTCTTCTGTCGTTATTGTGGGAAATGGTAGTTTGTTTTGCTCTGTTCTTGGTTTTGGTGTAGGGGAGGGTAGGTCATCTTCTGAGGTTGAAGAAGAAAGAATCTGGATTTGCTCTGTTGTAGTCTTCGGTTTGGGTGAGGTCAGGTTTTCAGCTGGTTGACTTGTTTCCACAGAGGTGGGTATCTCCTATGTGGTCTTCGTTTGGTTTTGTTCTTGATTTGATGGTTAGGTTTCATGATTGGGTGATATTTGGGTTATTGGTTTAACAACAAGTGGTGGTGCTGGCAAACCTCTGATGTTTGTCTCTGTATTCTTCTCCCCCTCAGGATGATCTAGGCATGGCAATTTGGCCCGACCCGGTGGGGAACCCGGTTCACCCGACCGGTCCCGGGGATTCCCCACCAAACCGGGTACCGGGGCCGGGGAAACCCGTAGTTGAAAACCGGGGACGGGGACGGGGCCGTGATAACCATCCCCCGACCCGCCCCGGATCCGGTATATATATTAATAAAAAAATTAAATATTTTATATATTTATTAAATATATAATAAATTTTAAATCCCTAAATCCCTACCAGTACCAGACCTCACGTCGACCCTAAATCCCTAAATCTCATCCTCAACCTCGTCCTCAACCTCATCGTGAGTTGTTCGTGAAACCCTAAATCCCTACCAGTACCAGACCTCACGTCGACCGCGACCACCACCGCAGCACCATCTCTTTCGGCCACCGCCGCTCACGTCGACCTCGACCACCACCGCAGCATGCCATTGTTCAGTTCTTCATCCAAGTAGGTATTTGTTTCTCCACAATGTTCTCTGTTGTGACTAAAACAAAAATATTGAATGTTTTTAATTTGTTGTTATATATGGTTCTCTGTTGTCACTTAATTTGTTGTTATGGTTCTTAATTTCTTGTTCTTTACCCACGAATATATTTTAAGAAAATATTTAAATCTTAATTATCTACTTTAGCTAACAATAGTAATCGTTTTTATCTGAGTAAAGCATAACTAAAAGATGATTTGTCTGCAAATACAGTTTATAGGCATGTGAACTTATAAACGTTAACTATTATGGTAGTTGGATGGCAGAAAGTTTGTAATTATTCATTAGCATTTACTATGACTTGGAAATTCCTGATACAATGTTTGATGTGCAGGTGAGGATTTATTGCTGCAAATTGATTGCCAAAAAAACACAAACGGGTCGGGGAACCGGGTCCAAACCGGGGATGGGTCTTTGACCGGGTGTTGACGGAAAGTTGACCGGGGCCGGGTTGGGAATCCCCGTACCCGCCCGGGGCCGGGGTCATAATTACAAACCGGGGTCGGGGCCGGGGATGTGGAACCCCGCCCCATACCCGCCCCGTTGCCATGCCTAGGATGATCTGACGAACCATCTAAATCATCGTCAGACTCATCCTGTCCCCTTCTGTCCGTACTCCCTTCTGCTTGGCATGATGTGGCTGGTTTCTTTGGCAGACTGGCCCCTGCAACTATCATCTTTGCACAGAGGTCGTCGCAAATCCCCAGTAGATAAGCAACTTTTGCTTCAGACTTGAAACGTAGCTTTCCCACACTGTTCTGGAAGTCTTTTACATAGTTTGCGTTCGCAGTGGTGAAGGCTTTGATGAACTCTGTCATTTCATTTAGCACTCCCTGGCCAAGTTCTGTCAGCTGGGCTCTGGTAATATAGTCAGTAGGCTTCAAGGCTTTGGATTGGTCGATGGTGTGCTCTTGAACCTGTTCCAGAGCCTTCTTGAGATCTTCTGTTGTTATGCCAGGCGTGGCAGGGGTCTGAGTAGTAAGAGTTTGGGCCACTTTTCGTGCCTTCTTTAATTGTTTGGAGAGGTCGGTGACAGAAAGCTTCGAGTGCAGAGATCGAAGCAGTTTCAGGTGTAGAGGGTGTGGTTGCTGCAGAGGTTGTTGGAGCAATTTTCGTCTCGACATTAGCATTCTTCACCGCTGTTGAGAGGGATTCAACTTTGGTGGTCAATTCATCTATAACCTTCTTTGTTGATTCTGCAAGGATCTTGACAGAGCTTTGCAACTCTGCCAATGATGTGGTCACAGTGGTGACAAAGGTTTGGAACTCATCCTTTGTAACTTGTGGACCAGGTGAAACCTCTGGGGAACACATTCTTCCCCATAGTGAGTCCGTATTCCTTGGACGCCTTCTTTTGTTTCGGTTTTTATGATGAGAACGGAAGGACTTCCTTCTGATCCTCGAGCAGAGGTTTTTAAGGCCTCATACTCTATAGAAGTTCTGTCAAGGACCTTGTTCTGATCCACACCAGAGGTGGGGAAAGAAGTATCCTTGACTTGACTCTAGAGTCCCTTCGTCGTTGTGCTTTCTAAGCTCCTCTAAAGAGCTTTGGGGTCCTAGATTTGTGCGTGTGGCAGAGGAAACAAATTCCTCTGCTGGGATTTCTGGAGTGATCAGGGGCGAAGGATCACGAATAAGAGGAGAGTCCTTTTGAGAGGACTCCCTCTGTACAGTTTCCCCGACAGTGAGTGGTACAGAGGAGGAAAAAGGTTCCTCTGTCCGGTTTGATAGGGATTGGATGGAGCTGTGCTGCTCTTGTTCAATGACTCTTTGTGCCACTAGACTGACAGAGTCAGCAATGTGGGTTGCACTGGGAGGGGGCGATGGTTGTGTGCCTCTACTCTCTGTGGCATCTTTTCGGCTCTCTTCCTTTGTTAGGCATCCTAAGACAGGGGATTCTAACTTAGATTCTATGTGTTAGTCCCAGATGGCTTAACAAGTATTGTAGAGGGGGGGGGGGGTTGAACACAATGCTCAAATTTTCACAATTTTAATTCTATTATTGAAAAACGTTCAACAAGAATTACACATAGAATGTAAAGACTGTTGCAGAAAAGAACAGATAAACTATTCTAACAATCTTTCACAGAGTATACTAAAACAAAACAACTTGAACACTTAGAACAAAGCTATAAAGTTCTTGAGCAAATGGAGAATTCTTGCACTGAGAAAAACTTCCAGTGAGCGTAGTTTGCATGGGAGCTTCTTCCTCCTTTTATAATGTGATGAGCATTAAATGCTTATGACACTTATCATCAGGAGATTGGCTTGTAGGTGTTGATCTCTGAAAAGTTGATGTGTCCTTATCACCTTTTTCCTTGGAACTAGGAAGAATACCCATGCTGATTGAGACGTTATCTAAAAGTGGATAAAGCGCCAAAAGGTCACTTTTACTAACCACTAGATATTTTCCAAAAATAGAAGATCTTCTTGATGTGTTTTCCAATGCAGTTCCACCGATAGTGTTCCACCGATATGAGTGCCTTGGAGTTTCCAATTGAGAACATCTGTGAAGATTCTTGAGATCCCAATGATTTAAAGCTCACATCGGTGGGACTCACATTTGGCCGATCATCAGAAGGATCGGTGAAGGATGTCCACCGATGTGTGACACAACCATCGGTGGATCTTGAGTTGGCCGATCAATGGATGTTTGGTGGGAGATGTCCACCGATGTATGAGGGCCATCGGTGGATGATGACTTGTTGATTGTTGAGAAGGCTATTCTTATTTCCACAATGAGAATATCTTCAAGCTTGGTTTTGGTTGATCTTCGACTTCACCGAACAATTGCTATCTTGTACAAGTCATCTTAAAGAATCATTCTAAAATATTATAAGTAAGATTTAGGAGAAACATCGGTGAGTCAATTTCAAATCTTTGGTGACCCAACAATCTCCCCCTATATGAATTTGAGCTCTTTACTTAGAATATTAAAGAGTATCTGAGAATAAATTGCATTTTGACCCTTTTTACTGTTTTTGGGTTCTTTTCACATAGACCATTTTTTTTTGATCTATTTTTATTTGTATGAGTTTGTACAGTATAAACAATATTTACAAGTAACGAAAAATAAATATGTGCAACACAAAAATTCAAATAGATGAAAAATACTTGTATTCAAGTAAAGTTTTCATACATTCGAGAATAGAAAAATTACAAGTACTTATAAAGAGAAATAAACACTTAGATTATTTCTTTGGTCTATGAAGGCGGCGTTTGATTTCATCGGTGATGTTCTTGTAGTGATTCTGAGCTTCGGGGATATCTGGCATAAGGTTGGAGATGCCATGAAGAAAGTTGATGTCGGCGAGATGGATTTGAGCAAATCTAAAAACTCGTCGGTGACCAAGAGCATCATTGAAGAAGAGGCCTGGAATCGGTGCGATGCATAATGTGGTAGAGGGATAAGAAATTGAGGTTGGGATGGACAAGTTGAGATTTTCCACATAGGGATTTTTTCCCTTCGAAGTTATTTCTTTGAATATCGTGTCTTTCACCGATTTGGTTTTAGTCATTGGGAGTCAAACATCTTCTTTTAAGGATTGAAGAGAGGCTCGTTCGTCGGTGGAGAGCACGATGTTATGTTTCTTCTTTATCCCTTTCATCTTGTTCATCAACCCATCGATGAACTTAATGAATATGTCTTTCTTGGGATTAGTGCAGTTTACCAAAAGCCTAGAAATTTCGAACCATTCGGAGAGACCGAATTGCCAAAGGTTATAATCTCTAATGCTCCATGAGAGTCCATCTTCCCTTTCAACGATCAGCCTGATGTCGGAGGGGTTTTGCTTCGAAGTGGCTATTTTGACATCTGTGATCGGGGTCCTGTTGGTTCGGTAGTGCATGGTCTTTTTTTACCATCTAACTTCTTCTTCCTTTTCTTCTTCTATAGTGCCCAGCTCAGATTTTTGAGCAAGTATGGGATCGGTGGACTTTGCTTTGATTGCCTCCTCTTTGGCAACTTTCAGAGATAGTGCCTTAGAATCATCCAGGGCTTTTTGAGCAAGTCTAGCCTCCTCAATTTCTTGAGGAGTTAGACCAAGATCGGTGGCGGCTTCAAGTGAAGGAGGTTTGAGTTTCAAGGTTTGGGCATCGGCAGGTCTGGCCCCATACTTGGCCAATTCTTTCTTTTTATTTTCCTCTTTTTTCTCATCTTCGGCAGACAAGATTTTCTTCCCTTTATCCTTAGGAGTAGTGGCCGAAGAAGATTTCTCCCCCTCAACAGTTGCCTTCGGTGTGGGTTTTACCACCGATGGGATTTCGGTCGGAGTGATTGGTGCCGGTGATTCGGTCGGTGCAGGAGTGATGGTTGGGGTCGGTACAGCTGTGTTGACCACCAATGTGGGGATTTTCGGTTTGAAGAATCGGATGGTGATTTTGTCGGTGGGGTCTGATGGAGGCCTGTTGCTGCCAAGATGCCTAACAGAAGAACGTTTCGGGGACTTTGAGAGGCTTTTCTCCCCCTCAGCAACAGCCGGAGATTCCAGACCCAAATGTGTGGCGATGCGATCCACCGAAGCATGAACATATTGAAGCCGACCCCTGTCAGTATTGTCGAAAGCAAAATCGCCTAAGTCAAAATCCCAATCAAGGTTGTTATTGAGGGAGTCAACCTTCCGATGAAGTTGCCTAAGTGATTCGGTGAGAGATGAGTGAAGGCCCTGATGTCGAGTTTCTCGGTTAATGAGTCGGCCAAGTTCAGAATCTTTGAAGTCGGTAGATGCTTTGATGGAGGCCACCGATATGGACAAGTGGTTGTGAGAGGAGTCCATATTTTCTATCTTCTGAGCCAATGTAGCCATATTTTTTGGTGATAGGGCGAAGGAGATCCCGAAGAGTGGATTCCAGAAGTTGAGGTTGCCGAGATTCCAACACCGAGACACGCTCATTCGACTGAGCAATCATGGAAAGAGTAGCCTGCTTAAAAGATTCGAACTGAGTGCCCACTAATCGACATTGTCGGGCACCCTCCTGAATGTCGGCAATTAGGCTACTAGGCAGACGGATATCGGTGGTGGAGGAGGAATCAACTTGAGGAAGTTGGAATCGGGGAGCAGTCGGTGAAAGTGGCGTATGGGGGAGTGATCTTTCCTCTGGTATGTTTATGAGGATGGTTTATCACTTAGGCGATCGGGGAAAAATACCCTCGGTGATGGTGGAGGTGGTGAAGGTGGATTAGATGGGGATGAACTATCCGCAGAAGACTGGTCGACGGGGGTTGGGGATCGGTGTGGTGATTGGGTCGATGAGGAAGAATGTCGGGGTGTAGGATCCTTTGTTGGTGAGGGTGAGTGTCGGGGTGTAGGTATTTTTGTCGGGGAAGTAGATGGTCGGGGAGTGGGTTGTTTCGAGGAAACATCAGTCGGGGATGAAGACTTTGGTGATTGGTATGTCGGTGAAGGAGATGGATCGGTGACCATGATGTCGTTGGTGGCATCTTTTCGGGGTGAACCGGTATCTTCAGGCAGAAAATCAATAAAGTCCCCAGTTGTTTGAGTCACAGGGGAACCCTCAGCTGGTTGTGCATCATCGATCTCTAGATCGGGTGACAGGCTGTGTAGTGAGAATTTGGTTCCTCCGAGGGGAGAGACCCCGAAGTCATCACCACCACCCAAAGAAGCGGGTGATGTGGAAATAATAGGGTGCTCCTGAAATTCAACTGAAGCCTTTTGAGAGGCAACAGTGGAGTCGGTTTGGGGGTGTGCATATTTCCCTATCCTGGAAGGGACAACATCAGCTACCGATTTCGGAGAATCGGTAGCTGGCCTAAAGAGTGTGGCCGAAGGTGTCCGAGACCTCTTTAGAGGAGATCTCGGAGGGGTTTTGGAGTGCCTCCGCTTCAAAGAAGGGGTTGAGACTTTGGTAGTCTCTGAGGGATCTCTCGGAGACAGAGTCTCGGAAGGAGACACAAAGGTGTCGGTAGCCCGAGATTGTTTCCTTTTGGCGCCACCCGACTTCACTCGGGGAAGAGGAGATGGGTTCACTACAGCTGGGAATTTCCGCGTCTCTCCAGTGGAGATCGGGAGAGTGGGCGAAAGAAATCATACCTGGTCGAAGAGGCTCGTCGGAAGCACGAGGCCCAACATCAAGTGTATTTTGGCCGACGATTGGGGAGGACCAATCATATTTGAATCGGGGAGTTTTGTCCTTTCGATCGGCGTCCAAAGCGGCACCGATTTTATGTTAAATGATCATGGAAATAAATCGGGGGTAAGCAACTTGGCCTCGTTTGGGGGGCTTGATGACCTCTACCAGTTCTGTAAAGAAGTATTGCGCGAAATCTATCTTCTGTTGATAGATGAGAGCATGAGCTAAGGAAGTGATGTAGGAAGCGGATTGGTCATGTCCATTGGTTTTTCTGGACAAACAGTAGATTACATGGGCAAAGAAAAAGTTCCAGATACCTCCCATTTTACCTCCTACAAGTGTACCTGGTCCTTTGGAAGATTTAGAAGGCTTATCATCTGTTTGGTGAATATAGCGAAGAGCACTTATCACCTCTGCATGGGCCGTGGTAAGGTGCATGTCTTCATAATCAGAGAAGGCCTCAATCTTCAAGGCACGACGAACATCGTCCACTCCAAATGTGAGATCATGGTCGCCTTCTTCATTAGTAAGAATCGAAGCGTGAACTGCTTCGTTGGAGGGATCATACATAGCAGTAAGCCAGAAATTGCCAATGAGCATTTTGCTCACTTTAGGGTTGCAGGTGAAGGCATGGAGAAGAGGAGAGCGAGTCAATAATTTGGTTACCGTGGCAAACTCAAGATGAGCGGGATCGGATTCAAACCTTGCAACATGATTGCAAGGGTTGAACTTTAGGTCTTCAAAGCAGGTGGGTGATTCATTGACAACTTTGGTGTGTTTGGTAGCCTTTGATGAAGTAAAAGATGCCATTGTTGAAGAGAAGTTGCAGGTATGGTGTTCTTGAGAAGGAAGAAGATTCAGAGTGGTTGTGCAAGTTCGCGTAAAAGAACCTATGAGGAAGAAGGGTCGGTATTTATAGGGTTAGGAATTTGAAATGGTTTATGGGCGGCAATAGTTAAGAATGGAAATCGAAGGGTCAAGGATTAAACCTATTATAAAAATGGGTTTAAAAAGTAATGATTAGGGTATGGGAAGTTGTGGCCAGAAAGGGGTTGCAAGGGATGGGAATGGTCAACATACCCTGACACCTATAGGTATAGAGGTGAGGTAATCATGGGAAGTCGTGAGGATAAGGATTCCAAATGATTCGGTGGAAAGATACCACCGATGTGAGAATCAGTAATGTTCACCGATAAAAGGAGATGTCGGTGAGATAGGTTACCGATGGGAGAGGGTATCAGTGAGATATGTACAACAAAGTATAGAGATATCGGTATGAAAGGGGTTCACCGATAGTAGGAAGAAGTCGGTGAGATCGACTTTCGGTGGAGTGGGGAAACCACCGATGGTGATGTATAAGGGCTCGGTGAGTAGCAGATGACACCGATCCTGAACAATCGGTGAAATCGATGATCAGGGAATGGATATCGGTGGGATAGAGATCACCGGTGAAGTATCGGAGAGCAAGAATCGGGGAGGAGATACTGTCGGCGATATACTTTCGGTATTGATGGAGAGAGCCCACCGATCCAAGGAATTCGATGAAGGTAAAGTGAATCGGAAGGATCGGTGGCATATATCCACCGATAGAATTTCCAACGGTGAGAGGACCACCGAGAATTTTTTTATTTTTTTACATATCAATATACAACATTCCAAGTTCACTTATTAGAAAATTGAACCTGGTTTCATCCAAGGGTTTGGTGAACAAGTCTGCAAGCTGAAGATCAGTAGGAATAAAGTGCAGCTCAATGTAACCTTTGGAAATGTGATCCCGGATGAAATGATATCGGATATCTATGTGCTTTGATCTTGAATGGAGAACTGGATGTGAATCCCAGTTTGATCAGATAACAATAAATCAGTAAACAATAACACGAACAATTGATTATTTCAATCTGTCATCCCTCTCGTATTCAGAAATCAAGATAGTTACAAAGGTTAGAATGAAGAACACAACTATCTCTCTCTCTCTAATGAATCTCTTGGATGGCTAATCAATTGCTAACCTAATTCTAAAGGTTAACATAACCTTAAATACCTAGGCCTTAAACACAAAGGCCCATGACCCAACAATCTAATCTAAGCCCAATTAATAATAATTAAGGCTTTTACAACAATAAACCACTATAATTAAACTAATTACGCTTTATATAATTATTTATATATCTTTCTAATATGTAGGACATTTATGGTCCTAACAATCTCCCCCTAAAGATATATCAATAAAAATCGGTCTTGAAATCTTCTCTCCTTCTTTTGAATCATTGGAAGACTTCGGTGTTGCTTGTCTTCAAGTCTTTTAATGCTCCCCCTTGAATAAAGCTCTTGGTCTTTAAATCTTCAACGAATCTGTCTTTGACCCGCGAGTTGAATTTGCTTTCAGCTTCAGCGTTAAGAACTTGTAGACCCAATATGCTCGGAACAGATCAATCATTCGATTAAGAATTGATCAACAGTTACCCCCCCTCGGCTTTTGCATGGGGTCTCCTTTACTCCCCCTCGGCTTTTGCTAACTCCCCCTCAACTTGATATCCGGTGTCTTTGAATCTGTACCCTATCTCCCCCTCATGATGAGTAGGAGAATCCGGAGAATCATGCACGTTCAAAGACAATAGTGACGAGTAGCAAAAAAATCCGATCAAACGTTAAGTAACCAGAATAGGGTAAAAAGCTAACACAGAAACACGTTAGTAACTGTTATCACAACAATTAAAAAATTGTGTGGCCTATGTTCAGAGTTGGCAATGAGGTATCTCTGATAGGACTTCCAGTTATCACTGAAGTAAAATATTAAAAATTAATTCTCAAACTGTTCCGACAATATCACAAAGATATGCAGTTGGAATCACAAAGACTCGTGCATGTGTGAAAGAAAATAAATGATATCTGTTAGGCTCAAAAATTGATTTAACTTGGGATGCAAGTAAAAAATCAATTGACACAGTGAATAGAATATGAAGTTCGAAGACCGGAGCTGGTGTCTTCCTTTTTCAATATCTAAGACCTCCGAGTGAGGAATAGATAGATTATGTGCTAAATCTCCGTGAATATATGAAACAAGCATCTTTGGTGAGACACTTGAGTGGTTGGGTGGGGTGACACGAGTTATCGACATTGGGTCCATGTCTGTTTCAATATTCATCTCCAAAGAACGAGAATGAACAGATTGTGTGGTTACCCGGATAACTGACTCGGTTTGGTAAGGACCAATAATTCTTTTAAGTCGTGTCACATCCTCACCATATTCTTTTCTCTCCAAACTCATCTATCAAGCTAGACCCTCACTGTAGTCTATAAATGGGTGTGTTTCTTGGGTAGGTCCTTCCGGTTCTGGATTGACCATAGAAATGATAAAAATCCTAACACTCCTTTCATACATCGAGTAGAACAGTTTAGTAAAACAGTGAAGAACGAGTTCTAAACTAAAGTGTTTAGAAGTCATATGCTTTTAAGAACGAGTCCTGATCTGAGGTGATCAGAAGTCATAAAAATGAAGTTCGAGTTCTGATATGAGGTAATCAGAAGTCATTGTTTGAAATACCAGAGTTTCAAGAAACAAGAGAAAGCGCAACACAGATTGACGCAGTAAGCACAGTGTTTGCAATAATGAAACAATGATTAGAAAGTTTAATTGTGAAGAACAAGTCACAATTAATATATCAGATAAGAATTGAATCATTGATGTGAAATGATGAACTATGAACACAAAGTGGAATTCAAAACCGAGCGTATTTCCATCGAAAATTCGACAAACATTTGAGACATGGAAATAACTAAATCAATATAGTTTTGAACATGGCAATCATGGAAGTTAAACTTAGAAAATAACAAACGCAAGTAAGTTATTCAGAATGAATTGCCATGGTTTTTGAATTCAGTTAGAGTTCACATACCTTGCATAAGATAGTACTCCCCCTCAAAATTGGCATAACCTTTGGATGTTCGTCATGTATTGTGAATAATAGGAATTAAAAAAAACGCACATGACATTCCTGCAAAACAGATTAGACATATTTTGGTATCCATCTTTTGATGGATCCTTGTTGGTTAGATGCTCTATGAGGACCTGGGAAACTATAAGTACCATACCAACAGTTGGCACGATCTTTATTCACAAACTCACTTGTTCCACAATAAGAGCAACACAGCTTCTGTGTAGATAAGCTGATTAGTTTATTAACAGAGTAAACTCGATCAGTTTTCACAAAAGGTTTAGCGTGGAAAGTTGTGTTGTTCTTTTCACTCTTAACAAGGACAAATGGCATTGGAGTAGGAGCGGATCCTTTAACTCTCCAAACCATGTTTACTTTCTTGAAAGATGAATTATCTTTATTGTCAACACGAGAATTATAGAAAAGATTTGAAGGTCGACTCTGATCTTTTGAAAAATCATTTGATTTGACAAAAATCTTTGAAGAACGAATTGTAGAAAATGAACTTGAAGGAGAAGAAGGTTGAACACCTTTGAAATTGCTTTCTTCAAGTTTCTTGACCTTAACGGATAAAGCATTTCGTTCTTTGAGAATAAAATCAAATTTCTTTTGAAAATTAGATTTAACCATTTGTTCCTTCAAAATCTCGGTTGCAAATCCAGATAATCTCTTAGTAAGTTTAGAAATCTCAGTCTGAAAGATCTTTCTCTCTTTTGCAAAATCATCTTTCAAACATTTAGTTCTAAAGCCTTCAACCTTCTTTGTCTCAGTCTCTTTGCTTAGAATGTCTAATTCTTTCTCCAGATCGGATATTTTCAAAGAAAGTTCTCCATTCCTTTTAGAAAAAGATTTGCGTTCAGTTTCAAACTTCTCTCTTTCTAAAATTAAAACTTTTTCAAAGTCGGAGATTTGTTTTGAAAGTTTTAGACACATAAGCTCAAGACTCTTCTTCTCTTCAAGAGATTTGGTTGAAAACCCAGATTGCTTATTCATTGTCGTTCTTTTGCAAAACGTTCTTTCTCCTTGTCAAAAACCTTTTCAAGAGTAGATAGTTTACTTTTAAGCTCAAGGTTTTCACAGTTCAGGAGTTTACCTTTCTCTTCTTCCTCAGCAAGTTTCTCAGAACTGTTCCAAATTTGAGATTTCAGTTCCTTCAGCTCCTTGATGTACTTGCTACATAAATCATCTGTTTGCTTGATATTCTTTTCACATAGTCTTTGATGTGCTTTCTTTTCAAGTGCCTTTATCTCGTCTTGTGATGGCAATTCAGAAATCTTCCTTTTCAGCTCAGTGTTTTCAGATTCTAAGATCTTTGCCTTTTCTTCATATTTAAGAAGTTTCTCAGAATATTCCCAGACTTGATTTTCCCGTGCCTTTAGTTCATTGGAGTACTGTACGCACGATGCATTCACACTCTTCCAATTCTCTTCATGCATTCTTTCAATGGCTTTACACGAAGGATTAAAGCAATACGACATTGTTACCTGAAAAATTGATCGTTGATCGGTGTTATTTTGAAGAATCAAAAATTGCGGAAGAAAATCAAAAATTAAATTTGAAAAACAAATCTAAAAATAAATTTGTTTCGAAGATTTAATATCTGATTATTATCGAATTCGAACGAACGAAATCACTCTTCGAGAGTGAAATCTGTAAGATAAACAAACCAAGTTAGATCAAACACGAAGAAAAATAAGTCACAAAAATAATAATAGTCGCTAATAATTGCAAATCGATCGTTAAGAAAAATCGCAACTTTTGTTTAAACTTTGAGTCACGAGACGTGCGGTAACTCGGGTACCGATGTGAGCTTACCAACCAAACTTACCAAACACAACTTACCGGATGGAATGAGTTTCCGGACGAAAGTTGGTTTACCGGATAAAGAACTTTCCAAACAAATCTTACCGGGTGGAAAAAGAACTTACCGAATGAAGATGGTTTACCGGACACAACCTTACCGGAAACAAAATTGAAGAAAACTTACCGGATGCGAAGAAAATTGTGACTACCGGATAAATGTGGTTACCGGGTGATTGAGCTTCTCGCAAACTTACCGGATGAAGCTATCGTGTAAACTAAGTTTCCGGATAACAAAAAAATAAGAAGAGTATAGCTTCTAAATAAATAAACAAAAATAAAGAAACTAAATATGCACGTGAGATGTATGTATTAATTGTATGTGTGCATGCAATCAACAAAAATCAGCAATTTATATATATATATATATATATATATATATAACTATGGTGCAGGTGACATAAGTTGCAGAAAGAAATGGATCAACAAGTGCGGCTGATGTGGTCAACATTTAAATGTGGTCAACAAGTGCGGCTGTTTGAAACACAAATAAGCAAACCAAATGATATGTGATGATCCGGGAACTTAAGGTTTTCGGGTAAAGTTAGGATCCGGTAACTTGGGAATAAAAGAAAACTTCCGGTAACCAAAAAAAGGTTAGTTTCATCCGGAAACTATTGATGTCCGGGAACCCCAAAAATATCACCCAGAAAGAATTAATTCATCCGGTAACTTGGGGAATTACCTCGAAAGTGACAGATAAAAAATTAACTTACTCGGAAACTGCGGCTGGTTGAGAAAATCAGATCAGGATTCGATAGGGTTGCTTGATTTCACTCCTGTAGGGTTAGATTTTAACCAAAAACACAAAAACAGACATACTTAAATCGATTTCTAAGCAAAATATATCATATTTTTCAATAATCACCACAAAAGCTTTTAGAATACCAAAAAACTCAAGATTTGATTTTTAACTTGAAAAATTAATACCTTTGAGTCCTTGTAATCGCAGATAAAGACTAGATTAAAGCAATTAGACAATCGAGATATGACAGAAAAATATTTAATCGATGAAAGAACTTTGCAAACCCGATTGAAGAACACTTTTCTTCAAGAAAATCTGCAGTATTTCGATAAAAATCTAGGAGCCTTATGAACCTTAAACGATTAATCCATCCGTTCAGAATGTAAAACGGAATGTCGTGAAGCCACTGTCCAAATATCGTGACGATCTGACGGTTCAATCTCCGGGAATAAGCAAAACGGCTCGCTGCGTTTTTCGAGAAATTCACTACGAATTTCTTTCTTTTTCTCGTTTTCGTTCGATTTCTTTTGTATCTTCAAATCACCGATTCTGCTCTGATACCAATTATGAATCCCAGTTTGATCAGGTAACAATAAATCAGTAAACAATAACACGAACAATTGATTATTTCAATCTGTCATCCCTCTCGTATTCAGAAATCAAGATAGTTACAAAGGTTAGAATGAAGAACACAACTCTCTCTCTCTCTCTAATGAATCTCTTGGATGGCTAATCAATTGCTAACCTAATTCTAAAGGTTAACATAACCTTAAATACCTAGGCCTTAAACACAAAGGCCTATGGCCCAACAATCTAATCTAAGCCCAATTAATAATAATTAAGGCTTTTACAATAATAAACCAATATAATTAAACTAATTACGCTTTATATAATTATTTATATATCTTTCTAATATGTAGGACATTTATGGTCCTAACACTGGATTATTTGGAATAGCTATTGCACTTAAATTATCACACAGAATTGGGACTTTGGAGTAGATTTGAGCATAGTCCCTGAGTTGATTTTTCATCCACAGGATCTGAGCACAGCAACTTCCAGCTGCAACATATTCAGCCTCATCAGTAGATGTTGAGACAGAGTTTTGTTTCTTGCTGGACCAGCTGACTAATTTGCCACCAAGAAGTTGGCAACTGCCTATGGTACTCTTCCTGTCAATTTTGGAACCTGCATAATCTGAATCTGAATACCCAATTAGTTCAAAACCTGAGTCTTTGGGATACCAAAGACCCAGGTGCAAGGTACCTTTGAGATACCGGGAAATCCGTTTTACAGCGGCCAAATGAGATTCTTTTGGGTTGGCTTGATAACGGGCACATAAACATGTAGCAAACATAATACCGGGTCTGCTAGCAGTTAAGTAAAGAAGATAACCAATCATCCCTCGATAATTCGTTACATCAATATATTTAACATCCGGATCATCATGAATTTTCAGAGGTGGTGCCATGGGAGTTTTCATAGGAGAGATATCTACGAAGTTAAATTTCTTCAGAAGGTCACGAATATACTTGCTTTCATTTATGAAAATCCCTTCTGAAGTTTGATTGACCTGAAGGCCCAAAAAGAATGTAAGTTCTCCCATCATACTCATCTCATATTCACTCATCATGAGAGAGCCAAACTCATCACACAATGATTCATCAGTGGCACCAAAGATGATGTCATCTACATAAATTTGAACAAGAATGAGATTACCTGAGGTCTTCTTGATAAAGAGAGTGTTGTCTATTTTACCTCTGGAGTATCCATTCTTTAGAAGAAAATCAGCAAGTGTGTCATACCAAGCACGTGAAGCTTGCTTGAGACCATAGAGAGCCTTGTCTAATCTGTACACATAGTCTGGATGTGTTGGGTCTTCATAACCACGTGGTTGTTTCACATAGACTTCCTCTGCAAGTTCCCCATTGATGAAGGCACTTTTGACATCCATCTGAAAGACCCTGAAATTTCGGTAGGCAGCATGAGCCAGAATGATTCTTATGGCTTCAAGTCTTGCAACAGGGGCAAATGTTTCATCATAGTCAATGCCTTCTTCCTGTCTGTATCCTTGAGCCACCAGTCTGGCCTTGTTTCTGACAACTGTACCTTCTTCATCCATTTTGTTCCTGAAGATCCATTTGGTTCCAATGATTGTCTTCTTTGGAGGTCTGGGAACCAATCTCCAAACTTTGTTTCTTTCAAACTAAGAAAGCTTCTCTTGCATGGCAGTGATCCAACATGGATCTGCTAGAGCTTCATCAATCTTCTTGGGCTCAATAAGAGAGAGAAAGTTCACATAGAGACAAATATTTCCAACTCCTCTTCGTGTTTGGACTCCTGCTTGTTGATCACCAATGATTTGATCTATGGGGTGATCTTTGGTCCATTTTGTGGCAGGAGGTAAAGGTGATGGAATATTTTGTGTTGAGGTTGATGGAAGATTTTGATGAACAGGAGTGTGATCGGGGATGTCGGTGGAAGGATGAGGATCGGTGGGAGGCAGAATTTCAGTGGGGTTAGTGTCGAGCACTATTGAGGGTGACCCAACTTGGTTATTTGAAGAAGAAGGATTTGAGGTAGGGAAAGGAATGGAAGATGCATCGGTGGGATTAGCTATGGGAGTATCACCAATGCATGATGAGATCCACCTATGTATTTCATCATCATCATTTGAGAGAGATGAGGATCTTAGGTCATCAAATTTTACATGAATGGACTCATCAATGCATTTTCTCCTGAGATTATATACACGATATGCTTTGGAGGATAAAGAGTATCCAACAAAGATTCATTCATCAGCTTTGGGATCAAATTTCCCAAGACTGTCATGATCATTCAAGATGAAGCACACACAACCAAAGACATGAAGAAAACCTATATTTGGTTTTCTGCCATGGAACACTTCATAAGGGGTCTTATCATGCCTTTTGGAGATCACCGACCTATTTTGGGTAAAGCAAGCAGTGTTAACAGCTTCAGCCCAAAAATAGGTGGGGAGATTTGATTCACTTAGCATAGATCATGCAGCCTCACATAGAGTTTTGTTTTTCCTTTCCACGACTCCATTCTGCTGAGGAGTTCTGACAGCTGATAAATTTTGAGAAATTCCTTTCTCATTGAAGAAGTCCTCAAAAGCACTGTTTCTGAATTCAGTGCCATTATCACTTCTCACCGATCGTACAAGTTGTCCATTTAGGACTTCATTTTTCTTGACAAAGTTGATGATTTCCTCAGTTGCATCACTTTTATACCTGAGAAAAGAGACCCAAGTATATCTAGTAAATACATCAACAATTACAAGAATGCACCTTTTGCCACCTAGGCTGGGAGTGCTGACTGGTCCACATAGATCAATGTGCAACGTTTGTAGTGGAAGAGTGATGGAAGAGCATTGCTTGGTCTTGAAGGAAGTTTTAGTGAGCTTTCCTTTTTCACATGCATCACACAACTTTTCTTTGACAAAGTTTAACTTTGGCATCCCAGTCACCAGCTCTTTGTTTGAGATTTTGTGGAGAGTTTTGAAGTTGAGATGAGATAGACGTTTATGCCACAGACAATTCCTTTTGGCTGTGTCATCCGACACAAAACATACACTGGATGAATTATTATTTTGTCCCGTACCAATGATATAGACATTTTCCATTCTTTTACCAGAGAGAACCACTTTCATGTTTTTGTCAACAACAGTACAAATACAAAGTTCAAAGATAACTTTATATCCTAAGTCACAAAGTTGGCTGATACTTAGAAGATTATGCATGAGACCTTCAACAATTGCATCTTTATTGAAGGTGACAGATCCGTTGGTGAGAGTTCCATATCCTTTGGTGTAGCCTCTAGAATTGTCTCCAAAAGTTACCGATGGACCCTTTTCCGACACATAGTTAATGAGAAGAGATTTGTTTCCCGTCATGTGACGTGAGCACCCACCATCTAAATACCAGATTTGATGGTGCTCAAAGACCTGCATGCACACACAGATTAGTTCCTAGGTACCCATTTGGTGGTGGGTCCTTTGGGGTTAGAGACAGGTTCCTTAGCTTTGGTTCGGTCAATTCTTTCCTTGGGACAATCCTTTGCAAGATGAAAGGTGTCACCACAATTGTAACATTTTCTATAGATAAAAGTCTTTTTGAGTGTTTGCATTTTTTCTTTTCCTTTTCCTATGACATTAACTTGAATAGCTTTAGGACCAAAGGAAGAGATGAGAGGAGGAAAACTTAAAATCCCATTACCAGAAGTTGTGGGAGCACAAATAGTCTCTTTTGAAAAACGTTGATTTTGCAGAATCGGGAGAAGAGACTTCATCAATGACTAAATCTTTTAAAAGAACATGAATGGTTTTAGAAAAATCATTGGAGTCTTGTTTCTCAGTGGTTTGGACAGAAGATGAGTCTTTAGCTTTTATAAACATTCTGAATTTTAAAGCTTCATTTAAATCATCTGAGTTTAAAGAAATAGAGTCACAAGAACTTGACTCTGAGGCATCATCCCACACACTAGAAGTAGAGGCAAGAGAAAGAGAAGAGGTTTCAACTTTGATTTTTTCATAACCTAAACCAAATTTATTATCACCAGAGATTTGGTCTTGAAAGATTTTCTCAAGATTTTTCGAAGAACTTGTCCATTTTCTAACAGTTTCTTGTTCTCTTTTTAATTTCTTGAAAAGCTTGTTTTTCTCTTTTGAAATAATGTGATTTATGGTTTTCAGATCCTCAAGCTCAGCTTTGATCTCCTCAAACTTTTCAAGTTTAGACATACAAACTTCAGGTTGAGAGGTGAGACCTTTAACTTGGACATATTTTCTTTTCCTGGCATCCTTGATGGTATAGAAGTCCTTAGTTAAAGATTGATATGCATCAATCTTTTCTTTGTCAGTCATAGAATTAAAGGGATGTACCGGAGCATATGATGTCGAGCACCCAGTTGACACCAGAGCCATTAGAGAGGCAGGTTTTTCAGAATCTTCCATATCTTCAGATATGGCCATGAAACACATGTTGGGAGAATCACTGTCAGAAGTTTCTTCTTCATCCCATTCATGAATTTCTTCCATGAGTCCTTTTTCCTTTTCTTAGGAGACCCTCACTTCTTTCTTTCTCTTTCTTGTACTTGGCCTTGTACTTCTCAGCACGTTCCTGATGGTATTGGGAAGATGATTGAGTATCTTTCTTGGAAAAGGTTGATTTGAAGGAGTTGTTTTTTGGGTTTTTCATACTTAGAAGAATACTTGTTAGAGGATGTGGTCCTAGATTTTGCAACGCGATTGCTTCTGCACTTAGAAGCAAAATGTCATTTCTTACCATAGTTGAAACACTCCTCATTAGACTTATCAGAAGAGGGAGTTCTTGTGGAAGAAAAGGGTTTTTTGAAATTTCTAGATTTGTTAAAAGGACGAGACTTGTTCTTGAAACCAGCCATCATAGCCATTTCATGAGACAACTGCTCAACCGAGATTTCCTCACCTTCATCATCAGCATCACTTAGATATGCCTCCGTTTGGTGAGTAGAGTTTGTTGGTCCCGAAGGGTTATACAAGTTTGTAGAAGGGGGGGGGGGGGGGTTGAATACAAACACACAGATTTTACTTTTCTAAATTGTTTATTGATAAATCATTAACAATTTACAGCTTGTTGCGGAAACAAGATTAAGGATAAATCCTAAATCTAAACAAGTTGGAACACTAAGTTTCTTGCACTAAGAAGGATAAGGAAATTACTAATAATAACCTATCTCAAGAATAAGAAGGATGAACTTGTCCAGAGTTAGCAAGTTACTTCAAAATGAAGTGAGTTCATCTTCTTATATACTGCATGCATTTAATGCATGGCAGTATACACTTTACACGTGGCAGCAGCTGATTGGTTGCTTGTCATTGACCTTTGTTGACAACCTAAGTAGCCGCATGTTTGAACAGTGTAGTATCAGGTTTGTTGTACGAATTCAGACAATAAGGAGGTTCTATTCTGACATATCGTACGAAGTCGTGCAAGGGTGGTTGAGACAAAGAGTACTTTGTACGGAAGACTTCATGATCAGCTTTTCGATGATTCAACGATCTATCATTTCATATCAGCGAATGATAGAATTCAGCGATAGCTAAAGTCTTGTACTTGATACTTCACGTTGATTGGAAAAATCTGAGTCTTCGCTGATCCGCATCAGTTCATTAGGAGACTTGTCGCTGGTTCTTGAGCTTGATCTTCGACTTCAGCGTAGAACCTATGTTGACGTGAAACTTGTCTTCAGGGATCATAAGTAAACAACTAACTTATCAGCGATCACCATAAGTACTGAACATACTCAGAATATTATGGTGAACAGTTTCGCTGAATGTTTAATCTAAAGAGTGAGAGTTCCTATCAGCGGTACTGGAAGATCTTAGTACTTATCAGCGATAGTGAAACTCTGATACATATTGTTTACTTATAATTTTCACTAAGTATATAAGAGAGGGTCATTATCAAATCACTGAGGGTTTGGATCAACAATCTCCCCCTATTTGATTATGACATAGCAACAGAGAAAATTGCTATTTAATGAAAACATAAGGATAAAAATAACTCATAAAATATTTGTCCCTTTTACTGTTTTCTGGGATCTTTTCTGTACTGATGGAGTAAAGTACGTTAACTGAAATTTTTCTTTAAACTTTGTAAAGATTATAGAGGGAAGTGGAAAAGTTACAAGTACAGCGAATAAAATTACAAGTACAAAAGATGTAGACATATAAGGATAGAAAGAATTTCAAGGCGATCCTATCCGTCAAAAGGTTCTTCCTTAATGAGTTGTTCATCAAGGGTCATTGATGTGGCAATCATCCAATCAGGGAGATCTGCTCCTTGATTCTTTTTCTTCAGAGCTTCTTCAAAAATCAAGGGCTTCAGGTGTCTAGCTTTGATGTCGCGTCTGACTTCACACCAGTATAAGAGATCTCTGAGTTGTTCGATGGGAGCGATGTGGAGCTTAGAGATACGTTGAAAGTGATGGTTTCCATCGTAGTCTAGAAAGAATATACCATATGGATCACTTACAACTGTGCCAGGAATGAAAGTTTCTCCAGGTGGTAGAGAGGTGTCAAGCGCTGAGATATCAGCATCAGGGCCAAGAACTTCAGCATGAGAGAAACCAATACCTGTTTCATTCCGTATAGGAGGACCTGAATCAGAGACTTTCTTTTTCTTAGTAGAGACTTTTCTTTGTTGAGGAGGAATATCCACAACAGAAGAAAGCAGGTCGATCTGTTTGTTTAAGATCTTCTCGACATGGCTTTTGAACTTTGAGCGCGATCCATGAATGGCTAATTTTGTTTCTAACCATTCAGAGAGACCAAACTTTTCTAAGGTAGGAGCATAGAAAGTTTGCTTGGTTTTGTCATCTCTGTAGACATCCACTTCAACAACAGGAACGTCGGCGTACAGTTTTCCTCTGATGTTTGCTTTGAGGATTTTGGATGGTCTAGATCGATAGGTCAGCATTTGTTTAGCCCATTCCAAGGTCGTGTCAGAGACCTTAGTCTTTTCTCTAACGATCTTATGAGCATCATCCCATAGCTGACGTTGAACACCAATGGGAACTCTTTTCAGCTTGGGGTCTTTTATTGATCGTTGAGTAAGCTTGATGGCGTATTCTCTATCTTTTTCTTCAGCTTCCTTTCTTTCAGCGATTAAGCGTTCAGCTCTGAGGTGTTCCTTGTATTCCTTTTGGGAAACTCTGAACTTTGGAGGAACGGAAGGAAGTTGATCACGCTTCAGAATGATTCGTTGATCTTCGAGTCTCTTGATCATTGCATCTCTCTTTTCTTGATCCTCTTCACTTAGCTTTTGAGGAGCCAAGGAAGGTCTGTTTTTGTGAGAGAGAGTCTGTTCTTCATGCTCATCAGTCTTAGAGATCAAGTCCAAGACTGGGATTATTTCTTCAGCGTTGAGAGCTGGGATTGTTGTTGAAGTCGCAGCTGTAGGAACTTCAGCGATATCCTCAAACAGGGGAGAGGACTAGCTGAGGTCCAGCGACTGCTTCAACTTCAATAGTCTTCTCACCCTCTTCAGTGAAGGTGAGGTCTTCATTCTTCTCTCCCCTGATAGATTCATCATGGGAAAGGTCTTCAGCGCTTTTGGAGAGGTCTTCAGCGCTCTTCTCCCCCTCTTTTTCATGATGACTGGGGGAGGAATGAGAAGATGCAGCAGCTCGTGTGGTTTCCCTGTCTTCTTGGCCAGGGATCCCGACATAGATTGCAATCGTTGATAATCTGTTTTCTATGCCAGAAATACCAGGATTGATCTTCATCAGTTCAGCACGATCCGCCGTAGTAAAAGATGGAGGTGCAGGGGCAGGTGCAGGGGCGGTCGTGTTGGTCAGAATCTGCTGTAATAAGTTCTGAATAGAAGAGATGTCATTCTTCATCGTGTTGACATCAGTCTTCACAGAACTCATATCAGTTTTTACTGAACTGACATCAGTCTTTACAGCAGACATATCACCTTCGAGTGTGCCAACCGATGTCTTCAGCGTTGTGACTTCGCTGGACAAGGTGTCAACCGATTTCTTGATGTCGAGGTAGTCTGTGTAGATGTCAGCGAGAACTTTAGCAAAGTTGCTCAGTGATTGATCAACCTTCTCCATGTCAGCTTTGGAGGCATTCTTTCCGACTTCGGTTGTGAGTTTTAAAAGATTTTCTCCAGCGGTTGTTACAGCTGAAGAGTTGCCGGAAAGAGTAGACGTGAGACCAGTCAGCGTTGTCTCTACTGTCTTCAGAGACGTGTTGATGTCTCTCAAATTAGGACCTGTAACATATAAAAACTTGTGAACAGAGGAAATCTCAGAAGTTTGGGGTTTAGTAACAGTGTATAGGGATTGGTGAGTACCTGCAGGAGGATTGGTGAATTCATCAAAATCACGGGTTCCTGAGTAAAGTTCCATATCGTCTGCGAGAGTACGTGAACGTATGGACAGCTCTGCAGGTCCTACTTCCGTCGTTCCTTTAGCTTCTGGAGGAATGACAGGTGCAGCTGTGATAACTGGAGTGGTGTCCAAATGAGTGGAGGGAGAAGCAAAGGGTAAGAAAGGAGGTTGGTTACCGAGTTCAGCGTTGGAATCGCTGAGAATCACTTCATCAGTCTTTTGAGAGACTGAGGGAGGTTGGGTAGTTTCCAAGTTTGTAACCTCAACGTTTGGAGATGCTGAGGTCGGGATTAAAGGGATGGCTTGTTCAGGTGTAGCAGAGCGTACCACTGAACTTTCCTTCAGCTCAACAGGAGGAGCTGAGGAGTCTTTAGCAGGAGATTGCTTGGGTTGCTCCTTGGTCTTCTTAGTTCTTTTGGAACCAAGTTGGGTGTCAGAATGTTTCCTTTTAAGAGGAATGGAGGTAGCAGCTGGGGTATCAGCGGTGGGTTTGTCCGCTGAAGGAGCTGCAGAAGTAGAAGAAGTAGTAGGGTTAAGAAGAGTCAAGAGTGTAGAAAGACGTACCTCATTCGCCACTGGTTTGAAGTCGAGTATTTTAGGGCCAACCTGAGAGAGTTTCAGGTCACCCTCTTCTGGGTAGCTATCTTTCAGGCCTCTTTGGAAAATAGCGCTGATGAACCGAAGATATGGAACCCATGGAGGTCTGTCAGTGACGGTGTCCACTCTGAGAACCAGGTCATCATAGATAATCGATGCCCAGTCTATGTTGAGACCTTTCAGCAAAGCATATCCCATTGCTTGCTGAGGCTTAGCGGCTTGGTCAGAGGAGCCGCTATTGGCAGTCATGCAACTGATCAAATGGGCGAAGATGAAATTCATCTCGCTGGGCATTTTCGATTTCTTGATAATCGTCAGCTTCTTCTCGGGCTTCATGTCTCTGCCGATTTCCCATACGTAGCCCATTGCATCGAAAAATGCAATGATGGCTTCCCTGTCTGAGTTTTTCTTGGGGTCAGGGAGGGGAACAAAGGGTTTTTCCTTGGTGGCGATGGGATGGCTGAGAGCTTTGCGAATTATGGCAGGGGTAATCTTCATGGTGCCATATTCGATATCGCAGAGGATGCAATCGATTGTTTTGGAGGGGTCTTTGGCTGAGGGTAGCTGAGAGTGTCTGGCTTAGTACCAGAATTGTGAGAGCAAAAGCTGATGTGCGGGAGGTGTTATGGTCAGGGCTGTGGAGATGCAGCAATTCTTTAGGAAGTTCACAGCATCAGCTAGATGTATGACTTGCTTTCGAGGAGGAAACTCGAGAAGCGCATAGAGGTTGTTCACCTTAGTCCAATCCAGTTTGTCAAGGGCAAACTTGAATTGAGGAGCCTTGAAGATGTCCACTTCCTCAGCAGTTTCATCAGCAGCAGTGTTTTCAGCGATGGTGTTCTTGGGAATGTCAGAAGATGCCATTTTCTGTATTATCAGTTCAACCAAAGATTAACAAATAAGAATAATCTTAATGTGGAAAGATTTTCCAATAAGATGGTTCGAATTTTGTCCATTTCATTCAGACAAAATGTCTTAATGAAGATTAGGGTTTTTGTTTTAAAAAAACGAAATTTCAAACCCAATAAAAATCTTGTTTTCCAGTTTCCTTTGAAGATAGGGATTCTGGAAAAACAAATGTGTGAAGAACAAGTTTAAGATTTTTGCATTTAAACTTGAAGAACAACCATGAAATGGTTGTGTTCATAAAACCATGAAAGAAAATGATTTTATTTTTAAGAAGTTCATTTGTTTGATCTTGTTAAAAACAATGAGAAGATCAGAAACAAGTTATTTGCATTTGGTAAATAATAACATATTAACCTTTGATGTTTGAAGAAGATGAACAGTTGTTCTTGAAAAATCGAGAGCCAAATGCAACAGTGAATTCTTTCTTTGCTTGGAGGAGAAGTTCGCGTAAGAGAAAAAATATAAACGAAGAATTTGTTTATATAGAGAGATTTTAGAAAGAGAAAATCTTGAGCGGGAAAAGATTTTCATCATGACACGGACACGTGTTTGCATTTGATTGGCAAGTAAACAAAACGTGCAAACGTGTGTCAGAAAGAAGAACGTGTCTGGGTTTATCCGTTGCAATGACGTCACAACTGTCCTTTCATATTCTTGGTTGTCTCTGAGGTTTTGAAAACTCAGGGACACTTTTGAAAACATGAAGCACTGAATAGAAATATCAGTTGGTTTTAAGAAATTTCAAAGTATCGCTGATAAGGAAGAGATATTCAGCGATGAGATTTGTTTTGAAATCTTGCATTTACATGCGATTTGTCAGAGAGAAAAACATACCTTGATATCAGCGAATCAGGATAGAGAGGAGGATAGAATGGGTTATACAAGTTGATTTTATCCTATCGCTGATCAAATGTGAACTGCTGAAGATTTTATCCTTCAAAGTTCAGCATTCCAAGCTCGCTGATGAGAAAGTTGAATCTTGTCTCATCAAGAGGTTTGGTGAACAGATCAGCTAACTGATAATCAGTTGGGATAAAGTGAAGTTCTATATCACCATTCATCACATGATCTCTGATAAAGTGATACCTGATTTCGATGTGTTTTGTCTTTGAGTGTAGCACTGGATTATTAGCTATAGCGATGGCACTTGTGCTGTCGCAATAGATTGGAATATTTGAGAGTTGAAGGTCATAGTCCAGTAGTTGATTTCTCATCCACAAGACCTGAGAACAACAGCTTCCAGCGGCTACATACTCAACTTCAGCTGTGGAAGTGGACACTGAGTTTTGCTTTTTACTTGTCCAACTTACCAGCTTTCCACCCAGGAGCTGACATCCTCCTGTGGTGCTTTTTCTATCCATTCTGCAACCTGCAAATCACTATCTGAATAGGCGATTAAATCGAATCCTGAGTCTTTGGGATACCAAAGACCTAGATTCGCTGTACCCTTAAGATATCGAAAAATTCGCTTTACAGCTTTCATATGAGATATCTTAGGTTCAGCTTGATATCGTGCACACAAACATGTTGCAAACATAATATCGGGTCGGCTAGCTGTAAGATACAATAGTGAGCCGATCATCCCACGGTACAGCGTGACATTGATAGGAACACCCTTAGTGTCCTTATCAAGTGTCAGTGGTGGTGCCATAGGGGTTTTCATAGCTGAACTTTCAGTTAAGTCGAATTTCTTCAGCATATCTTTAACATACTTTCCCTGATTAATGAAAGTTCCTTTTTCATTGTGTTTTATCTGTAGACCAAGGAAATACGTTAGTTCACCCATCATGCTCATTTTATACTCATCTTTCATTCTATCAGCGAAACGAGTACAGAGATCAGGGTTAGTAGAGCCAAATATAATATCATCAACATATATTTGAACAAGAATGATATGACCTTTTACTTTCCTGAAAAATAGAGTTTTGTCTATTTTGCCTCGCTCAAATTTTTCAATATGGAGATAAGTAGAAAGAGTGTCATACCATGCACGTGGAGCTTGCTTTAAGCCATAAAGTGCCTTATCCAGTTTATAAACATAACCTGGATGCTTAGGATCTGAGAATCCTGGAGGTTGTTCCACATAGACTTCTTCATTCAGCTTTCCATTTAGAAACGCTGACTTAACATCCATCTGATATACTTTGAAGTCTTTGTGTATAGCGTATGCTAAGAATAGACGAATAGATTCTAATCTTGCTACTGGAGCAAATGTTTCGTCATAATCTATGCCTTCCTCTTGTCTGTATCCCTGAGCAACAAGACGAGCCTTGTTGCGGGTTACAGTTCCATGTTCGTCCAACTTGTTTCGATAGACCCATTTAGTGCCTATCACTGTTTTTTCAGTTGGTCTTCGAACAAGTTTCCAAACTTTGTTTCTTTCGAATTCTGTCAGCTCTTCTTGCATGGCGCTGACCCAGTTTGGATCTTTGAGGGCATCATCTACTTTCTTTGGTTCAGTTAGTGAAATAAAATTTACAAATAAACTAATATTACCTGCACTTCGTCGAGTCTGAATACCAGCGTTTGGATCACCAAGAATTTGATCAATTGGGTGATTTATAGTCCATCGCTGAGCCGGAGCGTGAGACGCTGACTCAACCTGAACTGGAGGAGCTGAAGATGAAGCTTCAGCGACGTCTGGAGTATCAGCCAAGAGAGGAATGGATGCAGTTGTCATTATATTCACTGATTGCTGAGAAGTGGATGGAATATCTGAGATATTGGTTTCAGAAGCAGGTATAGTGTTTATAGGAACAGCTGAGACCCATGATGTTTCAGCTTCACTATTCTGCATATTTGGAATGATAGTTGGACCATCATCTTCAACTGTGTGAGCACGAGGAGTGGGAATATCTTATGAATCACCAAGATGAGAAAACATCCATTGATTTAGTTCTTCAGTATCAGCGGACGGTTTAGAGTTCGCTGAACGGGACTCGTCAAACGTGACGTGAATTGTTTCTTCAACAGTTTGTCTTCTTCGATTAAAGACTCTGAAGGCTTTGGAAACTGAGGAGTATCCAAGAAAGATTCCATCATCAGCCTTAGGATCAAACTTTCCAAGGGCATCTCTGTTGTTCAGTGTGAAACACTGACATCCAAAGATGTGAAGAAAGCTGATTGAAGGCTTTCTCCCATGAAATAGTTCATAGGCTGTTTTATTGAATCTTTTGACTATCAGCGACCTGTTTTGCGTAAAACAAGTAGTGTTGACAGCTTTTGCCCAAAACTGAGTAGGTAGGTGAGAATCGCTGAGCATTGATCGTGCAGCTTCAATAATTGTTCTATTTCTTCTTTCAGCGACTCCATTTTGTTATGGTGTTCTCACTGAAGAAAAGTTGTGAGAAATACCCTTGCTCTCAAAGAAGGAATCAAGAGAACTGTTTTTGAATTCAGTCCCATGATCACTCCTTATTGAGCGAACGGTCAAATTGTTCAGGGTTTCCATCTTCCGAACAAAGGTGATGAGTTCTTCAGGGGTGTCACTCTTGGAACGGAGAAACATAACCCATGTATAACGAGAGAATTCATCAACTATGACCAGTGTATATTTCTTTCCAGCGATGGATTGTTTGTTAACAGGGCCAAACAAATCCATATGGAGTAGTTGTAGAGGAGATGACACTGAGGAGACTTGCTTTGATTTAAAGCTTGCTTTGGTCCGCTTCCCTTTCTCACATGCTGAACACAAAGACTCTTTGGCATATGAGTGTTGAGGTAGACCAGTAACTAACTCTTTTGAAGAAAGAGAGTTCAGTGTCTTGAAATTCAGATGAGAGAGCCTCTTATGCCATAGCCAGTTGACATCAGATGAGGCTTTTGAGAAGAAACAGGAGTTCTCAGTGGTTGTTGAGTCCATGTTTATTACATAAACATTTTCCAAACGATAACCACTGAGAGCTGTCTTCTCCTTTTTGTCAGTGACAAAGCAGGATTCCTTGGTAAAGATTACCTTGTTATCCTTGTCGCAAAGCTGACTGATGCTTAAAAGATTATGCTTCAGCCCTTCAACATATGCGACTCTTCTGAAGGTGGTTGTACCATTAGAGAGTACACCAAACCCTCGGGTATGTCCTTTTCCATTTCCACCGAAAGTCACAGAGGGACCCTTCTCTTCCTTGTATTCAGCGAGCAGGATTTTCTTTCCAGTCATGTGTCTAGAGCATCCGCTATCGAGATACCAGATACCCTTCTGAACCTGCATCACAAAGGAAGATTAGTTTTTCTTGGGTACCCACTTAACCATGTGTACACGTTTGTCAGTGGAAGCAGTTGGAATGGAAGGTTCAGCAATCTTTGCGGCATTTGAAGATTCAGCTTTGTCAGTCTTCACTTTGGTTAATTTCTTAACCTCAGTGGTCTTCTTTGCCTTGGGGGCAATCTTCACCTTAGCTATCTTATCAGCTTTGGTGTCTGTGGGGCACTTACTAGCAATATGATCAGTGAGTCCACAGTGATAACATTTCCTATAACTAAAAATAGTTCTAGGACTATTTGAATGCTGAACTTTAGATTTTGAATTAGAAGGACCAGCACCAAATAAGCTTTTGGCTTTAGAAATGGGAGGAACACTTGGTTCTTCAGATTTCTTACCAAGGACATCCACTCTGAGTCTAGGAGTAGATCGCTGAATAGACCCATGCTGAGTAGATCCAGAGATCTGATTCCTTGATCCAGAGGAATAATTCACTAAAGCTTTAGAAGCATTTAGCTTTGGTACTAAAGTACCCTTTTGAGGATTTTGGTTCAATGCAATTCCTTTACCTTTATCTTTAAAGACAGAGGTAGGTTTTGGATAAACCATTTTCTCTTTACCTTTTGAAGAGGCAGAGATTTCCTCAGGGATAGGCGGTCTAGAGGACGAATACTGAGAAGATGAAGTGTCAGCGACTGAGGATACGAAAGTTCCAAATAAGAGCATGGAACAATCAGTGGTTGGTTCTTGAGTTTCATATTTGTAACCAAGACCACGTTTATCACTCAGGGGTATCTGAAACTTGATTATCTCAGTGATCTTTGTTGAAGAGTTACACCATCCTTCAACAGTAGCCTTTTCAGCTTTCAAAGCAGCGATAGCTTCTGCTCTTTCGATTTTGACTAGCTGATTTAAATGCACTTGATCTTTAAAATCTTCTTCAATTTTAGAAAGCTTTTCTATTTGAAGGTGACAGTTTTTAAGTTGTTCAGCGAGATCAAGGTTTTGGTTTTCAACTATAGTTTTGCCATTCATGGCTTCATATAAGCTTCTAGTCAAGAGATCGATTTTGCGGAGACTATCAGCTTCATCAATATTTGCAATATTTGTAAAGAAGGAAGGTGATACCTGAATAGCAGAGGTTGAAGTAGAGGGAATGTCTGAACTTTCTTCCTCATCCTCAATCTTTGCCATAAGACAGAGATTGGCTTCATTATCTTCAGAGTCAGATGATGATTCTTCTTCTTCAGAGGCAACCCAATCGTAAGCCATCAGGCCTTTGCCTTTCTTTCTAAAGCTTTTCAGCTTTGCATATTTTTCTTTCAGCTTAGAATATTTGTCATCTTTATTCCTGGGAATAAAAGATTTCTTGGGAAACGCTGAGTTTCTCGATACTTTCTTAGACCTGCACTCTTTAGCGAAATGTCCAATCTTTTCGCAGTTAAACAAGTAGCAGTAGCCTTATCAACAGTAGCTAATGATCTTGGCTTATCAGTTATAGAAAGATGTTTGTTCTTTCTGAACATTTTCTTTTTGGCGAATCTCCTGAACTTTTTAGTTAGGAGAGCCAAAGATTCATCATCATCTGAAGAGTCAGAATCCGATGACCTTTCAGAGTTACTCTCTAACTCAGTGGTAGTGACCGAGGGTCGCTGAGTAGAAGGTTCCTCTGAGATTAAAGCAACATGGGTGCTTTTGGAATCTTTTACAAGATTCTTCTTAAGATGGCTTGATTGCTCATGATTCAGCATTGTGCCATATAAGGTAGCAAGGTCATTGATCTTAGATCTTTTGACAGCTTGAGACACATTGAATAACTGTCCCAGCTTTCAGGTAAACATTCTAAAAACTTTGTCAGCACTTCAAAGTTAGAATATTCCTTACCAATAGTTTTCAGATCTATTATTAAGCAATTAAAACGTTGGTGAACTTCAGAGAGAGTCTCATTCTTACCACAAATGAAACTTTCATACTGTCTTACTAGGTTGATCTTTCGAGAGTCCTGGACTTCAGCAATACCTTCATACTGAATACATATTGTGTCCCACATGGCTTTTGAGGATTTCAGGTTCATGACTGAATGGTAGACTTCGTCAGGAAGAGCCATGAATAGTATGGATCTGGCTTTTGTGTCGATAGCCACTTTCTTCTTATCTTCGTCAGTCCACGTATGAACTTCTTTGGGTACCAGCCTTTCTGGAATAGCAGGTCTATTCTCAGCGGCGGGTACTGCGGCATCAATTCTTACAGGAATAAATGGGTCGTTTTCAAGATAATAAGGCATAGTAGGGTCTACACCTTCTAGGAAGAGAGTCATCCTATTTTTCCATAGATTAAAGTTATCTCTGGAGAATCTAGGGGGTTTTGCAAGAGAACCATTGTCGATATAATTTGTGTTTGTGTTGGTGGCCATTTTCAGAAATAGCAAGGAAGAGAAATCTTAGTATAGATTAGATCTTGTTTATGAGTTTAAACAAATCCGCTCTGATACCACTTGTTGGTCCCGAAGGGTTATACAAGTTTGTAGAAGGGGGGGGGGGGGGGGGGGTTGAATACAAACACACAGATTTTACTTTTCTAAATTGTTTATTGATAAATCATTAATAATTTACAGCTTGTTGCGAAAACAAGATTAAGGATAAATCCTAAATCTAAACAAGTTGGAACACTAAGTTTCTTGCACTAAGAAGGAGAAGGAAATTACTAATAATAACCTATCTCATGAATAAGAAGGATGAACTTGTCCAGAGTTAGCAAGTTACTTCAAAATGAAGTGAGTTCATCTTCTTATATACTGCATGCATTTAATGCATGGCAGTATACACTTTACACGTGGCAGCAGCTGATTGGTTGCTTGTCATTGACCTTTGTTGACAACCTAAGTAGCCGCATGTTTGAACAGTGTAGTATCAGGTTTGTTGTACGAATTCAGACAATAAGGAGGTTCTATTCTGACATATCGTACGAAGTCGTGCAAGGGTGGTTGAGACAAAGAGTACTTTGTACGGAAGACTTCATGATCAGCTTTTCGATGATTCAACGATCTATCATTTCATATCAGCGAATGATAGAATTCAGCGATAGCTAAAGTCTTGTACTTGATACTTCACGTTGATTGGAAAAATCTGAGTCTTCGCTGATCCGCATCAGTTCATTAGGAGACTTGTCGCTGGTTCTTGAGCTTGATCTTCGACTTCAGCGTAGAACCTATGTTGACGTGAAACTTGTCTTCAGGGATCATAAGTAAACAACTAACTTATCAGCGATCACCATAAGTACTGAACATACTCAGAATATTATGGTGAACAGTTTCGCTGAATGTTTAATCTAAAGAGCGAGAGTTCCTATCAGCGGTACTGGAAGATCTTAGTACTTATCAGCTATAGTGAAACTCTGATACATATTGTTTACTTATAATTTTCACTAACTATATAAGAGAGGGTCATTAACAAGGGCTATAGAAGAGCACTTTACCTCTTTGATGAAAGATTTCCTTTGTAACTTGGTTTGTTCAAAGTTGAAGAGAGTTCCATACAAGACAGTTAAGGACATGTACTCAAGGTCCTTGGTAGTCTTGATACAAGTGCATATATTCTCCCAAAATTCAGGGAGACAATCCATGAACTTGCATAAGACTTCCTCACTATCATAGACTCTGCCTAATAACTTCAGATCATTTAAAAGAGAGTAGAAACGATTATAGTAGCTAGGAAGAGATTCACCTTTTTTCATGAGCAAATAGATCATACTTTCTAATGAGACCAATCTTTTTGCTCTTCTTTACTTCCTCTGTACCTTCGTACAGTACACACAGTGTGGTCCACATCTCTTTAGTAGTTTCAAAGTTAACCAGAGAGTGATAGACCTCATCAGGAAGAGAAAGAGCAATAATTGCCCTGAGCTTAGAATCAAGAGAAACCAAACGTTTTTCCTCATCAGTATATTTCTTTGGGTTTTTGAGGATATAACGACCAGTAGCTTTGGATTTCTCTTTTTCAGAAGACTCATCAGAATCATCGGAGTCACTAGAGCCCTCCTTATCAATGGTTTCTTTACCAGGCCTCTGCATTTCATAGCGAGCCCAGACTCTAGAGATAATAGGTCCCTCTTTGATAATGGTTGGATATCTAGTATCCACTCCTTCCATGAACAACATCATACGACTTTTCCAAAGAGAAAAGTTCTTAGGGTTAAACTTATGAGGTTTGGCTATGGAGCCATTTTCAGAAAAGTTGTTTTGAAAAGAGTTTTCAATTGTTGAAGAGGAAGAGGCAGCCATTGCAGATCAAGTTTATGATTTAAACATTATGCTCTGATACCACTTGTTAGTCCTATATGGCTTAACAAGTATTGTAGGGGGGGGGGGTGAATACAATACTCAAATTTTAACAATTTTAATTCTATTATTGAAAAACTTTCAACAAGAATTACACATAGAATCTAAAGACTGTTGCGGCAAAGAACAGATAAACTATTCTAACAATCTTTCACAAAGTATACTAAAACAAAACAACTTGAACGCTTAGAACAAAGCTATAAAGTTCTTGAGCAAATGGAGAATTCTTGCATTGAGAAAAACTTCCAGTAAACGTAGTTTGCATGGGAGCTTCTTCCTCATTTTATAGTGTGATGAGCATTAAATGCTTAGGACCCTTGTCATCAGGAGATTGGCTTGTAGGTGTTGATCTCTGAAAGGTTGATGTGTCCTTATCACCTTTTTCCTTGGAACTAGGAAGAATACCCATGCTGATTGAGACGTTATCTAAAAGTGGATAAAGCGCCAAAAGGTCACTTTTACTAACCACTAGATATTTTCCAAAAATAAAAGATCTTCTTGATGTGTTTTCCAATGCAGTTCCACCGATAGTGTTCCACCGATATGAGTGTATAAGTCCATGATCTTCAAGAATCCAAGAATTAAGTAACAAGAAGATGTAGAAGAAGACTAAAACATTATTAGAAATGAAAAACTAAACTAGAGAGAACACAATGAGATTAAAGAACTACATTTTGAATTATGGAAAGTCACAATTACAAACTACATTACATGACCTATTTATAGTCTACATCTCTTGTTACAATACTTAAGCACAAGCCCATTTACAAAGCCTTTGCTATACAAAACTTTCTAATATATAGGACAACTTTAGTGTCCTAATAGAGTGCCTTGGAGTTTCCAATTGAGAACATCTGTGAAGATACTTGAGATCCCACCGATTTAAAGCTCACATCGGTGGGACTCACATTTGGCCGATCATCAGAAGGATCGGTGAAGGATGTCCACCAACGTGTGACACAACCATCGGTGGATCTTGAGTTGGCCGATCAATGGATGTTCGGTGGGAGATGTCCACCGATGTATGAGGGCCATCGGTGGATGATGATTTGTTGATTGTTGAAAAGGCTATTCTCATTTCCACAATGAGAATATCTTCAATCTTGGTTGTTGATTTTCGACTTCACCGAACAATTGCTATCTTGTACAAGTCATCTTAAAGAACCATTCTAAAATATTCTAAGTAAGATTTAAGAGAAACATCGATGAGTCAATTTCAAATATTTGGTGACCCAACACTATGTCTACCCAAGTGTCATCTGTTTCCACCATCTCCTCAGTGAGATCAAGCTCTGGGTCATAGCTTGGAGGAGAGGCAAACAGGTCAGAGTTCATTCAACCTTCTGGGGTTTCAGCCTGATTTCCAGTAGGGGTTCTGTCACTTTCCTCCAGGTCAGAGTCGACATCAGTCACAATGACGTTTGGGTTGGTAGTGGTCCAATCTGGGAGGGCTTCTGCGGTCCACCCAGAAGTATCCAAGGTATTGGCCATCTCTGTTTGCTCCAGAAACGCAGCAAAGTCATTTCGCTCTGCGTACTGGATAGGAGTGGGGGATTGCAGAGGTTGGTCTTGGATTGTTGCTGCTATTTCTGCTTCCTCTGCGACGCTCTGCAGAGGGGATCTGGGCCTCTTGGATTTCTTCTTTTTAGGCTTGGGGGCTCCCTCCTCAGAGGCTTTGGATTTTCGTTTCTTGGCTTTCTCCTTAGGAGGAGGGGGTGCAGAGGATCCAACTACAGTTGCTTCTGGTTGTGTTTGCTGGGTTTGTTCTGCGCTGGCAGAGGCAATTTCCGCAGCCTTCTTGGCCTTGGGAGCCTTCTTTGGTTTGGAAGGTGCCTCTGTGGTTTGATATGGAGGTGCAGAGGTTGCAATAGTGTTTCTTTGTAGCCTGATTCGTTCTTGTTTCTGCTCATGGTTTTCTAAATCTCTTTCCCATTCTTCTGCGCTCATCATATTTACTACCTTTACACCTATGGGGGCTCCTATACGCGTGGGGGGGGGGGGGGAGGGGAGGGGGGTGGGTGGGGGTGGGGGGGAGGGGGTCACAGGACTCGGTTTTGGAGTCCGGTGTTCGCATATATACTCTGTCCTAAGGTCTTTATCTGTTGCATATGTGAGCATTTTTATGACAGAGCCTGCAGAACCTCTATCCATCTACGTGTTTGGTAGGGGCCATTCTTGCTAGAGGGTAGGTTTTCACAATTGGCCCTTCCATTGGCCAATCATTCAGGATTAGCAGAGGTTCTAAGATGACTCTTAGGGTCCTCTGGAATTATAGAGCAGGTAGTTCTTTGCTTTTGGGGCCCTTTGCCTTCTGTGTAGAGATTTTGTGGTTGATTGTGGCAACAAGTTCCTGCATCATTAAAGAGGCATAGTCCAGAGGTAGGTCATAGTATATGTCGTACATAATGGCCATGATCTGGTAGAGCTCTTGTCTGGACTACCCACCTTTCCAGTCAGACAGCGGTAGAGAATGGAGAACAGAGTATTCCACAGAGAGGGGAAGTGGTTCCTCCTGAAGTCGTTTCTTTTAGTGAGATGGGTGTTGTAGCCCAACATTTCTGCAAAAGCGCAGAGCTCGGTATCAGAGGGGATTTCGGCGTAGTCTTTTATGCCCAATAAGCCTCTAGTAGGCAGGTCAAACTCCACAGAAAGCATGGTTCTGTTGAATCCAAGTTCTAGGTGTTGGGATTTGTCAGGTTTGGATACGTATTCGTTAATCTGTCGGTTTTCGGTGTCGTAGTAGCAGCTCTGCCAGAACTGGTTCAGGTATCTGGCAGGGATTTTGGTTACGGTTTTGGTTAACAGGGTTCTTAAGGGGTGGTTTTTCCAGGATGTTTACCAAATAGTGGTTGTTGGGTTTCAAAGGAAGGATATTTTCAAACTGGTCATGGTCCAAGAAGTCCTGAAGATGGGTGGTCGGAGCAGAATCGACGGAGTTCCCACTGTTATCTTGTTCTTGGTTTGTCGCCATTAAAGGATGTTGTGAATGCTCAGCTTGAGCAAGGGAGTTCTCCGGAGTGATGTTTGTGGAAGCCATTGATGTATTCTTGAAGAATGAAGTAGGAAATGAGAAGTTGCAGGTTCTTGCAAAGTTCGCTAGAGAGTTTAGAGAGATAGATAATCGTAAAAGAAGAAGAGGGGGGTAAATGGCGGTTTTATACTGGTTTAAAAATGGCAGAATTGGAAGAGGTAAATAGTGAAAAATGAATGATATTTGGGGTCCACACTAGAGTACCACAACTAGGTTCAACGTTTCAGAAGAACGTGTGGCACACACATCCAATGAAATCGTGCCACGTCAGAAGCGTCAGAGTACGATAAGACGTCGTGCGGCTCCCATTAATGCTAGGCGCGTGGGAGTCTCTACTTCAGAATGACTATCACTTTCATAAATAACCCGCACTTACAGAACCCTTTTGAATGCACAAGTATCAGAATCGACAGAAGCTCTGTGATGGAATGAGCTCTGTGATCTGAAATCTTCTTCCATTATATGTGCTTACACCTTTACCAAAAACATTTGAAAAGACAATTGAAGTGATCGATAGAGTTTTCGTACAAAATTTGCAGTTACAGAGGCTCTGGCTTACATAGGCTCTGTTGAGCTCAGCAGAGGCTCTATGACAGAAAATTTCTAATTATAGAAAGCTCATAAAGCTTTTTGATCATTCAAAGTTTTGATTGTTTTAAACTGTGTTTCTAGGCAATATTTGGAAATTGGTGTCCTAGAAAAGTGTTTTGGAAAGGGGTTTTGTGCGAGAAACTCACTCTTAGATTCTCCTTTGATCGGCAAAGTCCCTGACTTCTGTTGATATGATCGACCAATACCCTTCTTTGGCTCCCCCTTGAATGATTAACCTCTGTAGATCAATTCAAGGTCTCCTTCTGCTCCCCCTTGACCTATGCTTGGATCAAATGTGATAAGTAGAGCATAGAACATAGGTCAAATTCACCGGAGGTTCTGTGGGAATAGACAGAGGCTCTGAGTTATTCCACAGAAGCTCTGTCGGGTACAGAACTTTTGAAGGTAAAGAATTCACATACTAAATGATTGACATATATACATATGTACAGGAGGATTTAGTCTCACTTATAGAGGGATCAGCTCATGTTTAGCATACCTAACTTACCCACCAAGAAAAGGAATATTTTCTCATCAAGTGCCTTGGTGAACAAGTCTGCAAGCTGATATTCTGTTGACACAAAGTACATCTCTATTGTGCCCTGTTCAACATGATGCTTCAAAAAGTGGTACCGGATATCAATGTGCTTTGTCTTAGAGTGCTGCACAGGATTGGCAGAGATCGCAATGACACTTTTGGACTCGCAGAGGATGGGAATCTTCTGGATGTCGAGACCATAGTCTTTTAGCTGAGTTCTCATCCACAGAACCTGGGAGCAACAGCTGGCAGCAACAACGTATTCGGCTTCTGCTGTGTATGTTGACACACAGTTCTGCTTCTTTGAAGTCCAGCTGACTAACTTACAACCTAGGAATTGGCAACTCCCAGAGGTACTCTTTCTGTCAAGCTTGCATCCTCCGTAGTTTGAATCTGTTTAAGCCATGAGATCAAAGCCAGAGTTCTTTGGATACAAGAGGCCAAGATTCTTGGTTCCCTTAAGGTATCTAAAGATCCTCTTAACAGCAAATAGGTGGAATTCTTTGGGGTTAGCTTGATATCTTGCACAAAGGCATATGACATACATTATATCAGGCCTACTGGCAGTTAAGTATAAGAGAGAACTGATCATGCCTCTGTAGAGTTTGCACTCGACAGACTTTCCCTCTAGATCTGAGTGTAACTTAGATCCAGTGGCCATGGGGGTATTCATGACAGAGGCATCAGAGAGTTTGAATTTAGAAAATATGTCCGAGACATATTTTGAGTGATTTATAAAAATTCCCTCTGATGATTGTTTGACTTGGAGTCCTAGGAAGAAGTTTAATTCTCCTATCAAACTCATTTTAAACACACTCTGCATGAGTTTTTCAAAATCAGTGCAATATTGTGCATTGGTAGAGCCAAAAATAATGGCGTCCACATATATTTGCACAAGCAGAATCTCTTCACCTTTTCTCTTATAGAACAAAGTTGTGTCGGTAGTACCTCTTTCGAAATCATTAACAATGAGAAAGGTTGAAAGTCGCTCATACCATGCTCTTGGGGCCTGTTTGAGTCCATACAGAGCCTTGTCAAGATAGAAGACATAATTTAGGTATTTAGCACTTTCAAACCTTGGTGGTTGATGGACATATACTTCTTCTTGAATCTGTCCGTTCAAAAAGGCAGATTTGACATCCATTTGGAAAACCTTGAAACCTCTGTGGGCTGCGAAGGCTAAGAAGATTCTTATAGCTTCGAGTCGTGCGACAGGGGCAAAGATCTCGTCATAGTCTATCCCTTCTGCCTGACAGTATCCCTTGGCCACCAGTCTCGCCTTGTTTCTGATAACCACCCCATCCTCATCCTTCTTGTTTCTGAAGACCCATTTAGTCCCTATTGGTGTTTTCCCTCTTGGCAGAGGAACTAAGGTCCATACTTTGTTTCTCTCAAATTGGAGATGCTCTTCTTGCCTTGCTTCCACCTAATTTGGATCTTCTAGGGCTTCAGAAACTCTTTTGGGTTCAATCACACTGATAAAGTTTGTAAAGAAACAAAAATTAGCAGTGGCTGATCTTGTCTTGACTTTTTCAGAAGGGTCGCCAATTATTTGGCTCTGAGGATGACTCTTTGTCCACTTAGTCATTCTTGGGAGATTGTTATTTGCATCGTTGAGTTGAACTTTTGTGGTTGCACACGATGGTTTTGGTGCAACCTCTGTTGTAGATGGTACTTCTGTGCTTGAGCATGGAGTTTCAGCTTGAGGTATTTCAATGAGGGTTGGAACTGAATCCTCTGAGGATGTTGAGACAGAATCCTCATTCTCCTCTGGTATTAATTTCTTTGTTGTTGCTGGAGTTGGTATTTCCAGTGCCTCTGTGGTGGTATTCTTATTCGCATTATCCTCTGTTTGCTCACCCTCGACACTTGCATCTGCACGATTAATGGAAGAGGGTGAAGTATTTGAGGGACCAGTTAGAGATATACCTGATCTGTCTGGTCAGCAGAGGATGTCTCTCCAGAGGCTCTGGAGGCTCCAACAGAGGGATCAATATCATCATTGAACATTTCTTCAAACAGCGGATTGAGTTCTACTTCTCTTTCCTTGGAAATGCCAGAGGATTCTTTGTTCAGCCCGAGTTCTGAACTGATTTGTTCAGAAATCTTTTGAAAAGAGTCGTCAAAAGAAACATTAATACTCTCCACGATTGATCGGGTCCGCAGAACGTAGACTCTGTAGGCCGTAGAAGTGGCAGAGTACCCGATGAACTTGCCTTCATCTACCTTAACATCAAACTTCCCTCGAGCTTCTCTGTCGTTGAGGACAAAGCATTTACATCCAAAAACGTGAAAGAACTTGATATTTGGTCTCCTCTGGTTGATCAAATGGTATGGTGTTTTGATGTATCTTTTCACTACTATTGATCGATTCTGGGTGAAACAAGCAGTTGAAACAGCTTCTGCCCAGAAAGATGTGGGCAATCCAGATGTTGTGAGCATTGTTCTTGCAGCCTCCACAAGCGTGCGATTTTTACGTTCAACCACGCCATTCTGTTGTGGGGTGCGTGCAGCAGAGAAGTTCTGCGAGATGCCTTCTTCTGTAAGGTAAGTTTCAATGACATAGTTTTTGAATTCTGTTCCATTGTCGCTTCTTAGCTTCTGAATCCTACACTCATAAAGAACCTGGATTCTTTTCATTAGATTAATCAAGATGTTTGGTACATCTGATTTCTTTCGCACAAATTCCACCCATGTATATCTTGAAAATTCATCAATCAACACTAGCATATATTTCTTGCCACCTAGGCTCTGTGTAGCAATGGGACCGCAGAGGTCAACATGAAGCATGTACAGAGGCCTAGTGCAAGACACATCAGTCTTGCCTTTATGCGAAGCTCTATTGAGTTTTCCCATTTCGCAGGCAGAACACAAATGATCTTTGTTAAATTTAACATTTGGCAAACCTTTAACCAGATCAAGCTTAACAAGTTTATCTAGAGTATGGAAGTTTAGAAGGCAGAATCTGTTGTGCCATAACCAAGCTTCTTCATTCTTGCAAGCGACAAGACACAGCTTGTCATTTTTGTTCTTGACACTGAAGTTCATAAGGTACAGATCACCTTTTCTTTCGGCACGCAGAAGTTCTACTCATGTGTCTTCCCCTTGCAGAGAGCAAAAGGTTCTTTTGAACATAACATCAAAACGTGTATCGCAAAGTTTGCTTACACTGAGAAGATTGTGCTTAAGTCCATCCACATATGCAACCTTGCATACAGTTATGTTTTCTTTCTTTATGACTCCATAGCCTTTTATGTACCCCTTCTTGTTATCTCCAAAGGTAACTGATCCTCCTCCAAGTTTTTCTTTATATGAGGATAGTAAACCTCTGTCGCCAGTCATGTGCCTTGAGCACCCGGAGTCTAGGTACCATATCGGCACATACTGCTTCTACAACATTATCAGAGAGATTTAGGTACCCATTTCCAAATGGGTCTAGTTTTGTTAGGGGTCTTTAATGTTGCCTTAGCATCCTTAGGTTTGGTTTTAACTTCTTTTGAAGAACCATCTTGTTTCTTCTTACCCTTGAATTTTGCATTTATTTTGGGTTTAGAGAGGAAACAGTGAGGACTGGAGAAGTGTTGGTTCAGTTGATGCATCAGTTCGAAGCAATGACAATAATTGATATGTGAAGAAATTTGCTTAAACTTTTCATTAAAAGTACTGAACATGGGCACAGAGGCTTCATTATTACAATCTTTCCTAGCATTGGACTTTCTATTACAAAAAGACCTATCTAGGCTAGATTGAGTTTTTGGAAAATCTCTCTACGGAGTAGCCTTCTGTTGTGCCCATCTTCTGTGGTGAACTTCTATCGATTTCACTGTCACAAAAGAGAAAGACTTGTTATTTTCAATCCATTTACCTTTTTGTTGCCAAGTTAGTTTTTTCTTGAAATGGCCTTAAAGGTTTTGAACTTGTTGGATTTTTAGAGGACTTCTCTTTTTGTTCTTTGATCTTCTTAAGTTCATGAGAAGTTTTAGCTTGTATGCACATATCCAGAAAGTTTGGGCAGATAGGAACACTTGTGAATTTCTCCATTAGAGGAATAATTTTTTTAAGAATGCCAGAGGGAAGTTTAGATCCCTCTGATTCACAAGGAACTATCTCTGACTCATCAGAGTCAGCCTCAGAATCGTTAGAGGTTGAGTCATCCTCGTATACAGAGGTTGAGTCACAGAGATCTCGGTCGATAGAGGCGGGACTTTCTGAGCATGTGCCATACTCACTTTCTTCCTTATATCTTCTAAAGCAACAGAAGTGTTCATCTAGATTTCCTCACAAAGATTTTGTTTGACAGAGGGTGTATCAAGGTTTTCATAGAAGTTGTTTTTACCAATTTCCATCAACTCATTTTCAGAAATGTGTTGCAAATTTTCTTCTGAAGAAGCAGGCATAAACTCAAGTGCCTCTGCCGATAGTTTATTTTCAGAGTCTATAGTGCAGACGAAGGCAACCTGGGTCTGAGTCTCAGGGTCACCAAACTTGAAGATTCCTATATGATCCTGAGTTTTCAGATATTTCTTTGGTTTGGAGTCTCTTTTGACAGAGGCTGAAGGTGACAAATCTGTGTTTTGATACCACACATTTATCATCTTCAGAGGTTTCCTCTTGTGAGGTTCCCCAGAGATTTTCTGCCTTTTGCTTACAAAGAGTAGATTTGGAAAACCTGGTATTATAATGTCTCCTACACAAAATAGAGAAGACATGGACTTGTCTCTTTTGGTGCCTGTGTAAGGATCTATATCACAGAAGCCAATTCCCATTCTTCCTATTTGTGTGTTTATTTTTTCGTACACCTTATGTGCATCTTGATACTTTTTGATTAAAAGATCTCTGCTGAGTAGGTCTTGGTGAAGAACTTCTCTTTCTCTTTGAAAATGTTTTTAAGAGAAAGAATATTAAGTCTATCACTCTCATTGTCCAGAAGTTCTTTAGATTTGGCTTTTAAGGCAACGTTGAGATCTGAGATCTTTTTTTAAACGATTCAGTGTTTTATGCCAATTAGTTTCAAGCTCTTCCTTTTCTAAATATATTTTTGCCTTTTCTTGAGTGAGAAGTCTTGCTTCTCTCTTAAAGAAGTCAAGCTTCTTCTTAATATCATCACAAGTCTTTTTAAGTTCAGTGTAGTCTTCTGTCAGTTTAAGCAGATTAACTTCAGTTTCATTAGAAGAAGAGTTAGAAGTGGATACCTCACTATCAGAGTCAGAAGAGCTGACTTCTGCCATTCCACAGAATAGAGCATTCTTTTTCTCTCCTTCGTCAAAGGATTCATCTGACAGCCAGTTCTCCTACTCGACCATGAGAAACTTTTGAGCGTAGTACTCTGCCTTCTTTTTATAAAATCCAGAGTATCTTTGTGGCCTGTTGGGCTTGCTCCTACAGTCAGCTGCATAGTGGTCTGGCTTACCACAGTTAAAACACTCCGTGTTCTGTGGTGCATTCCCAGCTCTGTCACCTTGTCTCTGCTGGTGATCACCACCTCTGTCATTTGACCTCAGTTGGTCATTCAAACCTTCTCTTCCCCGGTTCCTCTGCTCATACTTTTCACCTCGATCATCTCTCCCATCTCGTTCATACCCAGTCTTCCTCCGGTAACCTCTGCTCCCAAACTCCCTCGTCTATAAAGCTAAAGATTTAGCTATCGAGGCCATCGTCGCCTCTTCTTCATCCACCATCTCCTCCTCTTCACTATCCACCACCAGAACCTTCTTCTTTTTCTCCTTCTTCTCTTCCTGAGCCTTCTCTTTCTTGGGCTTTTCCTTCGCCTCTGTAGCCTTTCCTACCAGTGCCAGAGGTCCACCCGTTTGGACTTTCGTCTGAGCAATCTGGGTTTCTTGTGCAGCTAACGTGCCATAGAGGTCCGACAGAGTCCAGGTGTCCAAATCCTGAATTGTTTGTAGGGACATGGACAGCTGGAGCCACTCATCGTTTAGGCTCTTGAGGAACATAACGTTATTTTCCTCGGAGGTTCTGTGGATTCCGAACTTCCTGCATTTGTTGATCAGTGAGTTGAATCTGTCGTATGTGGTCTGTAGAGTCTCTGACGGCAGAGCTTTGAAAGCGTAGTACTCATTGATACATTGAGCCCTTATGTTCTTCTGAGTCTTGGCTCCACCTTCTAACTGTTTTTCCAGTTCCTTCCACATATCATGGGCAAATTCACATGCGTCCAAAGATTGAAAAAGGTCATTTGGAATGGCCATTATCAGAAGTCGCTTGGCCTTCTGTGCAGGTTCGTATTTCTCCCAGTCTGGTGCACACCATTTGTCCATCGCCTTTGGTTTGTCATACTCAGGAACTTCTAGAGTGTCTTCTGTGGCGGGTACTCTTGGTACTGTGAGCATGGGAACATGCGGAGGATTGTGGATGTATGTGATGAGCTCTCTGTCAGTACCCTCAAAGAAGTGGATCATGCGGATTTTCCACTGAGGATACTCATCTCTGAGCAGAGTTGGGGGTTTGGTTAAAGAACCAACAATAAAGAAATTTGCTGCGTTCGCCATTTTGAGCAGTTTCGAAAATATCAGAAAACAGAGTATGAAGAGAAAGTCTTCAGATGATGAGACTGACTAGTGGTATGAGTTTAAAAATCCAGATACTGGAACAATGCACTTAATGGAATGATTTAACCAAAGAAACAGTGCCTATTAATTTGCTAGAGTCGAAATGGTAGAAAATAACAGAAAAACAGGGACTGTTTTGAAAGGAATGAAAGACAGGTCAAGATCAGTCCATAAATCTACCAAAATGAGTCGAGATCATTGTAGAGTGGATCCTTTGATATTGAAAATCAAAGAACGCTCTGATACCAATTGATGATCCCACAATAAGACTCAACAATGATATATCAACGATAAATGCTTAAAACAGAGTATAATAGTGTAGATGCGGAAGCGTATTATAAGCAATTTATGTTGAAGTCGACGGTAGATTACACACACAGAAATATATAAATGAAGCTGTAAATAACAAGAATGTAGCTCAACAATTCATCTTTATTTGATTCTATTAAGAACACCAAGAACACTGTTAAGTGTGTGATACAGATTATACGCTCTAAGCTGGTGTGTGTGTATAGTGCCAAAGTTACCAGAAAAGGTCTGGTAAGGCCTTCTATTTATATTACTTTACAGGGGACAAATAGTAGACAAGAAGTACTAAGGTACAAGAGACAAGGTCGTGGGACTGAATCTGGTACACGACGAGTTAGTGCGCCGCCATCTGCAAAAGCTGTTGCCCTTCGGGGGATGACACGTGGAGAGTGGCAGGGCACTCCTTGTACTATTGATCTTCATGATCTTCGTACAACAGAGGCACGTGAGTGTCACGCTTGTCTTTGTCTTTGTTCTTCAATCCCTGAGTCTTCTAAGTCTTCATACCACAGAAGCTCTGTCAAGGGTGACAGAGGCTCTGTGGCCTTTTCCTCTGAGAGTCTTCTAAAGAACGATCTAAGTGAAGGTTGCTCTAGATTCTGCGCTCTTGGTGTCCGGCAGAGGCTCTGCCAATAATCTTCACTTAGCCTATTTTTCAATACTTTTTAGAACAGAAGTTGGAGCTAACAATCACTTTGATGAAATTTGTTTCATATATTGTTGATTAATCAACCTTCATATATTATTGATGAAATTGTTTCATGTATTATTGACTAATCAACCCCTATAATAAAGAAAAAGTGAAGAAAAATAAAAAATATGATTGGTTGAACGTGGTTTGCTAGATTTCAGTGGTTTGTAAAATAACCGACCCCTATATATATATTTATAGGGTTGGGTTCGGTGAAAAGTATCAAATTTGGTGAGAAGCGTGAGAAGTGGTTATCAATCGTTGGATGAGATGCACCGAGATAAGATTCACGTGATAAATTCCCTTTTAAGCCGTAATTTATGGGAGGTATTTGATTAAAAGTGATCAAATGGTTTAAAACTACTTCTCAAACTTGTTACCAAAAATGACACTTCTCACATGATCATATGCCTATATATATATATATATACATATATATATATATATATATATATATATATATACATATATATATATATACATATATATATATATAGAGAGAGAGAGAGAAAGGTTCAAACGAGAACGCTAACTATTTACGAGAAGCACGAGAACGGCCGCCCATGTACAAAATCACATGTGATTCACATACAAACTCATATGTGATTAAAATTCTGGACACGCGCGGTTTGGGTCGCGACTTGCAAGTCGCGTGGCAAGCCGCACGGATCACATGTGATTTTGTACATTGAATCACATGTGATTTTGTACATGAGCGGCCGTTCTCGTGTTTCTCGTAAATAGTTAGCGTTCTCGTTTGAACCCACCTCTCTCTCTATATATGTATATATATATATATATATATATATATATATATATATATATAGCCTTAGGTTTAATAGAGAAGTCCAAATATTTAGAGAAATAGAGAAGTGATCTTGGCCATTTATTCGGTCAAGATCGGTTATAATTGGTCAAAAGTTGCGGCTGTTCCAAAAATAGAAGAGCAATTTCGTAACTTTTACAAAAAACACGGGCTGAGTTCATATATGAATCTGTGTGATTCACATATGAACTATACGTTCATATATGAACATTTGTAATTCACATATGAACTCTTTATAACTAATTCATATATGAATCTTGTGATTTATATATGAACCTTTGTGTTTCATATATGAACCTTTGTGTTTCATATATAAAACTAATTAACTGTAGGTTCATATATGAATCAGTTGAACCAATTAATTGATTCATATATGAATCTTTGTGTTCATATATGAACCTTTGTGATTCATATATGAATTTTTTAACTAATTCATATATGAACCTTTGTGTTCATATATGAATCTTTGTGATTCATATATGAAATTTTTTTAACTACTTCTCATATGAACAAATTAATTGATTCATATATGAATCACAAAGGTTCATATATGAATAACAAAGGTTCATATATGAATCACAAAGGTTCATATATGAATTAGTTAAAAAAAGTTTATATGTGAATTACAAAGGTTCATATATGAACGTATAGTTCATATGTGAATCACACAGATTCATATATGAACTCAGCCCGTGTATTTTTTACGAAACTACCCCTCTATCTTGTGCAGACCACACGAGTAATTATCCGCTGCTTCTCGGTCAAAGCCGCCGATCTTGACCGAATAAATGGCCAAGATCATTTCTCTATTTCTCTAAATATTTGGACTTCTCTATTGAACCCTTCCCTATATAAATATATATATATATTTATATAGAGGCTCACTATTTTGTAAACTTTTTTTTCGTGTAAACTTTGTAAACTCTGTATTTCATAGGTTTTCTTGATGAAATTGTTTCATGAAATTGTTTATTTTGATGAAATTGTTTCATATCATTCATTTCTTGATGAAATTGTTTCATATATTTGTGTTTTTTATGTAGTTTCATATATTTTTTTCATTCCTATGAAACTGTTTCATATATTTTCTCAGTTTGATGAAACTTTTTCGTTTTCACATAAAAAACACAAATATATGAAACAATTTCATTAAAAATGAATGATATGAAACATTTTTATCAAAATAAACAATTTCATCAAAAGAACCTATGAAATCCAAAGTTTACATAGTTTACACACATTTAAAGTTTACAATTTATTATCCCTATATATATATATATTGTTAGGTTCATTTGAGAAGTCTAAATATTTTGAGAAATAGAGAAGTGATCGTGACTCTTCGATTAAATGCGCTGATTTTGAACACGGAAGGGTATTTTGGTAATTAGTCATCCCGTTTACAAAAAACACGGGCTGGGTTCATATATGAATCTGTGTGATTCACATATGAACTATACGTTCATATATGAACCTTTGTAATTCACATATGAACTCTTTATAACTAATTCATATATGAATCTTGTGATTCATATATGAACCTTTGTGTTTCATATATGAATCTAATTAATTGTAGGTTCATATATGAATCAGTTGAACCAATTAACTGATTCATATATGAATCTTTGTGTTCATATATGAACCTTTGTAATTTACATATAAACTTTTTTTAACTAATTCATATATGAACCTTTGTGTTCATATATGAACCTTAATGATTTATATATGAATTTTTTAACTAATTCTCATATGAACAAATTAACTGATTCATATATGTATCACAAAGATTCATATATGAATCACAAAGATTCATATATGAATTAGTTAAAAATATTTTATATGTGAATTACAAAGGTTCATATATGAATCACACAAATTCATATATGAACGAAGATGTTTTAGCTTAATGAAGATACCCATAACCGGGTTCTAGTCATCAACCATTCCTATAAATAGCCAAAAACCCAAATTGAAAGCTTAGAATATGCTTGTTTGAGCATACATTTGTGTGAATCTAATACCATGATTTTATTTTCATTTGGTTAAAGATTTCCTTTTTTACAAACCCCTTCACTTTCCTTAAAATATGGCATGCCTGATATTTCACTGAATCATAACATCCAAACATTTAGCCATTGATCCATCTTCCATATATCGACCATATAAACACGCGTAGTTTCTCGTTTAACAAAGTTGCATCAAAATTAGTAGCCATGGTCAACCATTTTAGCAATAAAAGTTTGTTTATAACATCATTGCTTTTGAATTCCATTTTCTGCACTTTTATGGTTCCTGTTTCTTCTACGCTTCAAAAGTTCCATCACCAAACGAACAACAATGGTTCACTTCGTTTTTTGGTCATCGGTGATTGGGGTCGAAAAGGGTGGTACAACCAATCTCAAGTTGCTGTTCAGGTTTCGATTTTCCTCCATCTTGGCCGTCTGTAGTTGTTACTTTTGTGGGTTTAATTATTTGGTGAGATCGTTGCAGATGGGAATCATTGCAGACAGACTAGATATAGATTTTGTAGTTTCAACTGGAGATAACTTCTACAATGATGGGTTAACCGGTGTAGATGATCAAGCCTTTGACGAGTCATTCAAATTTGTTTACGCTGCACGTAGCCTTCAAAAACAATGGTATACTGGTACGTATGTTCAAAGACGACCTAATAAAACATACCACCAGAAAACCAACCACTAGGTTGGCAACCCCCATTTATGTCACATACTTAGGTAGCGTTTGTTTTTTAAGAGAATAAGAGGTGGTGCTTTAAGATGTTATAAGACATTAGGTTACCTCTTCTAATTTAACACGTATTTCAAACTTAAGAGTCTCTGAAATCTAAAAAAAAACAAACGGTCTGAACGTAAAAACGTTTGACCGATTCAAACTTTAGAGGTATTAATTAAGAGGTTTTTCTAAAAAAAACAAACATCCCCTAATGATTCTAGATATTTGAAAAACTTACCAGTAATTACATTGTGGTAGATGGAGTTTGTGATTAAAACCTTGTATATATGTTGGACCTCCATTAATTGACACAAAAATTAGCATCTTTGAGTTTTCTAGTATTTCTCTCTTGCACTTAATCCAATACACTCGGTGATGAGATTGCTGATGCAGTTCTAGGGAATCACGATTACCGTGGGGATGTAGAGGCACAATTGGACCCGATGCTTAGAAAAAGAGATAGCAGATGGCGATGTTTAAGATCTTTCATCGTCGATACAGGTCCTTAACCATAACCATTACATTTTCAAGTTGATGGCATTGAAAAATTTAGTTTCGATATAATTTTAAGTTCCTTGTGTAGATATTGCGGAATTGTTCTTCGTAGACACGACTCCTTTTGTTGAAATGTACTTTGATGACCCAAAAGATCACAAGTATGATTGGCGAGGCATATTCCCTCGAGATGTTTACCTTGCCAATCTTTTAAAGGTAAAAATAATTCTTGATGTATAAAGAAGTTTGTTGTGTTTAACTGGAACATTAAGAACTAAACTTTAGCTTTTATTCATAATTAAAATTTAAGGATTTGAGATCAGCGTTGAGTGAGTCAAAGGCTAAATGGAAGATCGTTGTTGGCCATCACGGTATTAGAACCACGGGTCACCATTGTGATACTCCGGAACTTGTCACACATCTTCTACCAGTTCTAGAGGTACATAGTTGATCCTTGTTCAAGTACTATAGAAGATCGAAATGCTAAATCAACGTGGCTAAATCTGTTTCAGCATCAATTTGTGGAATTTAGCTACAGAATTAATGCACTAATTAAGTAAAAGATTTTGCATAAGCATAAGTTTTAATAGCTTCTTTTGTGCCAACCTTACCTTATTCATTGTGTTATGCAATGGTCGAGACATCTAATCCTTCTTAATTACACTATTTTTTGTATGTGCAGGAATATGGTGTTGATTTTTACATTAATGGACATGATCATTGCCTAGAACACATGTCTTGCCAAAATAGGTACGTAAACATGTTTATCTATTGCAAGAAGCTTAACATATGACATAATGGTTTCTCACTGAAGATCCAATTAAATATGCTCGTGATTTCTCTTGCAAGGGAACTTGTTCTCACTCGTAATTGCTTTTGATTTCCTTGCAAATACGAGTAACAAGTTCTTCTTCATTTTATCGTGATGATGTCATTTAACATCCATCATATTCTCTTATTGTTCTCCTAGAAAACAAGACTTTAAGAAACTTTTAGCAAACCATACTAGCTCGACGTATAAAAATTTTACATTTGTCCACCGGAAAAATCCTATTAATTCTCTAAACATGTGAAGGATGGGATTTAACTCATGAAGAATCATTCCCTACATATAGAACCATCTTCCATATGCTAATTGTGAGATATAACACATGTAATAAATTGCAGTAAAATACGTTTCTTAACAAGTGGTGCTGGATCAAAGGCGTGGCTTGAGGCGAACAAGCCGAAAGATGAAAAATGTGGTGTTAAGTTCTTCCATCATGGACAAGGGTTCATGTCGATGAAGCTAACAAAAAATAATGCTAGATTTGTGTTCTATGACGTTTTTGGTAAATCCTTGCATCGATGGAGGACATCCTTGAAGAAGCTTCATACGTCGATGTAAATATATCCAAATTACATCTTCGAAACTATAATGGTTTAGATGATAACCTAGGAGTTATTTGAAGTTCTTATCAACATATATAGGGCTTTAGTAGAAAGAATGACATATGGTTGTGTTTGTAATTAAAAATCGAACTCATAACTTTTGGGGGTCGTCGTTGTTGTAGACTATTGTTCCTTTTTTGATCTTGGATCAATATTTCTAAGCGTGAGTTTGTTGCTTACTTTAATTCGTCTGTTTATGATTTGCGGTTCCTTGCCCCATACGATGGGTGTCATTCATATATTTGTCTCTTGTAACAATCCCATTACAATGTTTACACAATCCATAAACTATGGAAGAGTTTTGACTAGACCTTACAGAGTTGAGCACATTGATAGATCAAATAACAACCATGTCTTACCAAAAGTTAGTTAAACTATTATTTATTTGAAAACGAGACCATAACACTTAATACATAAAGCTTATACTTTAAACTAGCACGATTACAATGACCAGTCTGCAACTATGAATGCTCACTTACGTACATACTTTGTCCTTTTTAAGTATGAAGTTGGGATTTATAATGAAGATAATTGAGAAAGAATATGAAAGGAAAAGACTTGAACTCGGAAGATAACATTTTCTCGACGTTATTTGTATATGCAGAGAAATGGTATTGGTTTAGGACTTTAGGGTTTGTTTTGGTGTGCACCCACATGTGACATGATGGGTACGTCTTGGTTCATTTTCAGTTTGGACAATTTACCTCTCGTTTAGGTTACTTGTAAATATTTCTTGGTGATGGAGTGACAAACTCTTATTGTATTAATTAGAACACTTTTAATTTGTATACTTTCTAACCCCTCACCACTCTCGACTATTGTATGTGTTTCCTAGGCAGAACTTAAGCATGTTGGCTCTTGCATGTTCATGGAAACAATATAATATGCTAAAACCTTATTACCTACCAGAATATAAGATCTCAAGGCTTTGGATAATACCTTGTGTTGATGGATCGAAATGAGATAATGGTGTCGATGTTCTCAAAGAACCCATCATATGATGAGGAGCTATGGCTTCACCACTTTTTCTGCCAATTGAGTTTTCACCAAGATAAACCTTTTTACACAAATTTGCCAAAATCTTTGATACGGAATATGTGTTTTCTCCTTCTCCAAATATGCAATGATGTTTTCCTAGATCAAGTAATCATAATCATAATGCTTATTTTCAACCATCCCATGAAATATGGTTAGTACCTGTATGTTCCCTTGATCTTGACCTCCCACCTTGCCCGTTAGACATTTGTTTATGATTGCAAATAAACAATACCATATAGGAAGTGGAAACTTTCTCTTGAGAGAACCAAGTAAATATAGGGAATTGTTGTAACCAGACTTTGAATATCCTTTATAAGTGTTAAATTTAAGCTAGACATGGATGATCAGGTTGTCATATTAATTAGTTGACCGTTAGGTGTACTAACGGGTAGTTAACAATTATGGTTTGACAGTTATCTAACTGTCAACTTATTTGAAACAGTGTGTCGTTTGGTAAAAGGGTTGCAACCCTTCTCTTTCTATATTTACATGTATGCTATGTATCATGTTGTTGATTCAGTAATAAACAGATATTATGTTTAGTTCATTGATGTTCAATGAATAATATATGAAATATTGAAGTTACTCCAACATTGTGGTATCAGAGCGCAGAAGATGGCCTCAACTTCGAACACCATCTTGCACCCTCAACATCCCAAATTGAATGGGTAGAATTACTACCACCGGAGCATACAAATGAAGGTCTTATTTGAATCACACGAACTATGGGGTATTGTTGATCAAGGCTTTGATGAACCTGTAGAGATTGATGAACTCACACAGGTACAAGAGGATGAATTAAGGGATTTATAGAAGAAAGACAAAAGGGCTCTCTACATCATATATCTACATCATATATCAGGCAGTAAATGAGATCATATATGAAAGGATATCCTCCACGATTACTTCTAAGGATGCATGGGATATGCTCTATAGAACATATTGTGGGGAAGACAAAGTGAAGGTAGTTAGACTGCAAGTTTGACAGCCTCAAAATGAAAGATGCAGAAACAGTGGAGGAATTCTAAAATAGGGTTATCTTGTTATTAAATCAACTTACACTGAATGGTGAAGTCTTAGAAGATAGGAGGGTAATTGAGAAGATTCTTTGAGTATGTTGTAGTGGAAATTGAAGAATCTAAAGACCTCTCAACGTTGTCTCTGTAAAGTCTACTTGGAACCTTACAGTCTCATGAATTGAGAATGAGTCAGTTTGACTCCACACCATATGAACAGGCCTTTCAATTACAATCATCAAACAACCAAGAAAAATGCAGGTTTTATGGAAAGGAACAACAAATGGAATTTAGAGGAAAAGGCAGAGGAAAACCAACCAATCTAGTACAATGTTTCCACTGTAAAAAATTTGGCCACATAGCCAAGTTTTGCAGAAAAAGGATAACAGAAGAAAGAGACAACAACTTTATTAATATGGAAGAGGAGGATAACACCATATTCATGATAATCAATACTTGGTATGTTGACAATGGATGCAGTAACCATATGTCAGGCAACAAAAACATCTTTGTCTATATTGATGAAACACAAAAGAAGGAAGTTAGGACACGTGAGATGACAAGAGACTAAGTGTGCATGGAATAGGAGACATTTTAGTAGATACCAAGAATGGACAGAAGAAGAAAATATCTAGTGTATATTATGTTCCAGGTTTGAAACATTATTTGCTTAGTGTGGGACAACTCTTGCAGAAGGGTTATGATTTGCATTTTAAAGGTGAAACTTATGAAGTAAAAGATCAGAATGGAAGTCTTATGGGTAAGATCAACATGACGGTTGATCCAAACCCTCAGTGATTTGATAATGACTCTATGAGAAACACTTAGTGAAAATTGTAAGTAGACAATATGTATTAGAATTTCTCAATCGCTGATAAGTACTAAGTCTCTACAGTACCGCTGATAGGAAACTCAAGTTCTTTAATTTACATATTCAGCGAACACTGTTCATCAGTGAGCCCTGAGCTTGTTCAGCCTCACTGATGGTCACTGATAGTTTTAGTTGTTTACTTATGATCCCTGAAGATAAGTTTAACGTCAACTATGTTCTACGCTGAAGTCGAAGATCAAGCCAAAGAACCAGCGACAAGTCTACTAATGAACTGATGCGGATATCAGCGAAGCCAAGACCTGTCCACTCAACGTGAAGTTTCAAGTAGAAGACTTCAGCGAAAGTTGAACTTTATCACTCGATGATAAAGATTTATTCAGTGAACGCTGATCATGAAGCTTCCTCTACAAGTTACTTTTGTCTTATCCCCTTGCACGTCTCCGTACGATCTGTCAGAACGGACACCCCTTTTGTCTAGAATCGTATAACCAACTCTGATTTTGCATTGTTCATCATGCGGCCACTAGGTTGTCTACTGAAGTCAAACCATGCAACCAACTAGCGACTGCCACGTGTAAAGTTGTACTGTTGTGCATTAAATGCATGTAGTATATAAAGGAAACCCTAGTTCATCTCATAAACACCTTCGGCCATTCCTTCTCCTTGCTGAAACTGTGTGTTAGAATATTTGTCTTTAATATTCTTATTTTCTCTCTATCTTAGTTCTAGTGCAAGAAATCTTAGTGATTCTCTTAACTTGTTTAGATTAGGTTTATTCCTTAATCTTGTTCTGCAACAAGTTGTAAATTATTTGATACATATCAATAAACAATTTAGAAAAGTAAAAATCGTGTGTTTGTATTCAACCAACCCCCTCCCCCCTTCTACAAACTTGTATAACTCTTTCGGGACCAACAATGACAGGTAACAAAATGTTCCCTTTAAACTTTAAAGAAAATACTTTGTTCTCCTTTAATGTTTCTTCAAGGCAACACTCTATGTTATGGCACCATAGGTTTGGTCATGCAAACCTTGGATACTTGAGTTATATGCAGAGACACAATCTTGTGAAGGGAATGTCAAGCATAAATAAGATTGAAGATGTTTGTGAATGATGCATGATGGGAAAGCAAACAAGAGAACCATTCCCTCAAGAAGGAGCCTGGAGAGCCACCAAACCATTAGAACTCATCCACATAGATGTGTGTGGACCTATGAAAACTCCCTCTATTGGTGGTAACGGGTACATGCTTACTTTTATAGATGATTACAGTAGAAAACTATGGGTGTATTTCTTAAAGGAGAAATCGGATGTCTTTGAAAACTTTAAGGCATTTAAGACTTATGTTGAGAAACAAAGTGGTCACATGATAAAGACAGTAAGATCAGATGGTGGAGTGATAATGCCGTTGTACGACATTATTTTGATCCCGAAATCGGTCTGTTTGTTGTCAGGTTCCAAGTAAAATAGTAGAATTTAATGGTTTTGATGAGAAAGTACAGGTTTTTATGAATGATTGATGAAGGAAGAGTTTTTGGATCAATCGGAGCAAGTTGGCAACTTTCCTGAGCAAAAAAGAGAAAGTCAGATTTTAGGACCAAACAGTGCCCTGCGCACCTGTATGCGCGCCTCCACACGCGCCTCCATACGCGCAACCTTCTGCCAACACATGCTCCAGTCCTCTGCGCGTCTCTATGCGCGGTTCCACACGTGCCTCCATACGCGCCAAGCCCCTGAGCATTTTTATTCTATTTATCGGCTAGGGTTGAGGGGATTATTCATCAGTTACGTTTTGGGACTTTCTCTGGGCGATTTTGGGAGCTAAGAGGCGATTTTTGAAGGCAAGTAGACGGCTAGAAATATCAATTAACGAGAATCACAAGGCGAATCGAGTACGTTCATCGGCGGCTTAAGCTTTTCAGGGAGTCTTTAGTTTTTATTTCTTGTAGAACAAACATGTTTACTTTCGTTTTAATCTTGTCATTTCTGAGTTTTGAAACCCCTAATATGAACTAATCCGTTCATGTTGGGGGGTTGGTTTGAATCATGGTTGGATAATTGTTTAGCTTTACAATAGGTATGATTGATTTAATATAGATGGATGACATGTGTGGAATTGTTCTTAATGCTTGTAATAGTCGGATCAACTATTATTTGATTTTATGAATCTTTAATCTTCGAGAAAAGTTTTGAGGTTTTGATTAATTCTTCATGTCTTGGTTGAATTTGAGATAGTAATATGACGATTCATCCTTTGTGGCTTTTAATCATTAATTATTCAAATACTTTTGTTAAGATCGAAAGATGATACAATGTGTTGAATGATATTGCTAGAGCTTGATAGAGTATAGTAATGGAATGTGATTATGCCTGTTATCCTGAAGTTATGTCAATCGTATCAAATCTGTTGGCTAAGTGATTGTTTACCTGAGGAATCGAACCCTCCAACTCTCTCTCTCTTTTCTGAATTAATTAAAGTTTTAATTCGTGTTCCGATAATCAACAAACCAAATCAATTTGCATTAGTCTAGTTAATAATCTATACAGTCATTGTGGTACTTGACACCTGGTTCCTTTGGTTCGATACTCGTACTTTCTGAGTACTATTACTTGATTCGACCCGTACACTTGCGGTAGATTTAGGGGGTGTAAACCCGCCTATCAAGTTTTTGGCGCCGTTGTCGGGGAACCTGTTTTGTGTGAATATCACTACCAGCTGTAGAAATTATTACATTAGACACCCTGTCTTTAATTAATTTCAATTTGCTTTAAAAGTTCATTTATATTTGGGTTTGAGGTTTTATCTTCTCCGTTTCAGGTTACCTCTTGGTTTATGCCAAGAAGGAGACTATTTCGGGAGTTAGTACCGATTGACCCGGAGATAGAACGGACTGCCAGAGACCTGAGACGACAAGCACGAAACAGAATGGCTGACATCAACATCCACGTTCAAGATGATTGGGAAGAGGGGATGCCCAACAACAATGGTCCTCCATTGAACAATGGTCAACCACCTCCAAATGCAAATGCGAATCATGGTCTCAACAACGACGTCAACCATAACGTCAACAATAATGTCAACCACGGTGTTGGCAACAACAACAATGTTAATCATGGCGTCAATAACAATGTCAACAATGGTGTCAACAACGGGATCAATCATAATCTCAACCATAATGTCAATCACAATGTCAATCATCCACCACCGCCACCGCAAAGGGTACCAATGAGAAATTTCGCCAACCCGAACATGGGAGCTGCACAATGAGGACCATATGCACCTCCGATAGCTGCTAACAATTTTGAAATTAAACTTGGCACCATCCAATTGGTGCAATCGAACATGTTTGGAGGTGCAGCAACTGAAGACCCCCATGCACACTTGCGCGCATTCGAAAAGATATGAAATACTTTCAAGGTGAATGGGGCTGATCAAGATTCGATCAAGATACGGTTGTTCCCGTTTTCATTGAGGGAACGAGCCACTACTTGGGAATAGAATATACCACTGGGGTCAATTCGAACTTGGAACGATATGGTTACAGCTTTTCTCAACAAGTTCTTTCCACCGGGGCGAACGGCTCAACTGTTATCCGACATCACGCATTTCTCGCAATGGGATCAAGAGTCTTTGTACGAGGCATGGGAAAGATACAAAGCGATGCTCAAGAAGTGTCCACATCATGGGTTACAAGAGTGGATGATTATCCAAACATTCTATGTGGGATTACACCCTCAATTTAAGAATGACCTCACAGCTGCTGCAGGTGGATCCTTAATGAACAAGTCCTATGAGGAAGCGGTCGATTTGATAGAGAATTTTGCAGAACATAGCTATTCCACTCCAAGATCCGCTGTTCGGAAAGTTGCAAGTGTGCAAGAGACAGAAGAGTTGAATGCTATAAAGGAACAATTGAATGCGTTGACTAATCAAATGAGAGGAGCAGCTATTCAACCAAATGTTCAGAATGATATGGGTGGTCAAAACCAACTCATGAATCCTCAAGACTATCAATCGCCGGAACAAGTTCAATTTATTCAGAACCGGAATAATCGGCCGAGGAATGACCCATTCTCTAACACCTATAATGAGGGATGGAAGTGACATCCTAATTTTTCTTGGAGTCAACCTCAACAAGGCCCGGGCAAGGAAACGATGGGACAACGGCAACAACAGCAACAACAGTATGGTAACAATTCGAACTCTTCAAATTCTTTTCAGTCTAACAATGTTTATCGTCCCCCAGGTTACAATCAGAGGAAACATGATGAGGGACAATCTTCAGAAAAGAAGCCGGATTTGGAAGACATGATGATGAAATTCATGTCAAAGATGGAAGGTGCAGTTGAAGGATTAGCTGGTACGGTGAACACAGTAAAATCAACCACGTATCAAAATACCGCTTCAATCTGAATGCTAGAAAGACAAGTGGGGCAGATTTCTGAGGCCTTACAAACCCGACCTCCCGGACAATTTCCAAGTCAACCCGAAAAGAAGGGTGGAGATGAATGTAAAGCCATCAGTCTGAGGAGTGGCAAACAACTCATTAGAGACCCTACGAGAGACCCTTCGCCGAAAAGGAATGACACCAAAGTGAGTGATGTTGAGCCGGAAGATATGGAGGAAGAGAAGATGGATGAAGAAATGGAGATGGAGAAGACGGAAAGTGAAAGAAGAAAGGAGAATGCGACTGTTCCCAAGAAAGCGCCTACTAAGCCTGTCACACCATCGGTACCATATCCCAGTAGGCTAAAAGCCTACAAGGATGATGCAAACTTTGCTAAATTTCTTGAGGTGTTTAAAAAACTGCATATTAACATTCCTTTTGCAGATGCCTTAGCACAGATGCCATCCTATGTGAAATTTCTGAAGGATATTCTCTCCAACAAGAGAAAGATCGAGGAGCATGCCACGGTTGCACTTACTGAAGAGTGCAGTGCTATCATTCAGCACAAGCTTCCCCCGAAGCTCAAGGATCCAGGGAGTTTTACTATCCCTGTTCAAATAGGCAATTCTGAATTTAGTAAAGCTTTGTGTGATCTTGGAGCAAGTATTAATCTAATGCCGTTGTCTATTTTCAGGAAACTCGGGCTTGGAGAGGTGCAACCGGCCAGAGTGACACTACAGCTTGCTAACAGATCCATCAAGTACCCGTATGGTGTAATTGAAGATGTGCTGGTCAAGGTGGACAAGTTTTATCTCCCAGTCGACTTTGTGATCCTCGACATGGATGAGGATAAAGAGATACCGTTGATTATGGGTCGACCGTTCTTAGCCACAGGAGGAGCGTTGATTGATGTGAAAGGAGGGAAACTCACGTTACGAGTGGGAGAAGAAGAACCCGTGTTCAATGTCTTTCGAGCAGCGAAGCAGAAAATGCAATACAGTGAATGCTACCGGGTAGATGTCTTGGAATCTCTGATTAGAGAATCATGTGGGGTGCAGTTTGGTCAAGATCAATTGGAAAGTGTAATCATGGGTACGATAGATGGTGCAGAAATTGAAAGTGTGATGCAACTGAATGCATTGCCAAGCCATAGAGGTCCAAGAAAACCGACTGTTGAGGATTTGGGTGAACCAATACCCAAATCTCAACCCTTATCTCACACTCCTCCCAAGCTCGAGCTGAAACAATTACCATCCCATCTTGAATATGTTTTTTTGGGGGAAAAGGAGTCACTCCCGGTCATTATTTCATCTAAGTTGAAAACCGAAGACAAAGAGAAGTTGCTGAGAGTCCTACGTGAGCATCAAACTGCAATTGGTTGGACAATAGCCGATTTAAAAGGCTTAAGTCCAACTTTCTGCACACATCGTATAAATCTTGAAGAAGAACACCGACCGGTGGTCCAACCTCAGCGCCGACTAAATCCCAACATGAAGGAGGTGGTCAGAAAAGAAATCCTTAAACTATTGGATGCTGGAATCATTTATCCAGTACCTGATAGCCCATGGGTCAGTCCAGTTCAAGTGGTGCCAAAGAAAAGAGGTGTCACAGTCGTTCGAAATAACAACAATGAACTCATCCCCTCTCGGACAGTCACGGGGTGGAGAGTTTGCATTGATTATAGAAGGTTGAACGATGCCACCCGGAAAGACCATTTCCCATTGCCATTCATTGATCAGATGATAGAGAGATTAGCGGGACACGAGTATTATTGATTCTTGGACGGGTATTCGGGATACAATCAAATACCGATTGCTCCTGAAGATCAAGACAAGACCACGTTTACATGTCCCTATGGGACATTTGCTTATAGAAGGATGCCGTTTGGGTTATGTAATGCTCCCGCAACATTTCAGAGATGTATGATGGCGATCTTTTTGGATATGGTAGAGTGCACCATGGAAATCTTTATGGACGACTTCTCGGTATTTGGTCCATCATTTGATTCTTGTTTGTCTCATCTGGAGGCCGTTTTGAAGAGATGCAAAGAAACGAGTCTAGTGTTGAATTGGGAGAAGTGTCACTTTATGGTGACGGAAGGAATAGTGCTTGGGCACAAGGTGTCAAAAGAGGGAATAGAGGTGGACAAGGCCAAGGTGGCGGTGATAGAGAACTTACCATATCCGAATTGTGTCAAAGGGATTCGAAGCTTTTTGGGACATGTCGGTTTCTACCGGCGGTTTATAAAAGACTTTTCTAAAATCACTAAACCTTTATGTGATTTACTGCTAAAAGATGCCAAGTTTGATTTCACTGATGATTGTGTTTTGGCATTTGACAGGTTGAAGAAAGAGTTGATTTCTGCACCCATTCTTACAGCACCTGATTGGAGTCTTCCATTCATAGTGATGTTCGATGCAAGCGATACAGCAGTCGGAGCGGTCTTGGGGCAAAGGAAAGACAAGAGAATGCACGTAATTTATTATACCAGCAAGACTTTAGATGAAGCTCTAGTTAACTATGCCACAACCGAGAAGGAGCTATTAGCGGTGGTTTATGCATGTGAGAAGTTCAGATCGCATCTGGTGGGAGCAAAGGTAATCGTATACACGGATCATTCGGCCTTAAAGTATTTGATGACCAAAAAGGATGCCATGCCGAGGCTCATCAGGTGGGTGTTATTACTTCAAGAGTTTGACCTGGAAATTTTGGACAAGAAGGGTAATGAAGGAGAGGAGAAAGATAGAACATCCATCAATGACACAATCCCAGATGAGCAATTATTTAAGGTTAGTCATTCTGAACCGTGGTATGCAGATTTGGTTAACTTCTTGGTAGGAGGAGTGGTGCCTTACAACATGAACTCGCATCAAAAGAAGAGATTTCTCTTTGAGGCCAAGAGGTATTACTGGGATGAGCCGTACTTATACAAGATGTGTGCAGATGGGATGATTCGGAAATGTGTATCGGATGAAGAGAAGGCCGACATTCTTACTCATTGTCATACATTAGAATGTGGAGGCCATTTTAGTACTGATAAAACGGTGGCCAAGATTCTACAATCCGGATTCTTCTGGCCATCGATGTTTAAGGAGACAAGGGAATTCATTTCCAAATGCGACCGGTGCCAAAGGACAGGCAATATAACGAAGAAGGATGAAATGCCCATGAAGATATTCATGGAGGTAGAGTTGTTTGACGTATAGGGGATAGACTTCATGGGGCCGTTCCCAAACTCATACGGGAATGAGTACATTTTAGTTGCAGTCGATTACGTCTCCAAATGGGTTGAAGCAATCGCAACGCCATCGAATGATTCCAAAGTTGTAATCAAATTTCTGAGGAAGCACATCTTTTCACGCTTTGGGGTTCCGCGGGCCTTAATCAGTGATGGGGGTAGCCATTTTTGCAACCGGTATCTTGATGCGGTTCTCAAGAAGTACTCGGTCAAACATCGCATAACCACACCATATCACCCACAAGCGAATGGATTGGCAGAAGTTCAAATAGAGAGCTAAAACACATTTTAGAGAAAACGGTGAATTCTTCACGCAAGGATTGGTCATTGAAGCTTGATGACGCTCTGTAGGCATACCGGACTACATACAAAACACCTTTGGGAACTACACCATACCGGTTAGTATATGGGAAGTCTTGCCATTTACCAGTGGAACTGGAATGTAGAGCATTTTGGGGAATAAAGCAGCTAAACATGGAGTTAGATGCGGCCGACAAGAAGAGACTATTGCAGCTGGGTGAGCTAGAGGAACTCAGGCTCGATGCATTCTAGAATGCATTGATCTACAAAGAGAGGACCAATAAATTCCACGACCAGAACATTCGCGAGAAGGTAATCACTCCAGGTATGAATGTGTTGTTGTTTAACTCACGATTGCGTTTGTTTCCAGGAAAGTTAAAGTCCCGGTGGTCTGGCCCGTTCAAAGTGATAGAAGTATTCCCATATGGAGCAGTGGAGTTAGAAGGAGCTGATGGGCAGAGATTCAAGGTGAACGGACAACGAGTCAAACCGTACCTAGGAGGTGAGATCTCGAGCATTGCAAGCATATATCTTGACGAGCCGGGAAAGTAAGTGATTGGAGAAGTCGTGCCACGACAGAAAATACGGCGCTGGGTGGGAGGCAACCCGCCATAGGTTAATTTGCAATTTCTATTTTGTTTTCTTCTTTGTTATTTTTGTGTGCTTTCTTTTGTTTTTGTGTGTTTTTGTTTTTGTGTGTTTTAGGTGTAATTCTTGACCCCTGAGAGCGTGCGTAATGATAACCTATGGAAAGCGAACAGTGAAAAAGAAGGCCAAAGAACAGTGTTCTGCGCGTTTGGAGGCGCTGGTACATCCGCGCAACCATCCGCGCAGACCTCTGGAATGTTAAAAAAAATTGCACTGCGAGCCTCTCCGTGCTGATCCATCCACGCCCACAACCGCGCAAAGATATGTTCGGATAAGCAACCAGAGCGTTGCGCGTCTCTATGCGCGTCTCCAAACGCGCGGCCAAACGCGCCGACCCTCTGCAGGGAAGCCGGATGTGACGTCATTGTTACGACACCACCACTACCACCTTTCGATCGACTTACCTACAGAGCGCATGTCAATGCGGAAAATCGGTTCGATCGAAAGGAAGTCGCTAATAGAGAGAGAGGTCGTATGCGCATTCCAGCGGTAGTGGATGACATGGATGCCGATGATGCTGATGATGTCGACTACAATCCGACGACTGATATGGAGGAAGTGGAGCTTGGATCTGACATACCGGGGCTAGCGCAGCAGATATACCATTTGCAGATTCAGATGAATCGGAGGTTTGACGCACTAGAAGGAAGGAGGTACGTGATGGACGATGGGAACTCGCATGCACCGAGCACTTCAAATCAAGATGAAGCGGGCCCATCAAATCCAAGGAGAAGAAGGCGTCAATAGGGTAATCTTTTTATAGTTTTGATGATTTGGTATTGAACAATTTGTTTATCTTCATTTATGCTTTTAGTTGGATGACTGTACCGTATCGCTATTTCGTGATTATTTCGTGTATGCTATTTGGTTCCATTGGGGACAATGTTTGTGTCTGGTTTGGGGTGGTTTGTCGAGTATATCATTTGTTGATCTCAGTGGATTGAACAATAACCTTGTTTTTAGTGATGAGTGGGCGACTTTTTAGCATGATTTAGTATGCGTTTTCGAAGACACTAGTTTTGGGGGGAGGATTTAGAAGGGATAATATAGCACGAGGTTGGATCTAGGTAACTGCACATATTAGAGACATTAGTGGAGACCACCCGTGAGTCTGTTGAGCCATACATTTGCTAACTTCGATTCTGAGACACTACACACTACTCGATACACTTCTACTTTAGTCTTTTGGTCGTTGTTATACCCTGATCTTACTATAACTTGTATCTGTTATCAAAGATATCCATAGGAATAGGAGTGCAGTTTTTGCCTATCTGTGTGAACAAACCATGTGCAAGCTTTTTGGTTGCTGCCATTTCCACTGCTGTTCATAACTCAAAGTACCCAAAGGAAACCCGTTGTAGCACCCCCAGTTAAAAAAAAACCACAAATCCAGCAACTCAGTCATAAAGGAGTCTGCCAAAAAAAAAAACTGAGGGGTCAGTTCAGGGAGTTTAAAGGAAGAGTTGAGAATTATGAGCGAAAGAAAATGGGAGGGTCACCCAATTATAATCAAACATCCGTCTGAGGATTGTAAATCATTTGACCTCCATCCAAAAGCAGCAACCAGGGCCCATTCAAAGATCTAAGTTCAGCATGGTGAGTTTCTAAAAGAGTGGCGAAGCAACATTTCTATGTCCTAGTCTTGATAGTGGATTCCTTCTGAGATCAATTTGTATACAACTGTGCGTTCTTGTTTAAATGTTGTTCATGCTTGCTTTGTGAATTCTTGTACCCAACTTCTGAAAGCATGACAACATGTGTGAAACCTAGGGCTCGAGTGAAGAGAGAAAACCTTGAGGTAGGGTCAAGGCGAAATCCTCTCTAAGTGTGTGTTTATTCTAGGTACACTCAAGTGTGGTGTGGTCCATGATAACTCCCTTTCCCAAAGTTGTGCTGTTTAGAATCCCATATCTAGGTCTGCTGGGGGTGACCATCTCACAAGTAACTCGTGGTGGTTGTTGAGTTGACTAGAGATCTCTAATGATATTCTCGACAACACGAAATTGCGATTGTTTGGTTGGTAGTTGAATGCTTATCTGTGTCGCTATCTTTCTTGGGGACAAGCAACGCTCGATTTGGGGTTGTTGATAATGCCGTGGTACGACATTATTTTGATCCCGAAATCGGTCTGTTTGTTGTAAGTTTCCAAGTAAAATAGTAGAATTTAATGGTTTTGATGAGAAAGTACATGTTTTTTATGAATGACTGATCAAGGAAGAGTTTTTGGATCAATCGGAGCAAGTTGGCAACTTTCCTGAGCGAAAAAGAGAAAGTCAGATTTTAGGACCAAACAGTGCCATGCGCGCCTGTATGCGCGCCTCCACAGGCGCCTCCATACGCGCATCCTTCTGCCAACACACGCTCCAGTCCTCTACGCGTCTCTATGCGCGGTTCCACACGCGCCTCCATACGCGCCAAGCCCCTGAGCGTTTTTAGTCTATTTGTCGGCTAGGGTTGAGGGGATTATTCATCAGTTACGTTTTGGGACTTTCTCTGGGCGATTTTGGGAGCTAAGAGGCGATTTTTGAAGGCAAGTAGACGGCTAGAAACATCAATTAACGAGAATCACAAGGCGAATCGAGTACGTTCATCGGCGGCTTAAGCTTTTCAGGGAGTCTTTAGTTTTCATTTCTTGTAGAACAAACATGTTTACTTTCGTTTTAATCTTGTCATTTCTGAGTTTTGAAACCCCCAATATGAACTAATCCGTTCATGTTGGGGGGTTGGTTTGAATCATGGTTGGATAATCGTATAGCTTTACAATAGGTATGATTGATTTAATATAGATGGATGACATGTGTGGAATTGTTCTTAATGCTTGTAATAGTCCGATCAACTATTATTTGATTTTATGAATCTTTAATCTTTGAGAAAAGTTTTGAGGTTTTGATTAATTCTTCATGTCTTGGTTGAATTTGAGATAGTAATATCATGATTCATCCTTTGTGGCTTTTAATCATTAATTATTCAAATACTTTTGTTAAGATCGAAAGATGATACAATGTGTTGAATGATATTGCTATAGCTTGATAGAGTATAGTAATAGAATGTGATTATGCCTGTTATCCTGAAGTTATGTCAATCGTATCAAATCTGTTGGCTAAGTGATTGTTTACCTGAGGAATCCAACCCTCCAACTCTCTCTCTCCTTTCTGAATTAATTAAAGTTTTAATTCGTGTTCCGATAATCAACAAACCAAATCAATTTGCATTAGTCTAATTAATAATCTATACAGTCATTGTGGTACTTGACACCTGGTTCCTTTGGTTCGATACTCGTACTTTCTGAGTACTATTACTTGATTCGACCCGTACACTTGCGGTAGATTTAGAGGGGTGTAAACCCGCCTATCAAGGAGAGTACAACTCCACCAATTTCCTTGACTTCTTTAAAGAAAATGGATCCATCATCAAATGACCACAAGGTATACCCCTCAGCAGAATGGGGTAGCATAAAGACTAAATAAGACCATTATTGAGAGGGCAAGGAACATGTTGAAAAGTAAGCATATGGACAATTCATTCTGGGCAGAGGCAGTGGCCTGTGCATGTTATTTAATGAACAAAACCTCAACAAAAGGTCTCTCTAACATGGCTCCACATGAGGCTTGGACTGAATTTAAGCCTACTGTGGGACATCTTAGGACCTTTGGATGTGTATCTTATTCACATATCCCTGAACAAAAGAGGAATAAGCTTGATGAAAAATATGAAAAAACATATTTATTGGTTATAGTGATAGGTCTAAAGCTTACAAACTTTATAATCTTATCACTAAGAAAACCATAATTAGTTGGGATGTTGTATTTGAAGAGGGAAAAGATTGGAATAACCCATCAAGACAAGGAAATGATAGTTCATAGGTTGTATTGATGAAGGACAGAAAGAAACTCACTAGGACCAAGGGGATCATGATCCTGATGTTCCAATAAGCTCTCCTACAACCCCCATAACTTCTCAGACTTCTGAAAGTCCAAACACTCACATGGATACCACTGAATGTCCCCCAAGAAGAGGGTACAGAAGCCTAAGGGACATATACAATGATTCTAGAAGCTTGGAATTTAATGACACTGCAGACTTTGTTTTATTTTCTGATGCAGATCCAATGTCCTTTGAAGAAGCATGGAAAGAAGAAAAATGGAGGGATGCTATGGACAAAGAAATAGAGGCCATTATGAAGAATGATACCTAGGAATTGGTAAGCCTTCCAAGTGGCCATAAATCCATTGGGGTCAAGTGGGTATATAAGACTAAACTAAATGAAAAAGATGAACTTGACAGATTTAAAGCAAGGTTAGTAGTAAAGGGGTATAAGCAGAAATATGGAATTGATTACCAGGAAGTGTTTGCCCCTGTGATTAGATTAGAAACAGTAAGGTTAGTTTTGGCTTTGGCTACACAGAATAGATGGAAAGTGCACCAAATAAGCTTGGGTGCGGCCTCGCCCACGACCCCTAACTCTCCTAGTCGCTGAATTCTTTTGTTGCGACAATTCTCTCTCCTCAGGAGCCTCCACGCTCCACGTTCGACGGGTAACACGAGTTTTCTTCTGTCCTCGGTTTCCCCAAGTTGCCTCACCCACCTGAGTGGTAGCTCGTCGGGGTTCCTTCCCAAATATTTTCCCACGGCCTCCTCCTCTCCCACGAGTGGCCACTTGTCTCGGAGGGTCCACTGGTCCTCTATCGGGATTGCCTCCTCGACCAACACTGACCTACTCCTTAAAGTTATTTTCCAACATATTTGCTTACTGAAATAACACAATTAAACAACTTAAGACAACGACCAAATTAACAAGGCAAAATAAGCACATACATGTACCTGTAAATTCGCAATTACACTGGCTAGATGTAACTTCGAACTTACCTTACATGACAGTTCTCACTACCCAATTACTCATGTCCCTGTTGAGGTCTCTCCTAAGGCCTTCCTAATTCTCAGTTGTGCCTCCGAATTCCACAGTTTAAGTTTAGGCCCGTCCGGTCACCTAAACCCCTTAAACTATTGTTCTGATACCAACTGTAACAATCCACACATTCGAACACACCAAAACTACTAAAATATATGTAAATAAACGCCAAAACGACCCCAACTATAATAAGTCACACATACGAGTTACATCACTAAGGTTCGCGGAAATAACCAAATTACAGCTGAGAAATTTAAAACATAAGTCTAGCTGGAAAGTCTAACATAATCTACCAAAATTATAAATGCTCCTCTAAACGCAAGCTCCAATCTTACATCTTGACTTTGCCCATTTTGGGAAAGCCAGTCTATTATGAGAGGCCTATCGGACGCCGCCCTCCAACTGAAAGCTTTATCCCTGACCATCGCCTTACCACTCCAACACCTATAGATCCATCCATGGTAGTTCAACGGTGGCGGTGGAGGAGGAATCCACCGAGACTCTGATGCTAGTTTATGCAGTTGTCGTCCCTCTTCTTCCTTCTCAGTTGGCGACAATAACCATGGTTCGGCCGCCAATTCACAATTACACACGGATCCTACGAAAGCCACGATGTTCTACCATCAACTCTTACGTCTCCGTTGTCACAAATAAGTGACCGAAAAAAGAAACATGTGAGGAAGACGACGGTGACTCGTCGGAATCCATTCCAATATCACAAATATTACAAAACAAATAACGAGAAGAACAACCCGGGAAGGGGGAAGAACAACCTGGGAAGGGGGAAGAACCAACGATGGGGAGGAGGCGCTCTGAAGATTAGAGAAGACGAGGGATTAGGGCGTTGAATTGAACTTTTACAAATATTACGTAATTGCTTTGGAACGTCCAAAGTGGTTGTGAGATTAGGTAGGCACTTTCACATATATTACAAAAATGCCACATTGTTTTTGTGCCTTTGATTAAAACCATTAAATGAATTGGATCGGTCCTTACAGTCCTCAATCTTTTTTTGGTCCTCACTAGATTTAACCCCTATATATATATATATATATATGGAGAGGTTCAATTGAGAAATGCTAAGTATATTAGAAATAGAGAAGTAATCTTAGACATTCATTCGGTCAACATTTGCTGCTTTGACCGAGAAGCGGCGAATAATTCCTCGCGTGGTCTACACAAGATAGAGGGGTAGCTTCGTAAAATACGCAAGACGAGTTTATATATGAACATGTGTGATTCACATACGTTCATATGTGAACCTATGTAATTCACATATGAACTCTTTTTAACTAATTGACATATGAACCTTTGTGATTCATATATGAATCAGTTAATTAGTTCATATGAGAGTCAGGTAATTAGTTCATATGTTAATCACAATGGTTCAAATGTGAATCAGTTAATTAGTTCAACTGATTCGTATATGAACCTACAGTTAATCAGTTCATATATGAAACACAAAGGTTCATATATGAATTAGTTAAAAAGTGTCCATATGTGAATTACATGGGTTCACATATGAAAATATAGTTCAAATGTTAATCACACGGGTTCATATATGAACTCGTCACGTGTATTTGTAAAAGTTACGAAACTGCCCTTCTATTTTGGAACAGCTGTAACACCCTCAAAATTGAAAAAAATAACTACTAAAAACTTCGATAAAATAAGCAAATGAGGATAAAAATATCTTCTGCAACCCATCCTTGGAAACACCTCAAAATTTAAAACGTAACAACTCCCACAATTAATAACTCAAGTCATACAACATGACCAAATAAAGTCGGCCGTTACTTAACCCAAATACATGTTGCTATTCCCAAAATAAATGCGGAAGACTTCCCTAAGCAATTCATCTCTCGAGCACACTACTAGCACTCATTTCTTTATAGTGTCACTAGAACTATTCCTAACCTGAACCTGTTGCACATGCCGACAAATAAAAAGGTTAGGCTAACGCCTAGTGAGTTCAAGAGTTTACATCATGATTAAATAATTTGTTAGACAAAAATGATGCAACTTAAATCATGATTTCCCAAAAGAAATTTGTATTAAATATACCAACAACCCATTTTCCAAACGCATACAAATTCCGTGACGAAAGCTCCAATGAAAATCATTTCTCAACAATGGACTCATATCCAAAACTCACTCAAGATGTGAATAAATATTAAATTTCCAAATAATATCAACGCGAATAAAGCTCCAATAATCGAAACATCCAAACAAGGATGAGGCATAATATATCGCCCATAAATCATGGAAAACAATCCATATAAATATAATACATCACCGACAACATGGATAAAAGAAATACCTGAAAAAACACCTTTCGGTGACGGGGGAGACCCGATTTCATCGAATGTGGTGGATACACAAGTTAAACCACAATTATAAGTTACAAGCATGTTTCATGGATGGAAAAGCCTATGACATCAACCCTATCCATGTATTTAGTCAATCTTGGACATCAACCCAAACAGGATCTTTAGTCCATGGAGACATCAACTCAAACCGAGTCTTTAGTCTAATGAGACATCAATCCAAACCGGATCTTTAGTCTATTGTGACATCAACCCAAATCGGATCTTCAGTCAAGTGAGGCATCAACCCAAACCAGATCTCTAGCCTAGTGAGACATCAACCCAAACCGGATCTTTAGTCAAGTGAGGCATCAACCCAAACCGGATCTCTAGCCTAGTGAGACATCAACCCAAATCGGATCTTTAGTCCACGGAGACATCAACCCAAACCGGATTTTTAGTCTATTGAGGCATCAACCCAAACCGGATCTTTAGCCTAAAACCACCAAGTTCAACCCAAACTGGATCCTTACCTTGGGATCTCACCATCCAAAACAAACTTGTTTAATTTAGAAATTTACACATGACTCCAAAAGAATAACCAACGTATTCAAATCATGTAATTCCCAAATAAGATGCAATACATGCAAATCATAACCAAAGCTCTACATCGAGCTGTCAAAATCGGACAAATGTCCTCAAGACCCAACAGAGTCAAAAACCGAGCCATAAGCTTAAAGATCAAATGACCATTTGTTAAAAGTCAACATATGCAAATGAAGTGTAACTAACCCACATTATGCAAATACATGCTCCAAGGCATGACTAGCTCAAAACCCCTTCATTGCCACTTTCCAATGATGTCAAACCATATATACATATATACTCGTATACTTTATAACCTGATAATGTATATAATTCGCAATGGTTTATAAAACCCAAAAAGTACCAAGAGTGCATAAATGCCAAATGGTATTCACTTATGAGACAAAACACTCAAAAGAGCATGTTCTCAAATAAAATGCAATTAAGTGCATAACACATCCAAAGCTCCATCTCGAGCTACTAAAACCGGCAAACACCTCAAAGACCCATTTGAGTAAAAATCAAGCCCATAGAGGCAAAATAAACGTTTGGCTAAATACGCGAGTCATCACAGTTACATAAACCAAAATACATCGTTACCCAAAACCTTTGTCTCTTCACTCTCAATTGGCCTTCGACCCAAAATCAAAAGGTTTATAATTCCCAAAATATTCATATGGTCGAGATTGGCCAAAATCCACAACTCACACGTTCACATTTTCAAAACGTAACATATCATAAACTTTGCATAATCTCCACAAACACTAAAAGTGTATTTTGACCAAACAACATCCACTTGTGAAATAAATTAACAAAACACTTTCATTCGTGATTCATATATCAATTACCCAAAAATCCCAAATGTGGGTGTTTTACAAGATTTGTAAAGCTTAACACTTCAAATAATCAAAACCCACTAAATAACTCAACAATTGATAATTTTATGCAAAACACATAAACACTTTAAAATAAACATTTTGGCATGTACAACGTTTTCACAAATCAACTTGAACTCACCTTGCTAGATTTAGGCTAAATCTATATTTTCCCCAATATGAGCACTTTTGAAGAAACTTGGGTCTTCAAGTCAAATCTTCCAAAAACCTAGATCCATAAGTTCCAACCTTCAATATTCATCCCCAAACACCTAAAAATCATTCTCCAAGCATTTAACATCAATATCTCAACTTATACTAAAACACTAATTTTCGTAATGAAGGAAAAGAAGATTATTACCTCAACCACAACTTGAATCCACCAACCAAACACCTCTAGGTTACCAACAATGAACCTCAAGCTCCAAATCTCCAAAATAGACAAAAAGGTTGGATGAAACCCTAGAAAGCTTTGGGTGCAGAAGATGAAGTCAAAGGGTTTCAAGATTTGTTTTCCCAAAACATGGTAGATGAAGGAATAACTTGCAAATCTCGAATCTTGTTGCTAAATGGCTCAAAATCGACTTGGGCTTAGGGTTTTCGGTTCGAGAGAGAATGGGATGGAGGGGGAGAAGTGGGAAATGAAAAATGGGGTTAAAAGGGTGAAAATCGCGTTTTTATACTCCAGGTGTGTTGGTCCCGAAGGATTATACAAGTTTGTAGAAGGGGGGGGGGGGTTGAATACAAACACACGATTTTTACTTTTCTAAATTGTTTATTGATAAATCAAGACAATTTACAACTTGTTGCGAAACAAGATTAAGGACTAATCCTAATCTAAACAAGTTAAGAACACTAAGTTTCTTGCACTAGAATGAAGATAGAAAGGAGATAAGGAAATTATGAGTAATAACCTAACACACAGTAGTAAGGAAGAATAAGAAGATGGCTGAGCACACTTCATTTCTGAAGTAGGGTTCTTCTTATATACTGCATGCATTTAATGCATGGCAGTATTGCTTTACACGTGGCAGCCGCTGAGTGGTTGCATGTCATTGACCTTTGTAGACAACCTTAGTAGCCGTATGGTGCACAGTGTAGAATCAGAGTTTGTTGTACGATTCTACACAGAAGGGATGTCCGTTCTGACATTTCGTATGGAGACGTGCAAGGGGGAAAGACAAAAGTAACTTGTAGAGGAAGACTTCATGATCAGCTTTCGTTGAATCAGTACTTTATCAGCGAATGATAAAGCTCAGCGATTGCTGAAGTCTTCTACTTGTAACTTCACGTTGAGTGGACAAATCTTGGCTTCGCTGATATCTGCATCAGTTCATTAGTAGACTTGTCGCTGTTCTTGAGCTTGATCTTCGACTTCAGCGTAGAACATATGTTGACGTGAAACTTGTCTTCAGGTATCATAAGTAAACAACTTACTTATCAGCAATTATCATAGAGACTGAACAGGCTCAGAGCTACTGGATGAATAGTGTTTGCTGAACTTTAAACTTAAAGAGCGAGAGTTCCTATCAGCGGTACTGTAAAGTCTTAGTACTTATCAGCGATAGAGAAACTCTAATACATATTGTTTACTTACAATTTTCACTAAGTGTTTTAAGAGAGGGTCATTATCAAATCACTGAGGGTTTGGATCAACAATCTCCCCTTATTTGATTATGACATAGCAACAAAGAAAATTGCTAAGTATGAAAACATAAGGATAAAAAGAACTCATAAAATATTTGTCCCTTTTACTGTTTTCTGGGATCTTTTCAGTACTGATGGAGTAAAGTACATTCGCTGAAAATTTTCTTTAAACTTCGTAAAGATTACAAAGGGAAGTGGAAAAATTACAAGTACAACAAATAAAATTACAAGTACAGAAGATATAGACAGATAAGGATAGAAGAATTATAAGAGAGATCCTATCCGTCAATGGGTTCTTCCTTAATGATAAGTTCATCAAGGGTCTTTGATGTGGGAATCATCCAGTCAGGGACTGTTACTCCTTGATCCTTTTTGTTCTTTGCTTCTTCAAATATCAAGGGCTTAAGGTATCGAGCCTGAAGGTCGCGTCTGAATTCACACCAGTAGATGAGGTCTCTGAGTTGTTCGATGGGAGTGATGGGAAGCTCAGAGATGCGTTGAAAGTGTTATCTTCCATCATAGTCTAAAAAGAAGATACCATAGGGTTCACTTAAAACTTTTCCAGGGATGAAAGTTTCACCAGGAGGTAGAGAGGTGTCAAGCGCTGAGAGGTCAGGGTCAGGACCAAGTACTTCAGCACGAGAGAAACCAATACCTGTTTCGTTCCGAATAGGAGGACCTGAACCTGAAGGTTTCAGATTTTTCTTTGCAGAGGCCCTTCTTTGTTGAGTTGGAAGAGGAGAGGGAGGAGGAATATCCACAGCAGAAGAAACCAAGTCGATCTGAGAATTTACAATCTTCTCGACATGGCTCTTGAATTTTGAGTGAGATCGCTGAATGGCTATTCGTATCTCCAACCATTCAGAGAAACCAAACTTCTCTAATGAAGTAGCGTAAAAGGTTTTCTTGGTCTCGTCTTCTCTGAATACGTCAACTTCAACAACAGGAACGTCTATAAACGATTTTCCTCTGATACTTACCTTGTTGATTCTGGATGGTCGAGATCGATAGTTCAGTCTTTCGTTGCACCATTCCAAAGTAGAATCAGATACCTTGGTCTTTTCTTCAACGATCATGTGGATGTCTTCCCATAACTGACGTTGGACTTCGATGGGAGTTCTTTTCAGCGCTGGGTCTTTCACCGATTGTTGGGCAAGCTGGATGGCAAGAGCCTTATCTTTTTCTTCAGCTTCCTTCTTTTCGGCGAGTAATCTTACAGCTCTGAGGTGATCAGTGAATTCTTTCTTCGTATGTCTGAACTTTGTAGGAACAAAAATTTTGTCACGAGGAAGAATCATTCGCTGATCTTCAAGCTGTTTGATCATTGCATCTCTCTTTTCTTGATCCTCTTCACTTAGCTTTTGAGGAGCCAAGGAAGGTCTGTTTTTGCTAGAGAGAAGTTGTTCTTCAGGTTCATCGGTCTCAGTGATTAAATCCAAGACCAGGATTATTTCTTCAGCTCTTGTGGCTGGGATTATTGTTGGTGTAGTTGTAGGAGCTTCAGCGGGATCCTTAAACAGGGGAGAGGACTAGCTGAAACACAGCGATTGTTTAAGTAAGAACATGGGAAGAAAGAGATAGAGAAAAGAATGGGGTTTAAGTGTATAGAGGTTTTACGGAGAGGAGAACTGAGATTGAGAAGGGATAGAGAAGAGATGCAGTATAAGGGAAGAGAAGATATTGTACCTGACAAGCTGGCTTAATCTGAAGGATAGCCAGATTGCCTTCGGCAGCGAGGCCTTTGTTTTTGCCTTTGTCAGCTTCAGACGCTGCAGGCTTTGTCTTGGCCGTCTCCCCTAAAGGTTCTTTTATCGAAATCCCTTTCTCAGGGGCCTTCTTGGGCTCAACGAAGAAGAAGTCATCATCATCATCATCTTTACGGGATGATGATGGTTCTTCATCATCGATATCGATGGGTTCTTCGTCTTCAGCTTCTTCTTCTTCTTCAGACTCGATTTCATCAGCGTAAGGTTTGGTCACATCAGCAACGGCTTCTTTGTGTTTCTCTTCGAGTTACTCCCCCTCAGATGCAGAGGGAGGTTTCTCGGTTCCCTCAGGGTTTCCAACTCCCTGAGGTTTATCAGAAGAAGCAGCAGCAGCAGTGTTATTTGTCTCCCCTTCATCAGCATGGGGATGACCTTCTTCAACATTCTCCCCCTCATCCTCATGATGAGGTAGGGAGTTAACAGCATCAGTAGTATGAGAATCACTGTCTTCTTGGCCAGTGAGTCCCATACAAAGTTCAACCACTGCTAATCTGTCGTCGAGGCTAGATATAGCAGGGGCGAGTTTTCGAAGATCCTTCTTATCGGCCTGAGTAAAGTGAGACTTTGGGGCGTCCAGGCGTTTGAGTATCTGCTGAAGGAAATCTTTGATCGTGGTGACCTCACATTTAAGAGTACCAACCTCTGTCTTCAATGATGTGACTTCATTGGACAGAGTGGTGAAGTTTTTTGCGAGGGTGGTGTTGGTGAGGTTGAGATTCTTGACGTTGGTGGAGGTTTCAGCGAAGGTGGTAGCAAAAGTTCCTATGCTGCCATCCACCTTCTCCATATCAGCTTTGGAGGCTTTCGTTTCAACAACCTCGGTCAGCTTTTTGAGGTTCTCTCCAGCGTCTGTAACCGCTGAAGAGTTTGTGCAGAGAGTGGTGTTGTAAGATTCCACCTTTGTTTCCAGGGCCTTCAGGGAGGTATTGATATCCCCCAAATTAGGACCTGAAACAGTTATTAACTTATGAACAGAGGAAAGCTCAAACGTTTGGGGTTGAGAGAGAGAAGTGTTTTGGATAATGTGTATACCTGCAGGCGGGTTGGCGAAGTTTTCGAAGCCTCGTAACCCTGAGAAAGTTTCATAGTCGTCTTCAATAGTTCCCTGACGACTGGAAGTACCTACAGGTCGTGTGTTTTGTCCTATCATCCTCTGAAGATGTTCAGCAGTAGTGTCGCTGAGGATGATGTTTGTTGAGGAGAATAGGGGAAGAGTTTGAGTGACCAAAGGAGAGGTGGGAGGAATGATGGTTGAGAATGATGGTTGGGTGCGGGGTTCATCGTTGGATCCGCTGTCAATCACTTCAGTCACTAGAGGGACTGAAGGAGGTGGGTTCTGCTCCAAGTTTATAACTTCAGCGTTTAGAGACGCTGAAGTTGGGATGGAAGGGGTGGCTTGATCAGCTGTGGCAGAGCGTACCACTGAACTATCCATCAGCTCTTCAAGATGAGCTGTGGAGTCTTCAACATGTGAATGTTGGGGGGGGGGTTGCTCCTTGGTTTTCTTGATCCTTTTAGAACCAAGTTGGGAAGTAGATTGTTTCCTTTTTCGAGAAGGAGTGGAGGGTGCAACTTGGGTATCAGCCGTGGGGATTTCCATTGAATGAGCCGCAGACGTAGAAGAAGGAGGATTAAGAAAAGATAAAAGAGTAGTAAGACGTACCTCATTTGCCAGCGGCTTGAAGTCGAGCACCTTAGGGCAAACCTGAGAGAGTCTCAGATCACCCGCTTTTGGGTACTTGTCCCTAAGTCCCTGTTGAAAGACGGCGCTGATGAATCTGGGATATGGAACCCATGAAGGTCTATCAGCCATATCTACTCTGAATGCAAGGTCGTCATAGATGATCGAGGCCCAATCAACATGTAGACCTTTCAGCAATGCATAGCCCATTGCTTGCTGAGGTTGAGCAGCTTGATCAGAGGAGCCACTCTTCGCTGTCATGCAGCTTATCAGGTGTGTGAAGATGAAGTTCATCTCGCTTGGCATTTTGGACTTCTTGATCAGGGTCAGTTTCTTCTCAATCTCCTTGTCCCTCCCTATGTCCCATGCGTAACCCATTGCATCAAAGAATGCAGTGATGGCTTCCCTATCAGCATGGTTTTTGTGGTTTGGGAGAGAGACAAAGGGTTTTTCTTTGGTGGCAGTGGGTAGGCTGAGTGCTCGCCTGGGTTGTGCCAAATTTGGTGTCACAGAGAATGACATCAAGGAGTTTCTTAGGGTCTTTGGATGAAGGAACCTGAGTGTGTCTGGCAGTATACCAGAACTGAGATAGAAGGAATTTATGGGTAGGGGTACGAAGGTTAAGGCTTTGAATAAGCAGCAGGTTTGGAGAAAATTCACAGCTTCATTCAGAAGTGTGACTTACTTTCGAGGAGGAAAATCGAAAAGCGCATAGAGGTTGTTTGATTTCGAAAAGTCTACTTTCTCAAGCGTAAACTTTACCTGAGGAGCCTTTGGTAGAGTCAGTTTCTCCGTTGCAGGAGATTTCTCAGTGGTAGGAGCAGTAGCTGAAGATGCCATTTCTGTTTAACATATATAAACATGAAGAAGAGATGAAGAATAATGTCTTAATGTGGAAAGAATTTCCACTAAGATGTTGTCGAATTTTGTCCATTTCATTCAGACAAAGATGTCTTAATGAAGATTAGGGTTTTCTTTGTTTTGAATAAGAAATACAAAATAGTAAATGCCTTGTTTCCCAGTTTCCTTTAGAGAGAAGGATTCTGGAAAAACATATGAAGAACAAGTTTAAGATTTTGAGTTTAAAACTTGAAGAACAATCTCGAAGATTGTGTCCATAAAACCATGAAAGAAATGATTTCATTTTAAGAAGTTCATTTGTTTGATCCGTTAAAAGCAATAATAAGATCATAAACAAGGTAAAGTAGGTAAATAATAAGAATATTAACCTTACAAACATTGAAGAAGATGAACAGTTTTCTGGAAAACTCGAGTTCAAAATGCAACAGTAGTTTTTCTTGCTTGGAGAAGAAGTTCGTGTAAAGGAAAAATATAAACTCGAAATAGTTTATATAGAGAGAATAGAAAGAGAAAATCTTGAGCGGGAAAATTTGTTCATGATGACACGGACACGTGTTTGCATTTGATTGGAAGGTAAACGAAACGTGCACACGTGTGTCAGAAAAAGAACGTGCCAGGGTTTATCCGTTGTGCTGATGTCACAAACGCCCTTTCATATTTTAGGATGTCTCTGAGGTTTTGAAAGCTCGGGGACATTTTGAAAACATGAGGCACTGAATAGAAATATCAGTGTTAGTTTTAGAAATTTCAAAGTATCGTTGTTAAGGAAGAGATATTCAGCGATGTGATTTGTTTTGAAATATTGCATTCATTTGCGAACGTCAGCGAGTAAAGAGAGAACATACCTTGATATCAGCGAATCAACTTTGTTTAGAGAGAAGATGATAGAATGGGTTATATAAGTTGGTTTTATCCGGTCGCTGATCAAATGTGAACCACTAAAAATTTTACTCTTCAAAGTTCAGCATTCCATGCTCGCTGATGAGAAAGTTGAATCTTGTCTCATCAAGAGGTTTGGTAAATAGATCAGCTAACTGAAAATCAGTTGGGATAAAATGAAGTTCTATATCACCATTTATCACATGATCTCTGATAAAATGATACCCGATTTCGATATGTTTGGTCTTTGAGTGTAGCACTGGGTTGTTGGCTATAGCGATGGCACTTGTGCTGTCGCAATAGATTGGAATTTTCAAGAGCTGAAGGTCATAGTCTAGTAGTTGATTTCTCATCCATAAGACCTGACAAAAACAGCTTCCAGCGGCTACATACTCAGCTTCAGCAGTTGAGGTGGATACTGAGTTTTGCTTTTTACTTGTCCAACTCACCAGCTTTCCACCCAGGAGCTGACAGCCTCCTGTGGTGCTTTTCCTATCCAATTTGCAACTTGCAAAATCACTATTTGAATAGGCGATTAGATCAAACCCTGAGTCTTTGGGATACCAAAGACCTAGGTTCGGAGTACCCTTAAGGTAACGAAAGATTCGCTTTACAGCGATCATATGAGATTCCTTAGGTTCAGCTTGATATCGTGCACACAAACAAGTTGCGTACATAATATCAGGTCGGCTAGCTGTAAGATACAAAAGAGAGCCGATCATCCCACGGTATGTCGTGACATTAACAGGTATTCTAGAAGAATCCTTGTTTAGTGTCAGCGGCGGTGCCATAGGGGTTTTCATAGCTAAACTCTGAGTTAAATCAAATTTCTTCAGCATATCTTTAACATACTTTCCCTGATTTATGAAAGTTCCTTTTTCATTTTGCTTTATCTGAAGACCAAGGAAATATGTTAGCTCACCCATCATACTCATTTTATACTCTGCTTTCATTCTATCAGCGAAATGAGTACACAGGTCAGGGTTAGTAGAACCAAATATAATGTCATCAACTTAAATATCTGAACGAGAATAATATGACCTTTTACTTTCCTGAAGAATAGAGTCTTATCGATTTTACCACGCTCAAAATTTTCAATATGGAGATAAGTAGAGAGAGTGTCATACCATGCACGAGGAGCTTGCTTTAAGCCGTAAAGTGCCTTATCCAGTTTATAAACATAACCTGGATGCTTAGGATCTGAGAATCCTGGAGGTTGTTCCACATAGACTTCTTCATTCAGCTTTCCATTGAGAAACGCTGACTTAACATCCATTTGATACACTTTGAAGTCTTTGTGTACAGCGTAGGCAAGAATAGATGAATAGATTCTAGTCTTGCTACTGGAGCAAATGTTTCGTCGTAGTCTATACCTTCCTCTTGTCTGTATCCCTGAGCAACAAGACGAGCCTTGTTGCGGGTTACAGTTCCATGTTCGTCTAACTTGTTTCGATAGACCCATTTAGTGCCTATCACTGTCTTGTCAGTTAGTCTTCGAACAAGTTTCCAAACTTTGTTTCTTTCAAATTCTGTCAGCTCTTCTTGCATAGCGCTGACCCATTTTGGACTTGGAGGGCATCATCTGTTTTCTTTGGTTCAATCAGAGAAATAAAGTTAACATATAAACAAAGGTTACCTGCACTTCGTCGAGTCTGAACACCAGCGTTTGGATCACCAAGTATTTGATCAATAGGGTGATTGATAGTCCATCGCTGAGCCGGAGCATGAATCGCTGACTCAACCTGAACTGGAGGGGCTGAAGATGAGGCTTCAGCAACTTCTGGAATATAAGCCAAGAGAGGAGTAGGTGCAGATGTCATCATATTCACTGATTGCTGAGAAGTAGATGGAATGTCTGAGATAGAAGGTTCAGAAGCAGGCATAGTGTTTAAAGGAATAGTTGAGACCCATGAAGTTTCAGCTTCACTAGTCTGCATGTTTGGGATGATAGTGTTGATCCAAACCCTCAGTGATTTGATAATGACCCTCTCTTAAACACTTAGTGAAAATTGTAAGTAAACAATATGTATTAGAGTTTCACTATCGCTGATAAGTACTAAGACTTTACTGTTCCGCTGATAGGAACTCTCACTCTTTAGAATAGATATTCATCTAACATTGTTCATCATCTTATAGCTCTGAGCCTGTTCAGTCTATGAGATGATCGCTGATAAGTTAGTTGTTTACTTATGATCCCTGAAGACAAGTTTCACGTCAACATATGTTCTACGCTGAAGTCGAAGATCAAGCTCAAGAACTAGCGACAAGTCTACTCATGAACTGATGCGGATATCAGCGAAGCAAGACCTGTCCATTCAACGTGAAGTATCAAGTAGAAGACTTCAGCAATCGCTGAACTTTATCATTCGCTGATAAAGATCTGACTAAACGAAAGCTGATCATGAAGTCTCCCTGCATGTTACTATTGTCTTACCTCCCTTGCATGTCTCCGTACGAACTGTCAGAACGGACATCCCTTTTGTCTGTAATCGTACAACAACTCTGATTCTACATTGTGCACCATGCGGCTACTAAGGTTGTCTACAAAGGTCAATGACATGCAACCACTCAGCTGCTGCCACGTGTAAAGCCATACTGCCTTGCATTAAATGCATGCAGTATATAAGAAGATCCTTACTTCAGTTTTGAAGTGTGCTCGGACCATCTTCTTATTTCTCTCTTATTGTTAAGTTATTATTCGTAATTTCTTTAACTCTTTCTAGTGCAAGAAACTTAGTGTTTCTCAAGACTTGTTAAGATTAGGTTTATCCTTAATCTTGTTCCGCAACAAGTTGTAAATTGTCTTGATTTATCAATAAACAATTTAGAAAAGTAAAAACGTGTGTTTGTATTCAAACCCCCCCCCCCCCCCCCCCCCCTTCTACACACTTGTATAGCCCTTCGGGACCAACAAGTGGTATCAGAGCGGATTTGTTTAATCTCATAAACAAGATCTGATCTATACTAAGATTTCTCTTCCTAGCTATTTCTGAAAATGGCTACCAATACAAACACCAACAATATTGACAACGGTTCTCTTGCAAAACCTCCTAGATTCTCCAGAGATAATTTTAATCTATGGAAAAATAGGATGACTCTCTTCTTAGAAGGTGTAGACCCTACTATGCCATACTATCTTGAAAACGGCCCATATATTCCTATAAGAATTGATGCTGCAGTTCCAGCCGCTGAGAATAGACCTGCTATTCCAGAAAGGTTGATTCCCAAGGAAATTCATATGTGGACTGATGAAGATAAGAAGAAAGTGGCTATCGACACCAAAGCCAGATCCATACTCTACATGGCTCTTCCTGACGAAGTCTACCATTCCCTCATGAACCTGAAAACCTCAAAAGCTATGTGGGACACAATCTGTGTTCAGTATGAAGGTACTTCTGAAGTCCAGGACTCTCGAAAGATCAACCTGGTAAGACAGTATGAAAGTTTCATTTGTGGAAAGAATGAAACTCTCTCTGGAGTACACCAACGTTTTCACTGCTTAATAATAGATCTGAAAACTATTGGTAAGGAATATTCTAACTTTGAAGTACTGACAAAGTTCTTAGAATGTTTACCTGAAAGCTGGGACAGTTATTCTATGTGTCTCAAGCTGTCAAAGGATCTAAAATCAATGACCCTTTCTACCTTATATGGCACGATGCTGAATCATGAGCAATCGAGTCATCTTAAGAAGAATCTTGTAAAAGATTCCAAAAGCACCCCTGTTGCTTTAATCTCAGAGTCACCTTCCACTCAGCGATCGACTATCACTGTCACTGAGTTGGAAACTAACTCTGAAAGATCATCAGACTCTGACGTTTCAGATAATGATGAAACTCTGGCATTCCTGGCTAATAAGTTCAGGAGATTTGCTAGAAATAGTAATTTCAAGAAGAACAAACCTCTTTCTATTACTAACAAGCCAAGATCATCAACCCCTGTTGATAAGGCTACTGCTACTTGCTATAACTGTGAAAAGATAGGACATTTTGCTAGCGAGTGCAGGTCAAAGAAAGTCTCTAGACCCTCAGCTTTTCCAAAGAAAAACTTTACTCACAGGACTAGAGATGAAAAATACAAAAAGCTGAAAGAAAGGTATTCAAAGCTGAAAACCTTTAAGAAGAAAGGCAAACGCCTTATGGCTGACTATGATTGGGCTGCCTCTGTCGAAGAAGAATCATCTGACTCTGAAGATGATGATGAAGCCAATCTATGTCTCATGGCCAAACTTGAAGATGAGGAAGAAAATTCTGACATTCCCTCTACTTCAACCTCTGCTACTAAGGTATCACCTTTCTTCTTTACCAATATTTTAAATATTGATGAAGCCGATAGTCTTCGAAAGATCGATCTCTTGACTAGAAGTTTATATGAAGCCATGAATGGCAAAACTTTGGTTGAAAATCAAAACCTTGATCTCGCTGAACAGCTTAAAAACTGTCACCTTCAAATAGAAAATCTTTCTAAAATTGAAGAAGATTTTAAAGATCAAGTTCACTTAAATCAGCTAGTCAAAATCGAGCGCGAAGAAGCTACCGCTGCATTAAAAGCTGAAAAGCTACTGTTGATGGATGGTATAATTCCTCAACAAAGATCACTGAGATAATTAAGTCTCAGAGTCCCCTGAGTGATAAACGTGGTCTTGGTTACAAAGCTGATACTCTAGAACCAACCACTGGCCGTTCCATGCTTAAATTTGGAATGTTCGTATCCTCTATCCCTGACACTTTCTCATCTCAGTGTTCCTCTTCTAAACCGCCTATCCCTGAGGAAATCTCTACCTTAACTTCTAAAGGTAAAGAAAAAGTTGTTTATCCAAAACCTACCTCAGTCTTTAAAAACAAAGGTAAAGAAATTGCTTTTAACCAACATCCTCAGAAGGGTACCTCTGTACCAAAGCTGAACGCTTCTAAAGCTTCAGTGACTTATCCCTCTGGTTCAAAGAATAAGATCCCTGGATTTATTCAGCGTGGATCTATTCAGCGATCTACTCCTAGAATCAAAGTGGAAATTATTGGTAAGAAATCCGAAGAACTGAATGTTCCTCCCATTTCAAAAGCGAATAGCTTACTTGGTGCTGGTCCTTCTAATTCAAAATCAAAAGCTCAGCATGCAAATGGTCCTAGAACTACTTTTAGTTATAGGAAATGTTATCATTGTGGACTTACCAATCATATTGCTAGTAAGTGCCCCACAGCCACCCAAGCTGAAAAGATAGCTAAGGTGAAGATCATTGCCCCCAAGGCAAAGAAGACCACTGAGGTTAAGAAATTAACCAAAGTGAAGACTGACAAAGCTGAATCTTCAAATGCTGCGAAGACTGATGAACCTTCCACTTCCTCTTCTACCCCCACTGACAAGTGTATACACATGGTTAAGTGGGTACCCAAGTAAAACTAATCTTCTTTTATAATGCAGGTTAAGAAGGGTATCTGGTATCTCGATAGCGGATGCTCTAGACACATGACTGGTATGAAGAACATGCTCACTGAGTACAATGAAGAGAAGGGTCCCTCTGTAACTTTTGGTGGAAATGGAAAAGGACATACCCGAGGGTTTGGTGTACTCTCTAATGGTACAACAACCTTCAGAAGAGTCGCATATGTTGAAGGGCTGAAGCATAATCTTCTAAGCATCAGTCAGCTTTGCGACAAGGATAACAAAATAATCTTTACTAAGGAATCCTGCTTTGTCACTGACAAAAAGGAGAAGATAGCTCTCAGCGGTTATCGTTTGGAAAATGTTTATGTAATAAACATGGACTCAACAACCACTGAGAACTCTTGTTTCTTCTCAAAAGCCTCATCTGATGTCAACTGGCTATGGCATAAGAGGCTCTCTCATCTCAACTTCAAGACACTGAACACTCTATCTTCAAAAGAGTTAGTCACTGGTCTACCTCAGCACACTCATACGCAAGCAGACCAAAGCAAGCTTTAAGTCAAAGCAAGTTTCCTCGGTGTCATCTCCTCTACAACTTCTCCATATGGATTTGTTTGGCCCTAATAACAAGCAATCCATCGCTGGAAAGAAATATACACTGGTCATAGTTGATGAATTCTCTAGATATACATGGGTTATGTTTCTCCGTTCTAAGAGTGACACCCCTAAAGAACTCATCACCTTTGTTCGGAAAATGGAAACCCTGAACAACTTGACCATTCGCTCAATAGGGAGTGATCATGGACTGAATTCAAAAACAGTTCTCTAGATTCCTTCTTTGAGAGTAAGGGTATTTCTCACAACTTTTTCTCAGTGAGAACACCGCAACAAAACGGAGTCGCTGAAAGAAGAAATAGAACTATTATTGAAGCTGCACGTTCAATGCTCAGCGATTCTCACCTGCCTACTCAGTTTTGGGCATAAGCTGTCAACACTGCTTGTTTTACGCAAAATAGGTCGCTGATAGTCAAAAGATTTAATAAAACAGCCTATGAACTCTTTCATGGGAGAAAGCCTTCAATTAGCTTTCTTCACATCTTTGGATGTCAGTGTTTCATAGTAAACAACAGAGATGCCCTTGGAAAGTTTGATCCTAAGGCTGATGACGAAATCTTTCTTGGATACTCCTCAGTCTCTAAAGCCTTCAGAGTCTTCAATCGAAGAAGACAAACCGTTGAAGAAACTATTCACGTCACTTTTGACGAATCCCGTTCAGCGAATTCTCGACCATCTGCTGATACTGAAGAACTGAATCAATGGATGTTTTCTCATCTTGGTGATTCAGAAGAAATTCCCACTCCTCATACTCATACCGTTGAAAATGATAGTCCTACTATCATCCCAAACATGCAGAATAGTGAAGCTGAAACATCATGGGTCTCACCTGTTCCTTTAAACACTATACCTGCTTCTGAACCAAATGTCTCAGACATTCCATCTACTTCTCAGCAATCAGTGAATGAGATGACATCTTCACCTACTCCTCTCTTGGCTGATATTCCAGAAGTTGCTGAAGCTTCATCTTCAGCTCCTCCAGTTCAATTTAAGTCAGCGACTTATGCTCCTGCTCAGTGATGGACTGTAAATCACCCAATTGATCAAATCCTTGGTGATCCAAACGTTGCTGTTCAGACTCGACGAACTGCAGATAATATTTGTTTATTTGTTAACTTTATTTCTCTGATTGAACCAAAGAAAATAGATGATGCCCTCAAAGATCCAAACTGGGTCAGCGCCATGCAAGAAGAGCTGACTGAATTCGAAAGAAACAAAGTTTGGAAACTTGTTCGAAGACCAACAGACAAGACATCGATAGGCACTAAATGGGTCTATCGAAACAAGTTGGACGAACATGAAACTGTAACCCGCAACAAGGCTCGTCTTGTTGCTCAGGGATACAGACAAGAGGAAGGCATAGACTACGACGAAACATTTGCTCCAGTAGCAAGACTAGAATCTATTCGTCTATTCTTAGCATACGTTGTACACAAAGACTTCAAAGTACATCAAATGGATGTTAAGTCAGCATTTCTCAATGGAAAGCTGAATGAAGAAGTCTATGTGGAACCACCTCCAGGATTCTCAGGTCCTAAGCGTCCAGGTTATGTTTATAAGCTGGATAAGGCACTTTATGGCTTAAAGCAAACTCCACGTGCATGGTATGACACTCTATCCTCTTATCTCCAAATTGAAAATTTTGAGCGAGGTAAAATCGACAAAACTCTATTTTTCAGAATAGTGAAAGGTCATATCTCTCTTGCTCGCTGACGTTCGCATGTGAATGTAAGATTTCAAAACAAATTGCATCGCTGAATATCTCTTCCTTAACAGCGATACTTTGAAATTTCTTAAACTAACACTGATATTTCTATTCAGTGCTTCATGTTTTTCAAAATAGTCCCTGAGCTTTCAAAACCTCATAGACATCCTAAAATATGAAAGGACGTTTGTGACATCATCACAACGGATAAACCCTGGCACGTTCTTTTTCTGACACACGATTGCATGTTTCGTTTACCTTCCAATCAAATGCAAACACGTGTCCGTGTCATGATGAAAAACTTTCCCGCTCGAGTTTTTCTCTCTCTCAAATCTCTCTATATAAACTATTTCGAGTTTATATTTTCTCTTTACGCGAACTTCTTCTCCAAGCAAGAAAAGATTTACTGTTGCTTATTTCCAGAAATCTGTTCATCTTCTTCTTCGATTACTAGGTTAATACTCTTATTATTTACCTGCATAACTTGTTTCTGATCTTCTTATTGTTTTTAACAGATCAAACAAAAGAAACTTTTTCTAAAATGAAATCATTTCTTTCATGGTTTTATGAACACAACCTTTTCATGGTTGTTCTTCAAGTTTAAAACTCAAAATCTTAAACTTGTTCTTCATTCGTTTTTCCAGAATCCTTATCTAAAGGAAAATGGAAATCAAGACTATTACTGGGTTTGTTTTTCTTTTTCAAAACAAGAAAACCCTAATCTTCATTAAGACATTTCTGTCTGAATGAAATGGACAAAAATTGAAAAACATCTTATTGGAAAAGCTTTCACAATAAGACTGTATTTTTTATGATTCATGGTTGATATGTTAAACAGAAATGGCATCTTCTACTCCTGCTCCTACCGCTGAGAAATCCACGGCTGCAAAGAAACTGACTCTCGTCAAAGCTCATCAGGTCAAGTTCAAGCTTGAGGAAATCAATTTTTCAAAATCGAACAACCTTCATGCGCTTTTCGAGTTTCCTCCTCGAAAGCAAGTCACACATCTGGATGATGCTGTGAACTATCTCAAAACATGTTGTTTATCCACAGCCCTGACCATTACACCCCCTGCTCATCAATTCCTACTTTCTCAGTTCTGGTATACTCCCAGAAGAGCTCAGGTACCCCATGCCAAATACCCAACGAAGATCGTTGACTCCATTCTATGTGACACAAAATTTGGCACCACCAAAATCAACCCTGCCATAATTAGGAAAGCACTGAGCCTTCCTACCTCTACCAAAGAAAACCGCTTTGTCCCTCTCCCAAACCAGAAAAACCATGATGATAGGGAAGCCATCATTGCATTCTTCGATGCAATGGGTTATGCATGGGACACTTGAAGGGACAAGAAGCCTGAGAAGAAACTGACCTTGATCAAGAAGTCCAAAATGCCCAGCGAGATGAACTTCATCTTCGCACATCTGATAAGCTGCATGACAGCGAAGAGTGGCTCCTCTGATCAAGCTGCTCAAAATCAGCAAGCAATGGGCTATGCATTGCTGAAAGGTCTAAATATTGATTGGGCCTCAATCATCTACGACGACCTTGCGTTCATAGTAGATATGGCTGAAAGATCTGCATGGGTTCCTTATCCCAGATTCATCAGCGCCGTCTTTCAACAAGGACTTGGCGAAAGGTACCCAACAGAGGGTGATCTAAGACTCTCTCAGGTTGGCCCTAAGGTACTCAACTTCAAACCGCTGGAAAATGAGGTACGTCTTTCTACTCTCTTATCTCTTCTCAATCCTCTTTCTTCTACTTCTGCAGCTCATTCAGTGGAAATACCCACCGCTGATACCCACGCTGCACCCTCCACTCCTTCTACAAAAAGGAAACAATCTACTTCCCAACTTGGTTCCAAAAGAATCAAGAAAACCAAGGAGCAACCCCTCTAGCATTTACATGCTGAAGACTCCTCAGCTCATCTTGAAGAGCTGATGGAAAGTTCAGTGGTACGCTCTGCCACAGCTGATCAAGCCACATCTTCCATCCTTGCTTCAGTGTCTCTAAACGCTGAAGTTATAAATTTAGAAATGAACCCACCTCCTTCAGCCTCTCTACAGACTGAAGTGATTAACAGCGGATCCAATGCTGAACCCCGCACCCAACCATCATTCTCATCCCTCATACCTCCTACTCAATTTTTGGTCTCTCCATCAATTTTCCCAACCTTCTCAGGGACACCCTTCATCGTACATGACTCAGCTGCACACACTCTGAATACGACGATGGATGCAAACTTAGGATCTGCAGGCACCTCCATGCGCCAAGGTACTCTTGAAGGCGACATGGAATTTCATTCAGGACACAAAGGGTTCGACAACTTCGCCAACCCACCTGCAGGTATAAACACAAGCCAAAACACTCCTCTCTCTCAACCCCAAACTTCTAATCTTTCCTCTATTCATAAGTTAATAACTGTTTCAGGTCCTAATTTGGGGGATATCAACACCTCCCTGAAGGCCCTGGAAACAAAGGTGGAAAATTACAACACCATTCTCTCCATGAACTCTTCAGCGGTTACAGACGCTGGAGAGAAACTCAAAAAGCTGACCGAGATCGTCAATACAAAAGCCTACAAAACTGATCTGGAGAAGGTGGATGGTAGCATCGCTCAATTTGCTACCACCCTCGCTGACAATTCAACCGCCACCACCTCTCTTTCAACAAACTTCACCTCTCTGTCCAATGAAGTCACATCATTGAAGATAGAGGTTGGTTCTCTTAAGGGTGAAGTTTCCACGATCAAGGCTGACGTCTCCGCCGTCAAAGAAATTGTTCAGAAAGTGCTCGATCGCCTGAACGCCCCAACTTCAAATTTTACTCAGGTCGATCGCAAAGCTCTTCAAAAGATCAATCCTGCTATAACTGGCCTGGAAGTCAGATTAGCAAAGATTGAAAACTGTGCTGGGATCTCTGGCCTGGAAGACAGAGACCAAATACATACTGCTGCTGAACAATCTGTTACCTCCCCCAACCATGATGTGGAAGAGGGGGAGAAGAATAAAGAAGACCTTCCCCATAATGCTGAGGGGGAGGGTATTGAAACTGCTGCTGGTACTTCTACTTCACGACCTCAGGGAGTTGAAAACCCTGAGGAAACCGAGAAACCTTCCTCTGAATCTGAGGGGGAGCAACTTGATGAGCAACGTAAGGAAGCTGCTGCTGACGTGACCGAACCTTATGCTGAAGAGGTCGAGTCTGAAGAAGAAACTGAAGATGATGAACCTGTCAACATCTCTGATGAAAAACCATCATCATCCCCCAAAGATGATAATGATGACGATGATGATGACGACTTCTTCTACGTCCAGCCTGTTGCAAAAGCCCCTACTCAAAAAGGGATCAAGATAAATGAACCTTCAGGGGAGCGGACCAAGACAAAGCCTGCAACGTCTGAAGCTGACAAAGGCAAAAACAAAGGCCTCGCTGAAGAAGACAATCTGACGATCTTGCTTCAAAAGCCAGTTTGTCAGGTACACTACCTTCTATTACCTTACACTGCATCCCTCCTCTATCCCTTCTCAATCTCAATCCTTCTATCCTTAAAACCTCTATACACTTAACCACATTCTTTTCTCTATCTCTTTCTTCCCAACTTTTCTTACTTAAACAATCGCTGTGTTTCAGCTAGTCCTCTCCCCTGTTTGAGGATCCCGCTGAAGCTCCTTCGACTACACCAGAAATAATCCCAGCCACAAGAGCTGAAGAAATAATCCCAGTATTGGATTTAACCACTGAGACTGATGAACCTGAAGAACAACTGCTCTCTCACAAAAACAGACCTTCCTTGGCTCCCCAAAAGCTAAGTGAATAGGATCAAGAAAAGAGAGATGCAATGATCAAACAGCTTGAAGATCAGCGAATCATTCTTCCTCGTGACAAAATCCCTGCTCCCACAAAGTTCAGGATCTCAAGGAAAGAATACGAGGATCATCTAAGAGCTGAAAGATTACTCGCCGAAAAGAAGAAAGCTGAAGAAAAAGATAAGGCTCTCGCCATCCAGCTTGTCCAACAATCGGTGAAAGACCCCGCGTTGAAAAGAACTCCCATTGATGTCCAACGTTAGCTATGGGATGATGCCCAAAGGATCGTTGAAGAAAAGACTAAGGTATCTGATACGACATTAAAATGGTGTAAAGAAATGCTGAATTATCGATCTCGACCATCCAAAATCATCAAAGTAAACATTAGAGGAAGACTGTTCGTAGACGTTCCTGTTGTTGAAGTTGATGTATTCAGAGAAGACAAAACCAAGCAAACCTTCTATGCTGCTACTTTAGAGAAGTTTGGTTTCTCTGAATGGTTGGAAGTGAAATTAGCCATTCAGGGATCGCGCTAAAAGTTCAAGAGCCATGTCAAGAAATTTTTAAATACTCAGATTGACTTGGTTTCTTCTGCTGTGGATATTCCTCCTTCCACTCTTCTTCCTCCTCAACAAAGAAGAGTCTCTGCAAAGGAAAGAAAGTCTCAGACTCAGGTCCTCCTATACGGAATGAAACAAGTATTGGTTTCTCTCGTGCTGAAGTTCTTGGCCCTGATGCTGATCTCTCAGCGCTTGACACCTCCCTACCACCTGGTGAAACTTTCATCCCTGGCAAAGTTGTAAGTGATCCCTATGGTATATTCTTTCTATATTACCATGGAAATCAACACTTTCAACGCATCTCTGAGCTTCCAATCACTCCCATCGAACAGCTCAGAGATCTCATATACTGGTGTGAAGTCAGACGCGACATTAAGGCACGTCACCTCAAGCCCCTGATCTTTGAAGAAGCAAAGAACAAAAAGGATCAAGGTATCACTGTCCCTGACTGGATGATTCCCACATCAAAGAACCTTTTGACGGATAGGATCGCCTTGTAATTCTTTCTATCCTTATCTGTCTACATCTTCTGTACTTGTAATTTTATTTATTGTACTTGTAATTTTTCCACTTCCCTCTGTAATCTTTACGAAGTTTAAAGAAAAATTTCAGCGAATGTACTTTACTCCATCAGTACTGAAAAGATCCCAGAAAACAGTAAAAGGGACAAATATTTTATGAGTTCTTTTTATCCTTATTTTTCATTAAATAGCAATTTTCTCTGTTGCTATGCCATAATCAAATAGGAGGAGATTGTTGATCCAAACCCTCAGTGATTTGATAATGACCCTCTCTTAAACACTTAGTGAAAATTGTAAGTAAACAATATGTATTAGAGTTTCACTATCGCTGATAAGTACTAAGACTTTACAGTACCGCTGATAGGAACTCTCACTCTTTAGATTAGATATTCAGCGAACACTGTTCATCATCTTATAGATCTGAGCCTGTTCAGTCTATGAGATGATCGCTGATAAGTTAGTTGTTTACTTATGATCCCTGAAGACAAGTTTCACGTCAACATATGTTCTACGCTGAAGTCGAAGATCAAGCTCAAGAACTAGCGACAAGTCTACTCATGAACTGATGTGGATATCAGCGAAGCAAGACCTGTCCATTCAACGTGAAGTATTAAGTAGAAGACTTCAGCAATCGCTGAACTTTATCATTCGCTGATAAAGATCTGACTCAACGAAAGCTGATCATGAAGTCTCCCTGCATGTTACTATTGTCTTACCTCCCTTGCACGTCTCCGTATGAACTGTCAGAACGGACATCCCTTTTGTCTGTAATCGTACAACAACTCTGATTCTACACTGTGCACCATGAGGCTACTAAGGTTGTCTACAAAGGTCAATGACACGCAACCACTCAGTTGCTGCCACGTGTAAAGCCATAATGCCTTGCATTAAATGCATGCAGTATATACGAAGATCCTTACTTCAGTTTTGAAGTGTGCTCGGACCATCTTCTTATTTCTCTCTTATTGTTAAGTTATTATTCATAATTTCTTTAACTCTTTCTTGTGCAAGAAACTTAGTGTTTCTCAAGACTTGTTAAGATTAGGTTTATCCTTAATCTTGTTCCGCAACAAGTTGTAAATTGTCTTGATTTATCAATAAACAATTTAGAAAAGTAAAAATGTGTGTTTGTATTCAACCCCCCCCCCCCCCTTTACAAACTTTTATAGCCCTTCGGGACCAACAGATAGTAGGACCATCATCATCAACGGTATGAGTATGAGGAGTGGGAATATCTTCTAAATCACCAAGATGTGAAAACATCCATTGATTCAGTTCTTCAGTATCAGCAGAGAGTCGAGAATTTGCTGAACGGGATTCGTCAAAAGTGACGTGAATAGTTTCTTCAACAATTTGTATTCTTCGATTGAAGACTCTGAAGGCTTTGGAGACTGAGGAGTATCCAAGAAAGATTCCATCATCAGCCTTAGGATCAAACTTTCCAAGGGCATCTCTGTTGTTCAGTATGAAACACTGACATCCAAAGATGTGAAGAAAGCTAATTGAAGGCTTTCTCCCATGGAAAAGTTCATAGGCTGTCTTGTTGAATCTTTTGACTATCAGCGACCTGTTTTGCGTAAAACAAGCAGTTTTGACAGCTTCTGCCCAAAACTGAGTAGGAAGGTGAGAATCGCTGAGCATTAAACGTGCAGCTTCAATGATAGTTCTATTTCGTATTTCAGCGACTCTGTTTTTTGGCGGTGTTCTCACTGAAGAAAAGTTGTGAGAAATACCCTTACTCTCAAAGAAGGAATCAAGAGAACTGTTTTTAAATTCAGTCCCATGATCACTCCTTATTGAGCGAACGGTGATGAGTTCTTCAGGTGTGTCACTCTTAGAACGGAGAAACATTACCCATGTATAGCGAGAGAATTCATCAACTATGACCAGCGTATATTTCTTTCCAGCGATGGATTGTTTGTTAACAGGGCCAAACAAATCCATATGGAGAAGTTGTAGAGGAGATGACACTGAGGAAACTTGCTTAGACTTAAAGCTTACTTTGGTATTCTTCCATTTCTCACACGCTGAACATAAGGACTCTTTGGCGTATGAGTGTTGAGGTAGACCAGTGACTAACTCTTTAGAAGAAAGAGTGTTCAGTGTCTTGAAGTTGAGATGAGAGAGCCTCTTATGCCATGGACAGTTGACATCAGATGAGGCTTTTGAGAAGAAACAGGAGTTCTCAATGGTTGTTGAGTCAATGTTTATTACATAAACATTTTCCAAACGATAACCGCTGAGAGCTATCTTCTCCTTTTTGTCAGCGACAAAGCAGGATTCCCTAGTAAAGATTACTTTGTTATCCATGTCGCAAAGCTGACTGATGCTTAGAAGATTATGCTTCAGCCCTTCAACATATGCGACTCTTCTGAAGGTTGTTGTACCATTAGAGAGTACACCAAACCCTTGGGTATGTCCTTTTCCGTTTCCACAGAAAGTTACAGAGGGACCCTTCTCTTCCTTATATTCAGTGAGCAGGTTCTTCTTACCAGTCATGTGTCTAGAGCATCCACTATCGAGATACCAGATACCCTTCTTAACCTGCAAACAAAGGAAGATTAGTTTGACTTGGGCACCCATTTCATCATGTGTACACACTTGTCAGTGGAGGTAGATGGAATGGAAGGTTCAGCATTCTTCGCAGCATTTGAAGATTCAGCTTTGTCAGTCTTCACTTTGGTTAATTTCTTAACCTCAGTGGTCTTCTTTGCCTTGGGGGCAATGATCTTCACCTTAGCTATCTTTTCAGCTTGGGTGGCTGTGGGGCACTTACTAGCAATATGATTGGTAAGTCCACAGTGATAACATTTCCTATAACTAAAAGTAGTTCTAGGAGCATTTGCATGTTGAGCTTTTGATTTTGAATTAGAAGGACCAACACCAAGTAAACTTTTGGTATTTGAAATAGGAGGAACATTCAGTTCTTCGGATTTCTTACCAATGGTATCCACTTTGATTCTAGGAGTAGATCGCTGAATAGATCCACGCTGAATAAATCCAGGAATCTTATTCTTTGAACCAGAGGGATAAGTCACTAAAGCTTTAGAAGCATTCAGTCTAGGTACAAAGGTACCCTTTTGAGGATTTTGGTTAAAAGTAATTCCTTTACCTTTGTCTTTAGAGACTGAGGTAGGTTTTGGATAAATAATTTTCTCTTTACCTTTTCGAAGTTAAGGTAGAGATTTCCTCAAGGATGGGAGGTTTTGAAAAGGAACACTTAGATGAGAAAGTGTTAGGGATTGAGGATACGAACATTCCAAACTTAAGCATGGAACGGTCGGTGGTTGGTTCTAGAGTATCAGCTTTGTAACCAAGACCACGTTTATCACTCAGGGGAATCTGAGACTTAATTATCTCAGTAATCTTTGTTGAGGAGTTATACAATCCATCAACAGTAGCTTTTTCAGCTTTTAATGCAGCGATAGCTTCTTCGCGTTCGATTTTGACTAGCTGATTTAAATGAACTTGATCTTTAAAATCTTCTTCAAGTTTAGAAAGATTTTCTATTTGAAGGTGACAGTTTTTAAGCTGTTCAGCGAGGTCAAGGTTTTGATTTTCAATAACAGTTTTGCCATTCATGGCTTCATATAAACTTCTAGTCAAGAGATCGATCTTTTGAAGACTATCAGATTCATCAATATTTAAAATATTGGTAAAGAAGGAAGGTGATACCTTAGTAGTAGAGGTTGAAGTAGAGGGAATGTCAGAATTTTCTTCCTCATCTTCAAGTTTGGCCATGAGACATAGATTGGCTTCATCATCATCTTCAGAGTCAGATGATTCTTCTTCGTCAGAGGCAGCCCAATCATAGTCAGCCATCAGGCCTTTGCCTTTCTTCTTAAAGGTTTTCAGCTTTGAATACCTTTCTTTCCGCTTTTTGTATTTTTCATCTATAGTCCTGGGAGTAAAGTTTTTCTTGGGAAAAGCTGAGGATCTAGAGACTTTCTTTGGCCTGCACTCGCTAGCAAAATGTCCTATCTTTTCACAGTTATAGCAAGTAACAGTAGCCTTATCAACAGGGGTTGATGATCTTGGCTTGTCAGTAATAGCAAGAGGTTTGTTCTTTCTGAAATTACTCTTTCTAGCAAATCTCCTGAATTTATTAGCCAAGAAAGCCAGAGTTTCATCATCATCTGAAGCGTCAGAATCTAATGAACGTTCAGAGTTAGTTTCCAACTCAGTGACAGTGATAGTAGATCGCTGAGTGGAAGGTAACTCTGAGAGTAAAGCAACAGGGGTGCTTTTGGAATCTTTTACAAGATTCTTCTTAAGATGACTCGATTGCTCATGATTAAGCATCGTGCCATATAAGGTAGAAAGAGTCATAGATCTTAGATCTTTTGACAGCTTGAGACACATTGAATAACTGTCCCAGCTTTCAGGTAAACATTCTAAGAACTTTGTCAGTACTTCAAAGTTAGAATATTCCTTACCAACGGTTTTTAGATCTATTATTAAGCAGTTAAAACGTTGGTGTACTTCAGAGAGAGATTCATTCTTACCACAAATGAAGCTTTCGTACTGTCTTACCAGGTTGATCTTACGTGAGTCCTGGACTTCAGAAGTACCTTCATACTGAACACAGATTGTGTCCCACATGGCTTTGGATGTCTTCAGGTTCATGACGGAATGATAGACTTCGTCAGGAAGAGCCATAGAAAGAATGGATCTGGCTTTAGTGTCGAGAGCCACTTTCTTCTTATCTTCATCAGTCCACATATGAATTTCCTTGGGAACCAACCTTTCTAGAATAGAAGCTCTATTCTCAGCGGCTGGAACTTCAGGATCAATTCTTATAGGAATATATAGACCATTTTCGATGTAATAAGGTATAGTTGGGTCTACACCTTCTAAGAAGAGAATCATCCTATTTTTCCACAGATTAAAGTTATCTCTGGAGAATCTAGGGGGTTTTGCAAGAGAACCATTGTCAATATAGTTTGTGTTTGTATTGGTAGCCATTTTAAGAAATAGCAAGGAAAAAGAGATTAGTATAGATAAGATCTTGTTTATGAGATTAAACAAATCTGCTCTGATACCACTTGTTGGTCCCGAAGGGTTATACAAGTTTGTAGAAGGGGGGGTTGAATACAAACACACGATTTTTACTTTTCTAAATTGTTTATTGATAAATCAAGACAATTTACAACTTGTTGCGGAACAAGATTAAGGACTAATCCTAATCTAAACAAGTTAAGAACACTAAGTTTCTTGCACTAGAATAAAGATAGAAAAGAGATAAGGAAATTACGAGTAATAACCTAACACACAGTAGTAAGGAAGAATAAGAAGATGGTTGAGCACACTTCATTTCTGAAGTAGGGTTCTTCTTATATACTGCATGCATATAATGCATGGCAGTATTGCTTTACACGTGGCAGCAGCTGAGTGGTTGCATGTCATTGACCTTTGTAGACAACCTTAGTAGTCGTATGGTACACAGTGTAGAATCAGAGTTTGTTGTACGATTCTAGACAGAAGGGATGTCCGTTCTGACATTTGGTACGGAGACGTGCAAGGGGGAAAGACAAAAGTAACTTGTAGAGGAAGACTTCATGATCAGCTTTCGTTGAATCAGTACTTTATCAGCGAATGATAAAGCTCAGCGATTGCTGAAGTCTTCTACTTGTAACTTCACGTTGAGTGGACAAATCTTGGCTTCGCTGATATCCGCATCAGTTCATTAGTAGACTTGTCGCTGTTCTTGAGCTTGATCTTCGACTTCAGCGTAGAACATATGTTGACGTGAAACTTGTCTTCAGGGATCATAAGTAAACAACTAACTTATCAGCGATTATCACAGAGACTGAACAGGCTCAGAGCTACTGGATGAATAGTGTTCGCTGAACTTTAAACTTAAAGAGCGAGAGTTCCTATCAGCGGTACTGTAAAGTCTTAGTACTTATCAGCGATAGAGAAACTCTAATACATATTGTTTACTTACAATTTGCACTAAGTGTTTTAAGATAGGGTCATTATCAAATCACTGAGGGTTTGGATCAACAAGGTGCCCGACGGCTAAAGTGACACGTGAGAGTGACACAAGTGTCACTTTCGCTGGGCACTCTCGTCGTGGTCCCATGGCTCTCAGTACAAAACTGGCGAGAGTGACATGCGAGAGTGACACAAGTGTCACTTTCTCTGGTCACTTTAGCCGAGGTCGTATCGAAAGTTGTTTTGGCCATAACTTCTTCGTTTTTGCTCCGTTTTCGCTCCGGAAAGGCCCGTTGGGTTCGTATTTGAATTCCCCATCCAACAAGACTATAAAATCTAGGATTTAATCCAAAATACTATTTTTCATATTTATCTTAAAATGTCGATATCTTCCAAAGGTCGGGGTGTTACAATCCTCCCAACCTTAAAAGAGATTTCGTCCTCGAAATCTGGTTCCCCTACACTCGAAGGTTATTGAACTCAACACTTATCATGTTCCCTCAGTTTCCAACTGAAATTCGAGTTTCGTTCTTGTGTCGGTTAACTTTGGCCATAGATTTCTCCCGAACATCGATGCCAAGAGGCTTTAACTTCCCACACCACCCCCAAACTAGAGGAGAAACATCCGAACAAACGTTTAACTTGTTAGAGTAGCTTCAATCCGCAAGACTTCGGTTGCCTCCCAACCTTAGGTGATCCATACTTCCCCAACGGTAGATCCTGACTTCCATTCAGCCCAGATCTATGCGCTTTTAAACTCTTCGTTCAACCAATACAAGGTTTGATCACTACCAAAACCAACAAAATTCCCCAATCCAACTGTTCCCGCTACCGAACTGCTCTTTACTTTAACGAATACCTTTAGTCACCAAACGGACTATCATTCTCGACCCAAAGATTATACGACTCCTAGAATACGCCCAATTACCAGTCATTCAACTGACAGATTCTTTTACCATTCAAGGAAAGTAACTAAATCCACTTATCACAATCTGAACTTATTAAAACCACTCCAAGCGATACGGTTGCCCCTTAAGATTAGACTACAACACTCCAAATACATTGACGGTTAATGGCCTCAAAATCCGAAGTTGACACCTAACCACTCCACCAAGATTCAAATTACTACAGAACCTCGTATACGAATTTCATCCATCAAGACTAACCACCAAACAAGGTTGCCGAAATGAACAGTTTACCACCAGCGTTAACAGAAGATACCGCGAACCTCACCCGTCAAATACAAAAAGTACATCGACTCTACAACCGATACCATTCGGCCTACAGTAATATCACACATCGAAAACCCAACCTTTTACTAACAAGGTTCTACACGCCCTCACCCTTAACCGGGGTTGTTTAACCTTCCCAAGCCTAATGAGTTCAAGGTTTTCAAATGACAGACTCAACACTTATGCCGATAAAATTTTCATTAGGTTTTTCAACACGAAGGATTTTATAACAATATATTGTACGCGTAAAAACCTACTAACACTTATTCGATAGTCATGCAAAATGGACACACTCGTCCCACATGTGAAAAATCATTTCGAAAACTATTTGATCACTTCGCGAGTTACTAACGAGACACATAAGTATACCCAAAACTTTTAAAATGGACCGTCATGGCCCTGGCATGTATTTACTTACGCCACTTACGCATAAAAGTTTTCCTACAATAAAATAGTATATAACAAATGTGAAACACCCTAAAAACAGAGTCAATTTAAACCTTGAAATTTCCACCAGTTATGATCAAAACTTTCAAATTTATATAACCTGAGGATCAAATGTAAGGTTTCTATATACAATTGACGTTACTTAAATAACTTATTAATCTAATCCCCTCATAACAATCAGATTAATCGAATTATCTAAACAACTGTCCCAAAGACTTCAAAGAATAACTAGATCCTTTGTTATCTCTAAGTCTGAATCTCTCCAAAAGTTCTCTTCTCTCGTTCCCGCTACTTCCCGGAGCTTGTACCTGGTAAGAAGATTCAACTTGAAACATTAGGCTTTCGCCTAGTGAGAATACTCAATTCAAAATAAAATTTAATAATTAAAACATGAACAGATAACTCAAACCTGTTCTCACCCATCTTACCGTACGACAACTCCTTTCCAAATCGGTGAATCTACCCCACTCCCATTCCTACGACTAACTCATTTAGTTGTAACAACAAAATAAGAGTTAACTCTGAATCATTCCAGATTCACAATCAATATTCACACACAAGAAATTACAAGTCAAAACTTGCCTATTTCTTAATCAGGAAGTAGAAATTACAAATTACTTTATGCCTATCTCTAATCTTCCTCTCATCACAGGGAAATCTCCGATCTTCCCGAAAACAATGGAAATCTCTGATCTTCCATAAATCGAAATGGGAATTACAAATCAAAATCTGCCTATTCCACATTCCACCTCTGCATCAATGGTCCCAATGGGATTATAATATCGCGATACTCAATCGGGACTCACGATGGTTCGAGGTTCACCCAATTACTAAAATTACACCCCTTTGGTCTATGGCGAGTAATCGGTTCCCATTATACCGTACCCAAGTGCCCTCGGTGACCGGATGCCTATTTTAGTAAAAGCACATAATCACATAATATAATACGATCGATACTACTATATGCGTCCAGCATAGAATGTATCATTTCTCTGAACATATTCTATATATAAAATAAATAATATTATTACTCCACATCTCAATCTCTTTATTACCCCTTCTCTGAAATCTGATCTGAGGATCACCATCTCAATAGTTATTTATATTTTCGAACTCATAGATAGGCCTTTATAATATATCTCAATTTGGCTTCTCAATCACATTTAGAGTTCATAATCATCTAACATATTGCATATAACAAATAATCCAGCTCATTATAAGGAATATGAATAATTCCTGTTCATCAACTTTTTAACTATCCCCTCATAGTAATTTAACACGAGAGTTAATATATATATATCAGTTGTTAATCTATATTTTAAACTCATGGATGGATCTTTATAGTTTATCTCAATAAAGATTCAAATCATATTTAGAGTTCATAACCATATAGCAAAATGCATATAGTAGATAATCCATCTCAGCATATAAAAATCATAATAAATATTAGCTCACTAACTTTATAACTAACTCGTCATAGAAGTTTTAGCATGAAAATCAACATAGCACAACTTTTAATTGCCCTCTTGGCTTATCTCGGATTTTAATCAAGTCCATATAAAACATATTCATGCATACATATAAAACGTCTAATCCAATATTAATTATTGAATTTTAAAGAGAGTTGAATAAACTCACCTGATGCGTTATCACTCTTTTTAGTCCTTTTTAACTCGTAAGGCTCCTTTCTTCACTACCACGGCTTACTGTAATATTCAGTTTACATATACTGATATTAATTTTCCAAAACAGAACCCTCTACAACTGAAAATCTTTAATTTCTAAAAATTACATCTCAAGTCTCAATGGACTGAAGTCGCAGTCCACTGTTGCGATTCCATTTCCAAATCGCAATCAACTGTTGCGATTTCAACTCCAAATCGCAACTCCCCATTGCGATTCCACCCCAAGTCGCAGTCCACTGTTGCGACTACAGTACCAAGTCGCAACCCTCTATTGCGATTCCAACCTCAAATCGCAATCAACGGTTGCGATTCCAAAGCCAAGTCGCAGTCCACTGTTGCGACTTCAACTCCAAGTCGCAACTGCCCACTGCGACTTCACTACCGAGTCGCAACTACCTATTGCGACAATCATGAATGTCGCAACTCAAGGTTGCGACTTCGATGATATTCATCCAAGTCTCAGTCCACTCTGTTCATACTTAAACCCAGATTTTTATACTTTTAACCCATGTTTGTTTATGCCAATTTGCAGATATGATTAAGGTCATAAACTACACCTACTCATGTGTTCAAAATTTCCCAAAACACCTACATATCATAACCACCCATTTCTACACTTATCTAACAACTTTAAACATAAAAGTTTAAGAATAGTTTACCTTATGATTGCTTAATTACTTCAAAACTCATCTGAAATCTTTTGTTTCTCCTTGTTTCTTCTTCTTCTCAATTTCCTTTCTCTCTCTCGGCTTTTCCTTCTCAAAACCGTAACACACAAGAATGACTCACACACACACAACTCACACTCACTAATAGTCTTGTATGCCTTAAATGATGACACCTCAACCTTAATTAAACATGAGTCATATGAATGTTACCAAACAAACCTCCAACTATAAAGAAATAGCAATTACAACCCACACAATGAAAGTTTACTTAAACCACAACTTTTAAATAATTACCAACTTAACCCCAAATTAAATTGTAATTCACAAAAATAATACAACGAAAACTCGGGATGTTACAAAATGGTTCATACGAAACTTCAAAAGAGAGAATTCATCAAATCACATTCCGAAATTTCCTCGTTTGGCCATATAATGACATGGAAGTAAAATCTTCGGGCAAGACTCACACACATTAAGGTGTCTTTCTAGAACGTAGGAAACGATAAGTGCATGTGATTTGGTTGACATGTAAAAGGATTTAAATCGACTTCAAATTTCAAATCATACAAATGATGTACATTAACGCTCCAGAAATAGTGGCCACCATACTATGCATACCAACAAATCACTATAATGCATTTGCGAGAAATGACATCAAAAGTGCCCACAACCGAAAGTGCACAAAACAAAACATTAGAGATGAACTATCATAATGATCTTATATGCATTACTCACGCCACATATAAATCAATTCGTACACTAAACAAGGCGTAACGAATCATGCTAGCACCAAATTCAAAAGAGAAAACCATGCAACATCAAAGTTCCGAAAACTACTCACTATGGTTGCAACACGACATAAAGTAATATCTCTCAACAAAACTCGTGTCGGACAAAATTATCAATAAAACCTATAGATTAACGCACACAATAATTCAAGTATGAACGTCACAAAGTATCACCCACGCGTCGCAAAACGTTGTAAAACAAAACTCCATAATACTTAACAAAACTTCCATAAAACTCAATGGCATCCGATCAGTTAAAGGGTGCCAAAGTTTTCGTTTCCACGATCAAATCGCATACAGCAACGCTATGAACAAAACATCATAATTTCCAAAAATCTTCTTTTTGTTGCAATACAAGATAAACAACACTTTTTCGTCGAGACTCGCAAAAATTAAAATTCCCAACAATTTTCAATATCAAAATAAGGGAAGGTAACTCTCCGTCCAGACCTTAACATATGTGGAGGAGATCCAATGTTAAAGTCCCTAGTCGCAGTTACTTGTCCAAACCTTAAAGGACATTAAAACATGGATATTACCGTATCCGAAAATAGCGTTGGACAACAACAAAATAAAGAAAGTCCTGACAAAGTTTGCGATCACGTGCAATAAAATAATTTCATGCACGTTTAAAATCACGATTTAAAATTTCATGTGTACTAAACGTTTTTCCAAGATTTGGTAGTACAATTCGCACGACGAATGGAAACACAAGAAACAGTTGAGGAAATTTTTTTTTTTTTTAAATAAAATGAATTTCGTGCATGAATTTAGTCGGAATTCAACATCTCCAAAACCATACTCCTTGAATTCCTCCGGTCACACTATCGTCACTCGGATGCTCAAACATCTTAAGGGAACACTTGGAAATTTTTCTTCGGTTCACCTTATAATACCTCCTCGAATAACGTTGATTCCTTAAGCCTATGGTTGTAACCGACCAACAATTCCGACCCAAAGCGGTTCACTTAATGCAATCATCATGCTTACTGTCACTCCAACTGACGGATGTTAAAATCACCAATCCCTTTTAACGGCTAACCGCTTAGAAACTTCTTTACTACCCGAACAGTTGTCACATCAAAGTAGTCCAAGTATACACATGTAACTTGTAGGTTCATCATAACACTGGCCAGGTGCAATTATGAATGTACCGTACATGATCATCCTTGCTACCCTTGACGTGATTCTTATTTCTAGTGACTCCATCAACCTCAAAATGTCCTATCTTAAAGTGTCTACTTAAAAGAATGCTAGCCTGAGGCTAGGTATCCAAAAAATCGACACCTAAATCTCTCAAACTTATGCTCTGATACCAACTTGTAACACCCTCAAAAGTGAAAAGAGCAACTACTAAAAACTTCGATAAAATAAGCAAATGAGGATAAAAATATCTTCTACAAACCATCCTTGGAAACACCTCAAAATTTAAAACGCAACAACTCCCACAATTAATAACTCAAGTCATACAACATGACCAAATAAAGTCGGTTGTTACTGAACCCAAATACATGTTGCTATTCCCAAAATAAATGCGGAAGACTTCACTAAGCAATTCATCTCTCGAGCACACTACTAGCACTCATTTCTTCACAGTGTCACTAGAACTATTCCAAACCTGAACTGGTTGCACATGACGACAAATAAAAAGGTTAGGCTAACGCCTAGTGAGTTCAAGAGTTTACATCATGATTAAATAATTCGTTAGACAAAAAGGATGCAACTTAAATCATGATTTCCAAAAAGGGATTTGTATTAAATATACCAACAACCCATTTTCCAAACGTGCACAAATTCCGTGACGAAAGCTCCAATGAAAATCATTTCTCAACAATGGACTCAATTCCAAAACTCACTCAAGATGTGAATAAATATTAAATTTCCAAATAATATCAACGCGAATAAAGCTCCAATAATAGAAACATCCAAACAAGGATGAGGCATAATATATCGCCCATAAATCATGGAAAACAATCCATATAAATATAATACATCACCGACAACATGGATAAAAGAAATACCCAAAACAACACCTTTCGATGACGGGGGAGACCTGATTTCATCGAATGTGGCGGATACACAAGTTAAACCACAATTATAAGTTACAAGCATGTTTCATGGATGGAAAAACCTATGACATCAAACCTATCCAGGTATTTAGTAAATCTTGGACATCAACCCAAACAAGATCTTTAGTCCATGGAGACATCAACTCAAACCGAGTCTTTAGTCTAATGAGACATCAATCCAAACCGGATCTCTAGCCTAGTGAGACATCAACCCAAACCGGATCTTTAGTCAAGTGAGGCATCAACCCAAACCGGATCTCTAGCCTAGTGAGACATCAACCCAAACCGGATCTTTAGTCCACGAAGACATCAACCCAAACCGGATCTTTAGTCTATTGAGGCATCAACCCAAACCGGATCTTTACCTTGGGATCTCACCATCCAAAACAAGCTTGTTTAATTTAGAAATTTACACATGACTCCAAAAGAATAGCCAACGCATTCAAATCATGTAATTCCCAAATAAGATGCAATACATGCAAATCATAACCAAAGCTCTACATCGAGCTGTCAAAATCGGACAAATGTCCTCAAGACCCAACAGAGTCAAAAACCGAGTCATAAGCTTATAGATCAAACGACCATTTGTTAAAAGTCAACATATGCAAATGAAGTGTAACTAACCCACATTATGCAAATACATGCTCCAAGGCATGACTAGCTCAAAACCCCTTCATTGCCACTTTCCAATGAAGTCAAACCATATAAGCATATATACTCATATACTTTATAACCTAATAATGTATATAATTCGCAATGGTTTATAAAACCCAAAAAAGTACCAAGAGTGCATAAATGCCAAATGGTATTCACTTATGAGACAAAACAGTCAAAACGGCATGTTCTCAAATAAAATGCAATTAAGTGCATAAAACATCCAAAGCTCCATCTCGAGCTACTAAAACCGGCAAACACCCCAAAGACCCATTTGAGTAAAAATCAAGCCCTTAGAGGCAAAATAAACGTTTGGCTAAATACGCAAGCCATCACAGTTACATAAACCAAAATACATCGTTACCCAAAACCTTTGTCTCTTGACTCTCAATTGGCCTTCGGCCCAAAATCAAAAGGTTTACAGTTCCCAAAATAATCATATGGTCGAGATTGACCAAAATCCACAACTCACACGTTCACATTTTCAAAACGTAACATATCATAAACTTTTCATAATCTCCACAAACACTAAAAGTGTATTTTGACCAAACAACATCCACTTATGAAATAAATTAACAAAACACTTTCATTCATGATTCATATATCAATTATCCAAAAATCCCAAATGTGGGTGTTTTACAAGATTTGTAAAGCTTAACACTTCAAATAATACAATTGATAATTTTATGCAAAACACATAAACACTTTAAAATAAACATTTTGGCATGTACAACGTTTTCACAAATCAACTTGAACTCACCTTGCAAGATTTAGGCTAAATCTAGATTTTCCCCAATATGAGCTATTTTGAAGAAACTTGGGTCTTCAAGCCAAATCTTCCAAAAACCTAGATCCATAAATTCCAACCATCAATATTCATCCCCAAACACATAAAAACCATTCTCCAAGCATTTAACATCAATATCTCAACTTATACCAAAACACTAATTTCCATTAATGAAGGAAAAGAAGATTATTACCTCAACCACAACTTGAATCCACCAACCAAACACCTCTAGGTTACCAACAATGAACCTCAAGCTCCAAATCTCCAAAATAGACAAAAAGGTTGCATGAAACTCTAGAAAGCTTTGGGTGAAGAAGATGAAGTGAAAGGGTTTCAAGATTTGTTTTCCCAAAACATGGTAGATGAAGGAATCACTTGCAAATCTTGAATCTTGGGGCTAAATGGCTCAAAATCTACTTTGGGGCTTAGGGTTTTCGGTTTGGGAGATAAAGGGATGGAGGGGGAGAAGTGGGAAATGAAAAATGGGGTTGATAGGGTGAAATTGCGTTTTTATGCTCTAGGTGCCCGACGGCTAAAGTGACGCGCGAGAGTGACACAAGTGTCACTTTCGTTGGACACTCTCGTCGTGGTCCCATGGCTCTCGGTACAAAACCGGCGAGAGTGACATGCGAGAGTGACACAAGTGTCACATTCGCTGGTCACTTTAGCCGAGGTCGTACCGAAAGTTATTTTGGCCATAACTTCTTCGTTATTGCTTCGTTTTCACTCCGAAAAGGCCCGTTGGGTTCATATTTGAATTCCCCATTCAACAAGACTATAAAATCTAGGATTTAATTGTAATACCCCAGGTAAGTTCGTTTGTGAAATTCTAATTCCGTTAAATTATTTAACTCTATAATTGATGTTTTGGGTAAGTTTAGGTGAAATTATAAGTTTAGGGGTGTTTAAGTCATTAGTGAATAGTTCAAGGTCCACTTGGTATTTATGGGTTGCTATTATCACCTTAGACATTCAGATATTATCATAACTCAGCAGAAAACATTCAGTGTGTGTGTGTGTGTTTTGAGAGCAAAAGAAGAAGAAAGAAAGGATTGGTGGCTAGGGATTCAAATTGGTATACTTGGAAGAGTTTTGAGGTATGTTTCCTTTACAATTTATGTTTCAAATTTCTAGTAGATAGTTTTTATCGGTGTAGAATCAGTGATTTCATATATGGGGTTGATTCAGTCGGTTTCTGGGTAAAAATGACCAAACCGACAGAGGTTTTCGGACACATGATGAATGTGTCCGGGTAGTTTTGTTGATAGTGTACGGTAGTTTCTTCATGCAGGTGTCCGGACGAATCTTGCATCCGGTAAGTTCCTCTTTTCATTAAGTTTCCGGACGAATTTAGATACCGGATGGAGTCCGGATTACTGTGGTTTCCGGATGACGTCCGGATTGGACATGCTGTCCGGAAAGTTGGGGTTGTCCGGAATGATTGTGTTGTCCGGAAAGTCCTATTGTCCAGATACTTTTGTGGTTTCCGGAAACTTTAGCTGTTTGGTCATTTTTGAGAGTTTAGATGCTTTTGAGTATCCAGTAACCTGTATTTTGTTGACTCATGGTTAGGGAAGGAATGAGGACTGGATATACTGTGGACCCGACTTAAGTTCTTAGCTTTAGTAAGTCTTATGTGTTCTATTTGGTAAAAATATATTGTATCTGATTGTTACAGATCCTGTAAATTCTGGGTAAAGGACTGAACCTGTTAAGAAGGCTTGGAAACGTGTTGATAAATAAACAAGTGAGTTTTACTTCAAAATGTTTTCAAAACTGGAATACATATATGTGTGTATTGGATAGGTGATAGATGATATGATTATGTGTTTATGTTTGAAATATGATATACTGAGATATTGTATTTACATGAGCATTACACTACATGGTAGTGAGTTGGCCGGGCTTAGGACCGGTGGTGTTGGCCGTAATATTCGTACGGCGGTGTTGGTTGTAATTGTCGTACAGCGGAGTTAATTTATTAATTGGCTTGCAACCAATTAATATGGCCATGGAAATGAGACAGGGAAGTGTACAATTGCATGAGTCCTAATTGGTATTTATACTTGTGATATGTATATGGTGTTTGTGTAAATGGTTTCAAACTAACAGGGATTTTCTCACTTAGACCACTAGGTCTAACCCTCATTTGGTTTTAAAATATGTATTCCAGGGCGTGGATCGGATAAGAGCAAGTAAGAGAGATAATCAGTGGATAGCTTTTGTGAAGATTTAGGATATGAAGACTAAGATGTGTTTTGCAGTTATAGTTTCATTACTAGATATCGTGCATGTAATTAGCGAAAAGTTTGTAATGAAATACCACATTTTGGTTGTAAAGACTAAGGGACCTTATTTGATATATGATGTATCTTTGTTATGTAATGACGTTATGCAATATATGTTAATTGATGCATGTTTGGAACTTTGGGATGTTATAGATGGTATCAGAGCCCTAGTTTAAGGGATTTAGGTATTCGTATCTGTACCTAGACTTAAACTGCATGTGAAGTATGATGTCCCTCTTATTGTAGAACCTTGGGATGATTAAGTATAAAAGGTAGAAGGGACATCATGTAAGGTAATTTCAGATTACACCTGGCCAGTGTAATTGTGATCTTACAGGTACATGTTTGAACTAGAATACCTTGTTATATGGGGTATGTGCTTATGTTAGCTTTAATTAGCTCCTAATTAAATGAATGTTTTATAAAGATATTTTAATGTTTTAGATATTTTGTAATAGATATTTTCTTAGATATTTTTGTCTAGATTTTAGATATTTTAAATATCTAATGTAAATATGGCCCTATATAAGAGGTGTCCATATGTCTTTTTAAGTAGTGAGAAATATGGAAAGCACACAAAAACACACATAGACTAGTTTCTTATGAGAGTCGATTTCATGTTTAGTGTAGTGTTCTTCAACATTTCTCCTCTCCATATTTAATCATCAATGAATATGAGATAAGTTTCTTTATGATTGTTCTTCATGTATATCTTATCTCTATATTTAAATATGGACTTTATATTTCTTCTATTGTTGCTCAAAAATGGAATCAACAATTGGTATCAGAGCCGATTGAAGAAACCTTTCTTCAAAATCGATCATCTATGCAACAATGGAAGTTTTAGATGGTTTAGTTTCTGATATACTTCATGTGTGTGTTTTGATTCTTTCTCATTCATTGGTTTTATTTGATAAGCACTAAGTAGATGGTTGATCTATGATCTCATCCTTGTGTGTGCTTAAGTCCATAGCAATTCTTTTTGCATCTTGGTAGTAAGGTTGTTGATCTTTGTTTGATCTAACCTTTATTTTCAAGATTGGACTATCTTTGATCCAGATTTTGTTTGTCTTCCGCTGCTCATAAACATTTATATATGGATAACAAAATCATTTGGGTCTTGAGAAAGATTTGATGTTTTGTTAAATGTTCAAAGTCTGATCTGAAACGTTTTTTTTTTAACTTTGAGTTCTTCTAATTAGTTTTCTGACTTGATCAATTAGAGATCGGATTATTTGCACTCACGGTTCTAAAAATTATATGAAGATCATCTTATCTTTTACATCAAATCAGATTTAATGACAGATTTGCGCTGCTGTATTAAACTGATCATATCTCACTCATAAAAACACCGATTGATGCGATTCAAAAGGCCCTGGATTCCTAAGACACAGATGAACAGATCTCATGTTTTGAGAATTCAGAGATTCGAAATTTATAAGGGTCATATGCATCGTTGAAGAAGACAACAGTGTGCTGATGGAAAGCTGAGAGCTGATGGCTGTCGCTGAAAGCTGAAGAAAGCCATCGCTGAAAGATGATAGCTGTCGCTGAAAGCTGAAAAAAGCTGTCGTTGAAAGCTGAAGGCTGAAACCTAAGTGTTGTCGCTGAAAGCTGGAGCTGAGAGCTGAAAACCATCGCTGAAAAAAAGCCATCGCTGAAGCCATCGCTGAACCATCGCTGAGTTGTCGCTGAAGGCCATCGCTGAGATCAGCCATCGCTGAAGGTCAGCTGTCGCTGAAGTAAGCCATCGCTGAAGGTCAGCCATTGAAAGCTATCAGCTGTCGCTGAAAAGTGCTGTCAGCTTTGCACTGTTTCAGAAAAACGCGCATAACTTCCTACTCGGTGCTCCGATTCGAATGAATCCAGTTTCGTTGAATTCCTAAGACACAGGTGAAACTTTTTTATGTTTTGACTTTGGTCTGAATCAGTGTGCTTAATGGTCAGAATCTGTGTCAAAGTCAATGGACTCTTGCTGCACCGAAAGCATCGCATTTCACTCATGCTCTTTCCGCTTTCAAGAACGGTGTTCTCTCAACGGTTCTTCATGGTGTCAAGCTACATTTGTCACATTTTAAATGTCACTCCATCCTCTGTTATTCACGTTTAAAGCTCGGTGGATGAGCCTACATTTGAGGGGGAGCACATGATGCTTTGAAGACTTGAAGAACGGAACATCAAAGGTTCTAAAGAAAGCAAAGGGGAGACTATAAGATGGTGCTTTCTTTATAAAACATTAGGGGGAGATTGTTAGCTTTAATTAGCTCCTAATTAAATGAATGTTTTATAAAGATATTTTAATGTTTTAGATATTTTGTAATAGATATTTTCTTAGATATTTTTGTCTAGATTTTAGATATTTTAAATATCTAATGTAAATATGGCCCTATATAAGAGGTGTCCATATGTCTTTTTAAGTAGTGAGAAATATGGAAAGCACACAAAAACACACATAGACTAGTTTCTTATGAGAGTCGATTTCATGTTTAGTGTGGTGTTCTTCAACATTTCTCCTCTCCATATTTAATCATCAATGAATATGAGATAAGTTTCTTTATGATTGTTCTTCATGTATATCTTATCTCTATATTTAAATATGGACTTTATATTTCTTCTATTGTTGCTCAAAAATGGGATCAACAGCTTATGTGTATATTAATCTTGTCTGAATCTACAGAATGGCAAGTGGTACTCGACAAACGAATCGAGAGGGATGAGGAAATCCTAACAGAACGAATCCAACAGTCGGGACAAGAGGAAGAGGGGGAGAAAGAGGTTGGGGCAGAACATGCGGCAGAACTCAACCGCGAGGTACATAATTTGTTACAAGAGACGACTTAGCGGCTGAAATGGGGAGACTTCAAGCAAATATCCAAGCTATATTTAACCGAACTCGTCGTGCTGAAACCGAAATACCAGATCATGGTTTGGAATAAGAGATTCCCATTACTCCTACTGTTGTACCAGTGACGAAAAAGTGTGATTATAAAATGTTCCTAAGTTGTAAGCCTCCGACCTACACAGGAGACAGGGACCCAGTGAAAGCTATGAGGTGGTTGAAGGAGATAGAAGCTATCTTCAAGACTAGTAAATGCGCTGAAGAAGATAGAGTACTCTATGGAACTGCAATGTTGAAAGGCGATGCTCTATACTGGTGGGAAGCTCATATTTCTTCTGGAGGATCTGATATATATTTTACTTACTCTTGGGAAGAATTCGTGATAGCTTTTAGGAAACAGTTTTGTCCCCAAGCAGCAGTTAAACAATTGGAAGGGGAGTTTATGAACTTGCATCAAGGAAATTTATCGGTTCGGGACTATACCGCTCGTTTTCTGGAAAAGTCTCGTTTCGCGGAATACTATGTTGCTACGGAGGCCATGAAGATTGAAAGGTTTATCTTTGGGTTGAATGCAGAAGTTAGAAGTTTTGTGATTGCTAAAGGACCAGAAACTTTCTCCGCCGCAGTGGACGTCGCGGAAACTTTGGAGCAGGATAAAGGGAGAAGTACTAGTGATAAAGGTGCGGGAAAAAGAAAGTGGGAAGGACCACAGTATGATCCGAAGAAGTCCAGGTTTCAGAAATTTGATAACCGTCCGCCTTTCCGACCAGCGGAAAGACCTTGTCCGAAATGCAACCATATCCACCAAGGAAATTGTCAAGTTGATCCTCGGGTTTGTTATAGATGTGGGAAGACCGGACATGTTGCTAAAGACTGTCGAGTAACGCGGTTTTGTTTCTCATGTAATTCTCCGGATCACATACAGTCTGATTGTCCGAGGGGAAGAATACAGCAAGGGGGTACGTCAGGGAAACCAACGGTTGTTAGACCGGTAGTACCAAGACTAGAGCCGCCAAGAACAAGAGGTCGTGCATTTCAGATGACAGCAAAAGAAGCGGAGGAAACTCCGGATGTGGTTACAGGTACATTTTTCATAAACTCTACACGTGCTAAAGTGTTATTTGACTCCGGTGCAAACCGATCATTCGTATCTCCTGCATTTGCTGCTTATCTGCATTTAAAGCCTAAAGTGTTAGATCATGCTTTAATGGTAGATACTGCAAATGATAATCAAATATCGGTTAAAGAAGTTTTTGATAGTTGTGTGATAAATATAGAGGGGTGTGGAGTAGAAATTAAACTATTTCCTATAGCTTTGATCGAGTTCGATGTGGTAGTGTGGATGGATTGGTTAGCCGAGAATCAGGCTAACATAGTTTGTGATAAGAAGCTAATTAATGTTGTCTTACCTGAGAGGGGACCGGTAGTGATTTATGGTGATCGTAGGAATCATCAGTCTTGTCTTATATCTATGATAAAAGCCCGTAAGTGTGTCAGCAAACGTTTCCCGAGTTACTTAGCTTATGTGATAGATATTAAGTCAGAAAAGTATAAGTTGGAAGATATTCCTATTGTTAGTGAGTTCCCATAAGTTTTCCCCGAAGACTTGAATAGTCTTCCGCCCGTTAGACAAGTAGAGTTTGGTATAGATCTGATTCCTAGAGCCACTCCTGTAGCCCGTGCACCGTATCGTCTGGAACCTCCAGAGATGAAAGAAATGATGACACAACTGCAAGACCTATCCGATAAAGGCTTCATCAGACCCAGTTCTTCGCCGTGGGGTGCACCAGTTTTGTTTGTGAAAAAGAAGGATGGTTCGATGAGAATGTGTATCGACTACCGGGAACTGAATAAGCGCACGATCAAGAACAAGTATCCGCTTCCCAGAATTGATGACCTCTTCGACCAATTAGTTGGAGCTTTCTATTTCTCCAAGATTGATCTAAGATCTGGATATCATCAGCTGAAGGTTAAAGAAGAAGACGTTCTGAAAACTGCTTTTTGCACAAGGTACGGTCACTATGAATTCTTAGTGATGCCGTTTGGACTGACGAACGCTCCAGCTGCTTTTATGGATTTAATGAATCGGGTATGTAAGCCGTATCTCGATAGATTTGTTATAGCATTTATCGATGATATACTTATCTATTCCCGATCTAAAGAAGAGCACGCGCAACATCTTCGTTTGATTCTAGAATTGTTGAAGAAGGAACAGTTGTATGCGAAATTTTCTAAATGTGAATTCTGGCTACGAGAAGTTCAGTTTCTGGGGCATGTAGTTTCTGAGAAAGGCATTCAAGTCGATCCGATGAAAGTGGAAGCAATTGAAAAGTGGGAACCGCCGAGAACGCCAACCGAAGTACGTAGTTTTTTGGGTTTAGCCGGCTACTATCGAAAGTTTATAAAAGACTTCTCTCGTATCGCGACACCTTTGACTAAGCTGACCCGAAATAATCTAAAGTTTGAATGGAAAGCAGAACAGGATGAAGCATTCCGGATATTGAAAGAGAAACTTTGCAGCGCACCGATTCTGTCACTACCTGAAGGTTCCGATGACTTTGTCGTTTACAGTGATGCTTCCAAACTGGGATTGGGATGTGTATTAATGCAGCGTGGAAAGGTTATTGCTTATGCTTCTAGACAACTGAAAGATCATGAACGACAATACCCTACACACGACATGGAACTTGCAGCAGTTGTTTTCGCGCTAAAGATTTGGAGACATTATCTATACGGCTCTAAATGTCAAATTTATACAGATCATAAGAGTCTCCAACATCTCTTCGATCAACGAGAATTGAATATGAGGCAAAGAAGATGGCTAGAACTGGTGAATGATTATGACTGTGAAATTCTTTATCATCCGGGAAAAGCGAACGTGGTAGTTGATGCACTGAGTCGTCAAGAAAGGAGTGGAACAATAAAATCCATTGCACTACGAGCAGAACTTCTACCAAACATCTTTGACGAATTGCAGAAGTGTCAAATAGAAGCATATCAAGAAGAACTTTTGAAATCAGAACGGTTAGTGGGGATATCAGCATCGCTCGTAAAAGATGATCGTGGGTTATTGTGTCTGGGGAACAGAATTTGGGTGCCTCGTTTGGGTGGTTTACGTGATCGGGTACTACAAGAAGCTCATCAATCTCGTTTCTCTATTCATCCAGGTACGAATAAGATGTATAAAGATCTAAAACAATTTTATTGGTGGCCGGGAATAAAAAGGAGCATTGCTCAACATGTGGAAGGTTGTACTACTTGTAAGAAGGTAAAGATTGAACATCAAAAACCGTTTGGTCAGTTACAACGATTAGAAATACCTATGTGGAAATGGGATCAGATCACTACAGATTTCATCACGAAGCTACCAAGGACTCCGAAAGGATTTGATGCCATTTGAGTGATCGTTGACAGGTTAACAAAGTCTGCTCACTTTCTACCGATAAAGGAAACTGATTCGTTAGAACAACTAGCCAAGTTGTACATTGACGAAATAGTAACCCGACATGGAGTTCCAATCTTGATTATTTCTGATCGTGATAGTCGTTTTACTTCAAGGTTCTGGAAGAGTTTTCAAAGAGAAATGGGGACACAAATAAAGCTAAGTACAGGGTATCATCCTCAAACTGACGGTCAGAGTGAAAGAACGATTCAGACTTTGGAAGATATGCTAAGGGCATGTACTGTTGATTTTGGGCGATCGTGGGATAAGCACTTGTCGTTGATCAAATTTGCATATAATAACAGTTACCATTCCAGCATACAAGCGGCACCGTTTGAAGTACTATATGGTAGAAAATTCGAACTCCTCTGTGTTGGAATGAAGTGGGAGAGAAACAGTTAGCAGGGCCGGATATAGTTCAGTTAACCGCGGATAAGATTACTCAGATTCGGGAGCGATTGAAAATGGCTCAAGACAGACAGAAAAGCTACGCGGACCGACGCCGAAAGCCGTTAGAATTTCAAGTTGGGGATTTTGTTATCCAGTAACCTGTATTTTGTTGACTCATGGTTAGGGAAGGAATGAGGACTGGATATACTGTGGACCCGACTTAAGTTCGGGCTTGGGGGAAATATTGAGGATAGAGTTATCTAGAGTTCTTAGGTTTAGTAAGTCTTATGTGTTCTATTTGGTAAAAAAGATATTGTATATGATTGTTACAGATCCTGTGAATTCTGGGTAAAGGACTGAACCTGTTAAGAAGGCTTGGAAACGTGTTGATAAACAAACAGGTGAATTTTACTTCAAAATGTTTTCAAAACTGGAATACATATATGTGTGTATTGGATAGGTGATAGATGATATGATTATGTGTTCATGTTTGAAATATGATATACTGAGATATTGTATTTACATGAGCATTACACTACATGGTAGTGAGTTGGCCGGGCTTAGGACCGGTGGTGTTGGCCGTAATATTCGTACGGCGGTGTTGGCTGTAATTGTCGTACATCGGAGTTAATTTATTAATTGGCTTGCAACCAATTAATATGGCCATGGAAATGAGACAGGGAAGTGTACAATTGCATGAGTCCTAATTGGTATTTATACTTATGATATGTATATGGTGTTTGTGTAAATGGTTTCAAACTAACAGAGATTTTCTCACTTAGACCACTAGGTCTAACCCTCATTTTGTTTTAAAATATGTATTCCAGGGCGTGGATCGGATAAGAGCAAGTAAGAGAGATAATCAGTGGATAGCTTTTGTGAAGATTTAGGATATGAAGACTAAGATGTGTTTTGCAGTTATAGTTTCATTACTAGATATCGTGCATGTAATTAGCGAAAAGTTTGTAATGAAATACCACATTTTGGTTGTAAAGACTAAGGGGCCTTATTTGATATATGATGTATCTTTGTTATGTAACGACGTTATGCAATATATGTTAATTGATGCATGTTTGGAACTTTGGGATGTTACATTAATCCAAAATCCTATTTTTCATATATATCTTAAAATGTCGATACCTTCCAAAGGTCGGGGTGTTACAACAGCTGCAACTTTTGACCAGTCAAAGCCGCAACTTTTGACTAATCAAAGCCGATCTTGACCGAATGAATGGCTAAGATTAATTCTTTATTTCTCATACATTTACCATTTCTCAAATGAACCTAAGGCTATATATATATATATATATGTATATATATATATATATATATATATATATATATATATGCCATTCAACGGACAACTGAGTTATTTGTGATAACTGTGAGATCCAATCTCAACCACAAATCAGAGATAAATTGGGAAACTAATTGATTTTGGTAATTCTGACTTCAAATTTTAATCAAAGGGCAATTTAGGTATTTTAAAAGTATCCTCTCTCCTCCCTCCTCTCTCCTCTCTGACCCACTCTCTTTTCCTGCGAACTTTTTTACGACGAACTTTTTTCCAACAAACACATGACACATTGTGATACCATACAAAATGCACGGTGATACCCAAAATGCATACAAGGATGCACATTGTAACAATGTGATATCCACTGTGATACCCTAATCTTAAACAAACAACGATAACATATTCAATGAAACAAACATTGTGTTACACTGTGATACCCTAATTTGAAACAAACATGGTTATTGGAAGAAGTTTCTTACCCTAATGGACAACCGTGTTGGCATTCCAAATCTGAAACAAACAGCGGCGACATATTCGATGAAGAAGCAGAAAGATCAATGAATTTCGTGAATCTTCAAAACGAATTAGGCTGCCCCATATTCGGTTCATGGAACGAGTGCAACACAACCCATGGTGGGTTCTCCTCCATTAGCAGCCACCTTAGCGCTTGAACCTGAACTCAATGTCCCCGTTATTGGTCCGGAATGTGTTACGATTATGCGGCTTTAAATCTTTCTCTTTGGGTGGGCGGCTAGTGTGACCCTGCTTCGATGGTTTGAACTTGCCATGCCGCTTACTACACAACCGCCCAAGAAAGCAAGTCACAGCCGATACCACCACTATCAACAATGTCGTCGGAGGTCACCGAGGTTTTTGCTTTGATTTGGAAAAAGAAGAGTCGATCACAATAAACTTGAAAAATGGCCAGCGGTGGAATCTAAATTAGGGTAAATTGAAATGTAATCGTGATTGGAGATTTGAAATGTCAAATAAGGAATTGATTTTTTTATTAAAAATCAAATTATCAATTTACCAAATTATCCTTTTACTTTATTTTAAAAACAAAATTAATTATATTAAATGAGTGGCTTACATTGGATCTCACGGTTACCACAAATGTTTCCACTATATCTCATGAGTAGTCAAAGGAAGTACGGCGGGTCCGAGTAGGAAAAAATGAACTAAGAAGTAGGGCATAGAACAACGGATCAATTCATTCAACAAAGGAATGCCATCAACTAGGGCGTTATTGGCCACGAACCACTCGCTCTTTTCTTTTATGGCAGAGATCTCTCCACACCAAGGAACCAAATCACAATGGATCGAAGCCCTCCTTTTTCCTTCCAATTAGTGAGTAGTGAGATTGACTGAATTCAGTTTGACTGAGAGTGACCAAAAGCATCTTGTCAATTGAAACTGCGATTAGAAAATTTATTTCCAGAATCTAGTTGGACTTAGAGTCCGATGCATATCTTGTAAGTCTTTACAGAATGGACTTTTACTTTTGAAAGTGTGGAATTTGGCAGGAAAACTAGCTCGACAGCTAGGTGCTTTCTGGAACTCGGGTAGGAGCTTGCCTAAGAGTGGACCACTGAGCTACTGAGGAACAACGGACTTAAGGAAGCCGACTCTCGTTCTTTGGACCAACCTATGACCGAACAAAAAGGAGTTCTAATTCTCATTTGATTAGGCCCCTATATATATGTATATATATATATATATATATAGAGAGAGAGAGAGAGAGAGAGAGAGTCGGGTTCAAACAAGAAAGATACATATTTAAAGAAATAAGAGAATAATTCTGATCCAATAAAACTTTCTTAAAAATCACTCAAAAGGGCATATGTGACATTTGTTGTATTCATATTATATATTGAAATTCATTTATCTCCATATAATTATGTAATAAATTTAATTAAGGTATTTATTTATGACATTTTTATAATTTATGTAATTGAATCATGATTAATTTTTTATTTATTTACTTATTATTTTTTATAACATTAAAATAAGTGAGATCTAGTTTTTCATTTTGAATGTTTATTTTTATAGAATTAGTTTATTGAAGATTTTTTTATAATTTTCGTCAAGAATCACATGTGATATTCACAATTAATCGACATTTTTTCCTAAAAAGCTCGCTAATTATCGTCAATGTATCTTATGTGATACTAATCATAGTAGAAAAGAAAAGTAAGCTACTTACAACATTACTAGTGATAGTGTAAATTATGACTTACGTTTTAAAGTACATGTGATCTTATACATTTTAAATGTGTTTCTTTTTGCTACACATCGCATTGATTCTGTTTTCAATATTTTTCCTTTTGAATGTTTAATTTGAATCATTGTTTCTCAAATTTTAAATTACATATGATTAGGAAATAAATTCAAAAAAAGTTCATTCATTGTAATCACGTGTGATTTTGATAAAAAAAAATTATGAATTATACATTTTTAGTGCATCTTTTGCTACATATCACTTATGATTTGGTTTTCATTATTTTTCTTTTTCAATGTTTAATTTGAATCACTATTTTTCAAATTTTAAATCACACATGATTAGAAAAACATTTTGAAAAAATAAATAAATGAAGCATGTAATTTTGATGAAAATTGTCATTTTTTTAAATATTGCGTTAAATAAAAAATAAATTATTTAAAATAAAAAATAAATACGTTTATTTTAAATGAATTAAATAAAAAATATTTTATTAAATAAAAAAATTAGTTATAGTAAATTCAAAAATATAGTTACTTAAAATAACATTTATATAACTACATGACTTTTATACCCTTGATTATTTATTATATGACACTCGCATTATTCCCCCCTTCTCTCTCTCTCTCTCTCTATATATATATATATATACATAATTTATTCAGAACGGAGTGTAACATTATGATTCAATATTAAAAGCATCTATAACAGATTCTTATATTGTTCTATAAAATAGAGAAACAATTGAAAATTCTAAGTTTAGAAAATTTCTTTATCTCTATTATCAAGAGCGAATGTGTCGTTTAGTTATTTAAAAAGTATAATTATATATCCTAAAATTATGCATCATTTTTATTATGAACATTTGGAACTAGATATTTATAATTTTTCTACAATATCACGTTATCATTATTTTATATATTTATTTAAAATGTAATTAAAATAATAAACTGTATAATATTTTGTTAATATAACTAATTTTAAAATATTTGCAGTACAAAAATTGTTTGAATTAGATATCACCTGTTTTAGAAAAAATTTATCTTCAAAATCTGTTTAGAGATGCTCTAATGGATCAAAGGGATGGCATATCTTTGGATAGCAATTGGTGACATAGCAACCCATGTTCCCTGCATTTAATTTTTTATTTTTTATTTTTTATTTTTGTATGTGTTCTAAAAATATGTAGAATTGCTTACAAAGGCTATGAATTATTAGAGAAAAATTCTATTTAAATCCTTTAATTACAGAAATTATCAACTCATCATCCAATTAAGTAATGTCTTCATCTCAACTGTACAAATCATTCATATAACAATATACTGTATGGTTTAAAACTTGAATGGTTCGATATTCGATTTATATTTTTATCATTTCATATTTTATAGTGTGATTTACACTTTTGATTGTTCAAACTACGCCATACCCCGTATATTATTATATATACTTTAAATATACAATACATGCATCATGATTAAATAATTTAAAATATTTTGTACTTTATTAATTGTTTATTAGTATTTTTAATTTGTTTTTGACAATTCAAGGCCTCAACGAATATCTTTATATATATTAAAAGAACCACCAAGAATAAATGAGGTGGAACTACGAGGTTTGAGATTTTCTCAAATCTTAGGTGTTAAGTTGATTATCCCATATTGATAGACGAATTTTTTTTTGACAATTAATAGCGAGTATATCAAAGGAGGAGATCATGAATTGAATTTGAAAAACTTGGGTTGGTTCAATATATAACTTTTAACCACCATATTTTTTTTTAAAAACATCTTTGCTTAGGGTGCGTTTGGTAGCAGAACAGGATGGAACAGAACAGAACAGGACTGGCTTGTCCCATGTTTGGTGTGTAATTAAGGGGAGAGAACAGTAACTAAATAGAACACGGGTGGAACACGCGTGTTCCTCTCTCACCCCTGGAACTAACTTGAACAAGCTTTTTGTGACCAATATGCCCACGCCTCCCACATATCATCTCCTCCATTTTTCTAAAACCTAATTAGCTCTCATTTGCTTCTACCTAGATCGATTCCTTCTACCAGGTCAACAATCGATTCGATTTCTCTTCCAGATCGATTCTTCCAGAGGTAATGTTTCTATCTTTCTGAAATCGATTCTTCATCTTCAATCGTCCAGATCGATTCTTCATCGTCGATTTCTCTTTCTGAAATCTCATAAATCGACTGAAAATCTCAACAAAAGTCGATTTTATGTTTCTGTTTTCTGAAATCTCAACATAAATCGATTTTCTGTTTTCTGTTTCTGTTTTCGACATATGAAAATCGACTTATGAAAATCGACCATATGGTCCTCATCGTCGATTTCTGTTTCTGAAAATCGATTTCTGTTGTTGTTTGAAAATCAAGATTCGATTTCTGTTGCTGTTGATGTTTCTGAAAATCAAGATTCGATTTCACTTGCTGTTTGATTTCTGAAATCGATCCATATTACTGTTTGATTGTTTGAAAATTGATTTGTTTGATGCTTATTTGAATATCGATTTCTGTTGCTTGATTTTCTGTTGTTTGGATGCTTATTTGTTTTTCACCCGTTGTTGATTTTCACCTGTTGTTTGATGATCACTGGGGTAAATTGGTCATTTAATCGGTCTTGTTCTGTTCTGTCCAGTTTAGTTATGTTTTACCAAACGTTGGACAGTTGTTCTGTTCTGTCCTGTCCTGTTCTGTCCTGTCCTGTTTTGTCCAATCCTGTAACAACCCAAATTCTTGTGGATTTTAGAGTTTGGTGGTCAAAGTGAAATAAAAGAAAGTATTCTTGAGGGGCTGATTTGTCAATTGGTGAAAGAGGTGTAGGGCACAAATCCCTAGGGCAGCCCTCAATATCACAAATCAGTATTGTGGTCTTGGTGTTGGCGGCTAAGGAAGAAGGAAAGAGAGAAAGAAGAGTGATAGGCGGGTTTACACCCCTCCTAGAATCTAACCGCAAGTGTACGGGTCGAAGTCAAGTAATAGTACTTAGAGAAGTACGAGTATCGAATCACGGGGAACTAGGAACTAAATATCACAATTACTATAATCACTATTAACTGAACTATCGAAAATTGAGAGGTTGGTATTAAACTACTAATTGCAGAAAATAAATCAAACACAAGACAGACAATGAACAGCTTTGGAATTCAGATAGAGAAAACAGTTGAGGGTTGGAAATCCTTAGGTGTTCACATATGAATATCAGACTTAAAACAAATACCAGTTATTTCCGTTAATGAATACCCAATCTTGATCTCACCATTGTTCTCTCTCGAGTTACAACGGTTATATTCGTAAAGCACGGTTCTTTCTCAAGCTACCATGAGTTTTATCTTGACAACACAAGTTAAATCTCTCGATCTCAACCTATGTAGTTCAAAACACTTTAAGCACAAGATTATAATGAGACTAAGGTTTACTCAGTATATCTCTATCCTTTCTTACCTTAGGCGTGTGATTTCTAGTTCTATTTGATAATTAACTCTCTCGAACTTACTTAACAACAACAAATCAATCGTAAATTGGCCAGATTCACAACAGCATTAAGAGCAAAATCACATGCATTTATTAAATCGGAAAACTGATAAAAGTCACTCGTCATCCATCTATATGTTCAATCCTAATTCAATCCAACCCCCAACATCTAAAGATTAGTTCATGATGTTGGGGGATTCAAACACAAGAGAAAGAGAAACGAAAACGTATGTAAACATAATAACTGTGATCGTGGTGAATGTGAAATATGTAATGATGAACTCCCTTCTCTCGTGATTGAATCTACTTGCGTCGTGAACGTGTCCTCGATTGATCCTCCCTCGTCACTCCAAAAGGTGTCACTCGGCTCTGAAAATCGCCCCTGGAACTGCTCTGGCCGTCGTGTGAAAGTTGCGTCTCCAAAAATCTGACCTAAATCCCGAAATTATCAGCTTAAAATCGACAAACAGTGGGTTACGCGACCTACCACGCGACTTGCAAGTCGCGCGTATGCTTTTTGCTGCGTGGGTCGATTTCTGGTTCGCGGATCGGGTCCTGGTTCGGTTGCGGGTCTTGGGCTTGACTTTTGGGCTTTCGTTAGGCTTCGTTTGGACTCGTTTTGGGCTCTTTTTAGCTTTTTTCTCGAGGATTACCGCCTTTTAGATAACCTGTATAAATCACTAGATAAACCGTAAAATACACGCCTTTTTACTTGAACACAAACCAATCTCATTGGTTTGAGAACTGAAAATAACGCCAAAAAGTGGCGTTATCAAAGAGTTTGAGGAGAAATCAAGAGAAAAGAGGAGTCAAGCTAGAATCTGCAAGGTAATGCATCCTAATTCATTCTTCTGATTAGGGAAATGCTTCTCCTTCTCTTTGTTATGAATTCTTAAGGCTGATGTTGATGATTACTTGAGTTTTCACCATATTTCCTTGAAAATTAGTTTTTATGGGTTTTGTCTAAATGAACCGATTTAGAGGGTTATAGATGGATTAAGTGGGTGTTTAGGGTTGGTGGACGAACCCTCAAGTTTATCTAATCAATTAATGGCAGAAAATGGGCTTAATGATCACTTTTAGAGCTTTTTGGTCGAACAGCCGTAGTGTCCGGAAAAGTGTCAGTTCTTCGTGCTTCGGTGGTGTCCGGATAAATATGCTAGTTCCCAGGTAGATTTTTATGTGAGTGTCCGGGTATTTTTGAGTATCCGGGTGGCTGAGGTTCTCCGGATAGGTTTAGTGTCCGGGTAGTTTGCCCGGATAGGTCTAGTGTCCGGATTCGTATCCGGAAAGGTGTATCCGGACAATAGTCGTATCCGGAAAGATGTATCCGGACAATAGCTGTATCCGGAAAGAAGTATCCGGACAATACGTGTGTGTCCCAAAATGATCAATAAACTAAGAATTCACACAATATTCTAGAGAGAGAAAGTAGATCTTGATATTCAATAAGCTCCATTTTACAAGATGTGAATTATGCTCTAAGAGTTATGGAATTGTTACATTATTAGTCAAAACAAAGCTATTTATACCTAAGATCTAAACAAGACATTAAGCTAAGTTTGACTTCACAAACACATAATACATTGACTTTGACTTTGACTTTATCATTAAATCTTGAAGACATATTTTAGACTTAACAATCTCCCCCTTGGATTCAAGATTTAATCATTTTGAGAACAACAGTCTTTGGCTTGTCAAAGTCAACTTGTCACAAAATCTTCAGACGGGGATCTGGCGGAGATTTTCTTTCTTCGATTTGGAGAATTTGTTTCTTCACACAAGGCACTTTGGTACTGATAAACACAAATTTAAGAAAAAGAGATCACAAGATGATCAATCGATTTTTCTTAAACTCTTGAAGAATTCTCCCCTTTTTTCTTTCTTTGATTTGAGAAATTCTTGCTTCAGTAATGATATTCACAATATAGCACAAGTTTAAGAAAAAGAGATCACAGGATGATCAATCGATTTTTCTTAAACTCTTGAAGAAGAATTCTCCCCCTTTTACTATCTTGAGACAGAATCTTCTTTAAACATTTTCCCCCTGTCATGAAATTGAATCTTTGCCTTGAAAGCTCTTTGACATGAAATTGAATTAAACAATTCTCCCCCTTTTTCGATGAAAGTGAGCATCATGATCATCGAAAACCTTCTTCAATTTCAGTCGCGTCTCTGAATATCACTAACAATCTCCTCCTTAATGAATAACCTTGCTCCCCCTCAAAATAAGAATTCTGGAGCAATTTGTTTTCTCCCCCTGAAAATATGCATATATTTCATTAAATCACAGTATTTGAAATTTTATCACAGACTTAAAAAAAATTATACAAGGAAAATAAAATTCATTGAACTACATTTTATAACTACTAACATTTGATCATTTGAAAACTTTACAAAAGAAATCCAACTTAATGAAATCTTAAGTTTTGTCCCATGGAACAAAAAATCTTAAGTTTTGTCCCATGAAAACTTGTTTTTGTCCCATGTTGTCACATCTGACTTTTGTCCCATGGCATACCAAACATGAGACTATTTTTTTTGTCTCGTCCCGTCCCATCCAGTCTGCGTACCAAACGCACCCTTACAGATGATATCTTTTTTGTACATTCTAACATCGCAGACCAACCGTACAAGATAATGTCCGCTTTGTCCACATTTGGACTCACGGTAGCAGAAGCAGAAGAGGGAGGAAATCAGTGGTAGCAGCTGCAACAACCCAAAAACTTAAATGAAGCATGACGGTTAACAATTAAACATCCAGCCAAAACGGCCCCAAATTTTCACGGAATACATCCGATAACAAAATTAGGTTTGCGGAACAACCTATACACAGCCGAGAATTTCTAAACAAAACTCGCAATAAAGGAAAGTAATTATAACTATCAGCTAATCCTCGCTCCTAGCTTAGGCCTTCTCCTTGCCCTTGCCCGAGCCTCCTACTATCAGCTTCACTGAAAATGGATTTAGATTTGGAAAATGTGAGGGTTAGACCATAAGGTCTAGTGAGGTCCCTCAGAAAATCTCCGCGCCACAACAAGGTTTAAAACAGTTCATAAACGAATAACATATCAAAACAATTATCTATCGTCCACAGGGATTTCAGCTTTGGCACACTGAAGTCCCATACCTCAGTGACAACGTGTCAGTCTCATACTGCCTTAATGGAACACTCCCTCCATGGCATAAACGGGACACACCCCCCGGTATGAGTACTGGCGGGACACACCCCCCGACTTAGCCGCAGCATGCTGACTCACAATTGTATGCATACACAAAACATATTCTTCGTGAATATAACACACATGTAGCTTTATATAAATAAAACAGAACATGCAGTTCATAACATCTCGCATATGTAAAATAACATCAGTATTATCACATTTTCAGTTAGAAAAACTCACATGTCCTTGCTCGTCACTTCTCACTTACGCTTCAGATCTCTAGGCGGAACACCTATGGTTTAAAGGAAACAACAGTGGTCAGTCGCTTGCCCGACGCCAAAGGTCATTTCTAACAACACCTCAAAACACACCCCTGCTAAATGGATCTCACAGTTCCGGACACCACATCCGGACTCCCCCTTTTCTGGATCTCCCTTCCAGACTACCACTTTCCGGAACCCACTTCCGGATCCCACTTTCGGAATCCACTTTCGGATCCCACTTCCGGAACCCACTTCCGGAAAACTCGCCAAATAGGGCGATTCCGGATACGAAGGGTTTTTGTCGAACACCCACACAACACCAAAATGAAATCCCCCTTCTAAAACAATCCAAACAAGCCTCAAGAACAAGAATAACTACACAGAACATCTATAAATAACAACCCATTTGCAAGTATTCATTCCTCCAATAACCACTCAAAACTCCAATTGTTCCCAATATTCACATTAACCCAAAAACATCAACTAATAGAAGATGAGAAGAATAGGGATTAGGTTATTACCTTGAACTCGAAGAATTGGTAAACCTCAACCCAGCACCCTCCTTGATTTCCTTCCAAGCCTTCACCTCCAAAAGTCGATACCAAGCTCTTCCCCAAACACACACACACACTGTAGCCGCTTTCACTTCTAATTGAGAATATCTAAATATTAGGGTTTTTGACCCCTTTTATACCTTATCACTACTCCCCCAAACTTTCCTTTTTCTGACTTTTAACACTAAATCTTCCTTTTATTTTCCCAAATGGTCCGGGTTATTACCGCAGCTTAAGTTCGGGTGGATTACATCTTAAGTTTGGTTGGCATAGGTGATAGCAACAAGGGCTTATCAATGTGGGTAGTCACACAGTGCTGGTAGAGAGGACAGATAGAGGGAGGGAGGGAGAAGGAGAGAGGGGGAGGGGAAGGGGCATAGAAACAAGACCATCGGTGCAGATGTCTTCCACGGAGTAAGGCTAGTGATGTTTGGTAATCACCTATTGAAATGTTTTATGTTATTTATATAGTCTATATTTAAATTTAATTTTTTAATAAAAATAAGGTAAAATGATAAAAAGACTTAAATCCCGCTGACTTAACAGAGCTACCGTTAACCAAGTTAGGAAGAGGGGCCCTAGTAATGCAAAAATGAAAACCATAGGGACCAAATCCATAATTAATCGAGTGTAGGGACATTAGTCATAGATTTTGGACATACCACATGGACCAAATCCGTAATTCACTCTAAATCAAATACTTTTGAAAGGTTTGATCGATCCGTGAAGCTTGAGGTCTTAACCTATAAGACCTACTCCTATAAACGTCATCAACTTCTTAATACTCATGCTCGTATATCAAACAACCCAAAATTTGCATAATCCACAAAAAGGGTTGTCGATTAACTTTTAGATAATGAAACGAAATGCCTTAATTATCATATGATCATTAAAATAAAATAAAAACAAATAGATCGTTTTGTTTTCTTAAGGTAGAATGAGGGATACTTTTCAAACTCTAAAGGACTGTTTGGTTTGCAAAACTCAAAGAAGTTTGATGGAATTGGAATGACAATTTCCTTTGACCAAATTCATTAGTGATGTTTGGTTCGCGAAATGAATTGATTGGATTTCACCGAGTTCCACGGTTAAGGGATATGATCATTCATTAACATATGTGAAGGATTTTAATTACATTTTGTGGCAAATGTAACATAATTTATAATTTCGGTTTAGAAAGACAAAAATAACATTTTCATCCAATTTAACCAACACCCCCTCCCCTCCCCGCCCTGCCCTGCCCCCACCACTGCACTCTCGTTGGCTACATATCCCCCCACCACTACCGTTGTCACCACCACCACTATCAGTTAGTATTATCATTCCACCACCACCACCCAGCAACCATCCCCACCGTTATCATCACCATCATGCCATTATTTTTGGGTTGACATAGTCGCCTCCTACCCCCAACACCACCACACCACACCACTATTGTCGTCATAACAACTGTCTCCCCCACCCCGACAGATGCATATCTCTATTCTTTTTTGAGATTTCATTCCAATTCCTATCAACCAAACGCATGGTCAAGTTCTATTCAAGTTCCTTCAAAGTCAAATTCCTTTAATGAATTTCAATTTCATCAAATTACATTCATAAACCAAACGTTCCTAACAAGTAACTCAACTACTCAAACATTGAATCTCACTACTTATTAGTCACTAGTTTGAGTCTCTTGTAAATAACATAATGTTATTAACAACTACTACCTCTATTGTCCAATAAAATTAGTCTACATACAATCAGGTTTAAACAATTGTAAAACAATAATAATAATAATAATAATAATAATAATAATAATAATAATAATAAGAAAATTTGTTGTTCTTATTGTGGAACTAATGATTTTGTTACAAATAATAATGTTCAATATTGGTATGGCACTTATCATTTTCATTCTTATAGAGCTCCGCTTAACAAGTCAGGACCCAAGACGCGTTGGGTACCAAAATCTACTTAATCTGTTTTTGCAGATTTAGAAGCAAAGCGTTGAACTCTCGGAAGAAGATGTATCTGTGCTTCATAGTTGGTTTCTGAATACATCAGTTCAGGACAAGTGCTTCAACGACAATGGCTTCTAGACAAATCAGTTCAGGACCCGTACTTCAATGACTAAGACTTCTAAACAAATCAGTTTAGAACTCGTACTTATCAGGTTAAATCTTTTACCGCATGATCATACTTCTCAGGTGATATCCTTAACTGTCACATCTTTCTATTTCAAGGAATAAGTGGTAAAAGGTAACATTGTATTATACTTTGTTTCTACTGCTTTGAAAATTTGAATCTTTACAAATTTAATTCAATGAGATGAAATTTTCAATTTTCATTCAATGAATTAAATGTGTGCTAAAAGATGATTTTACAAGCGTTTTTGTATTATCTGGGTTACATCTGTTTCATCTTTCACTTCTGAAATAAATCGAAAGGTCAGCAAAACATGAATGAAATTATGCTGAATGCTCAAAATTATGTGATTTTAGATTTATATAGAATATAATGCTCAAAAAGCCTTTTTGTTAGAATGATGGATGGAAACGAAAATATGGGGAAAGCACTATGTTTTAGAACCAAGTGATTGAGATGCTCTATGTTTTTAAATCTAATCATTTAGTTTGAAAGTTTGTGCCTGTGGCCTTTCTGGTTTGGGAGATTAAGTCCTAAGGGGTGCTCGACACCTAGTCCCTAAGGCCAACTGGTCTGGGATCGGCTGACCCAAATCCTTCTATAGAACCAGATAGAAAGCCATGTTCTACTGGTACAAATGGGTTTATGATATATCGATGTGGCCTTTCTGGTTTGGGAAAGTAAGTTCTAAGGGGTGCTCGTCACCTAGCACCTAAGGCCAACTGGTCTGGGATCCGCTGACCCAAATCCTGCTATAGAACCAGATAGAAAGCCATGTTTAACGGTGTATCTTATTCTTACTAAACTTTTTGATTAAAAGATGCCAATGTGCACATATTAAAAGATGTCAATGAGCACAAAATCAAAAGATGTCAATGATGACAAAATCAAAAGATGCCAATGAGCACAAAAGAAAAGATGCCAATGAGCACACATCTCGTGAAACTTGGGGAAAATACAAAGTCACGATAAACCTGTAAATTTGTGAAAATTCTGATTTTGGACAAATAGTGTGAGTAGAGCAGAGTATTCTGATATGTTTTAGAATTGCATATGCTTGTTGCTTATCATATTTCGCATGCTAGCACACCAAATAGATTTAAAAAAGGGGTTGAAACTGAACATTTTTTAACTTGATATGCAATGATGTCTTGTATTTGAATCCAAACACACGCATTTGATTTCATTTGATTGAAAAATCTGTTAAAATTTCATTAAGTTGGATTTCTTTTGTACAGTTTTTCATATGATCAAATGTTAGTAGTTATAAAATGTAGTTCAATGAATTTTATTTTCCTTGAATAAAAATTTTCAACTATTGTGCTATAAATGAAATATATGCATACTTTCAGGGGGAGAAAACAAATTGCTCCAGAATTCTTATTTTGAGGGGGAGCAAGGTTTTTCATAAAGGAGGAGATTGTTCGTGATACTCAGAGACGCGACTGAAATTGAAGAAGGTTTTTGATGATCGTGATGCTCACTTTCATCGAAAAAGGGGGAGAAATGTATAATTCAATTTCATGTCAAAGAGATTTCAAGTCAAAGATTCGAGAACAATGACTGAAGAAAGAAGATTTCGTCTCAAGAAAGAAAAGGGGGAGAATTCTTCAAGAGTTTAGGAAAAATCGATTGATCATCTTGGTTTCTCAAGAAGATCTCTTTTTCTTAGATTTGTGCTACATTGTACCAAAATGCCTTGTGTGAAGAATCAAGCTCTCCAATTCAAAGAAAGAAAATCTCCGTCAGATCCCCGTCTGAAGATTTTGTGACAATTTGACTTTGACAAGCCAAGCCAAAGACTGCTGTTCTCAAATGTTTAAATCTTGAATCCAAGGGGGAGATTGTTAAGTCTAAATATGTCTTCAAGATTTAATATTATGTCAAAGTCAAAGTCTTTGTATTTAGTCTTGTGTAAAATGTCAATGTTTGCTAATTACCTTACTTAGGCTTGAGGTATATAAGCATTAGGGTTAGCTTATTTTGTAAGGCTTTTGGACATAACTCTAATTTTGTAATACAGAGCCGACATGAATACGAACTAAGCTTTCTCTCTCTACTCTCTCTCTCTAGATCTTGTATGGATTTCATGGTTGTTTGATCGTTTTGGGACACACAATAATAATAATAATAATAATAATAATAATAATAATAATAATAATAATAATAATAATAATAAGAGCATCCACAACAAGGATTTCATTTGGATTGCAAAAGTGCCAACTAGGATTTCTATTTTAGAAATTGTAGTGTTTGTGAGTATGATTGCTAAATTAGAAATTGGTTTTGGTAATTTGCAAATGTCAAATCAATACTTTTGCTGATGTGGCAATGAATAGTATAAGAAATTGTAGAGAATAATTTCTAAATTAGAAATTGTTTTATGTCAAATCATGTTTTGTGATGTTTTGTAGAGTATGTTTATGAAAAAATGTATGAATATTTATTTGTTAATAAAAATATTAAATTGTTTTTTGAAAGGCATAAATATTAAAAAATGCAAAATATAATTTATATTAAAGTACAATAAAATAAATTACATATTAAAAAAATACAAACTTAACACATAAAAATACATCATTGTTCGTTTAGAAGTTCTTCAAGTTGATGTTCGTACAATCTTCGTTGTGGTTCGCTCATTGTTGTGCGATCCATTTCCATCAACTTCATGATCAATTTTCGATTTTCCCGTTTGTTCTTAAGTTTTTCTGTTACAAATGATGTGTGGAATTCTCTCATCACCTGAATTTTTTCTTTTTCAATATTCAGACGTTCTAACATTGCCACTTGTTCGTTTTCGGTAGAACTTGATGAAAAAAGTGATTAATGTAATATTTTTACTTTGTATTTTAATTTAATGTTTTATAAATTAAATATTTTATTTAATTAATTTATTTTATTTTATTATAATTATTTAATTAATAAAATATTTCGGATTAAATTATAGTAAAGAATATTTAATTGTAGTTTTGTTGTTATTTAATTAAAATATAGTTTTTTATGATAAGGTGTCACTTTAGAAAGTGATTGAAATTTCATTGTTTGTAGAGGATAATTTCAAGATAAATGCAAAGCTAAAATGACGCTCAACGCTTATGTGTCACGTTTGCAATTGTAATGAAATTTCTTTGTTGTGGATGCTTTAATAATAATAATAATAATAATAATAATATTTTTAAAACATTGATTTTGGTGGTGTTTGTAAGACAAAGGTAAAGGCCCCACATATCCTTATCTTGAATGAACAATTATGATGTTTAACATATGGACAATGGACATGCAAGTGATTGAAAGCATTGGGAATATAAGAGTTACTTACCACGTCACAACTCGATCTCAACAACATGGAACTCCTTTATTAACCCCACATTCCATATCCCAATCCTTATTTATATATGGTCAGTTATGGATCAATGATTTTTCCAGAATGGATTTGTCTTTAAATTGGATTAAATAATGCCTGTAAATTTGTTTTATGTCGTTTTACTTGAATTTTGTTTTTAGAGGTTTTATTTTAAGTTTTCTGATTAATTTTCAGTGTATCTTTTTTTTTCGAAAGAAATTTTCGGTTTTTTTTTATTGGTTTTAAAACAATTTTTCGATTTTTTTGTTGATTTTAAAAAATATTTTAAAACTTTTTTGTTGATTTCAAAAGACTTTTTGGTTTTTGATTGATTTTGAGATAATATTTTGGTTTCCTTGGTACTAAATTAATAAATAGAATGTTCTACAAATTAAAATTAGCTAACCAAATTTTAAGTCACCCTAGATTGATCAAACAAGTTAACATCAAGAAGACAACTATAAAAACTCAAAACAAACAAATAAAGAATGTAACAAATCAATGAAATTATGTAAATATAATTGTATAACATTATAACTAATCAATTTAGGTAAAGACTGCTATATAATTTAGGGCAAAGACTAATATAAAATTTAGCGCAAATGTCTAGTATCAAATTTACGGCAAACAAATAAATCATGTAAACAAATTACTGACATCATATACAGAGGAAAATAACTGATTTTTAACTATTATAGAAAAATAATAAAACTAAACTCATGCAACTTATTTATTGTTAAAGTTGATTAATTTTATTTCTTTTTCAAGTTATTTCGGATAAAAATGTGTTGTCATTAGAATGAGATAAACAATAAATTTAAGATTAATATGTAAATGAAAAGAAGAATATTAAAAAAAAAGCAAGGTTGGGAAATTAAAATTGTAAATAAAAAATAGTTGTAGCTGATTGGTAAAATTTTGTTATCTTATAGTCGATGTCTTGAATTCAATTCTTTTATTGTATATTTTTTTGCATATTTTTAGTAACTAGAAATTAAAATAAGCAAGACTTGAATTTGTTGTCAACAAGATTGAACTCATGACCTTCAAAAAGAAAAGAGTAAACTACAAATTTCATCCCTGAGGTGTACCACTTCCTTTGAAACTCATCCATATGCTTCAATAACTGCAATTATCGTCCCTTGTCTTTGAAAATCGCTTTGAAAGTAGTCCCTGCTCACTAACTCTGTTAAAATTATCCGTTAGAGTCAGGAGTATTTTCATCAAACCATGTTTTTTTCTCTCTTTTTGTAGCTTTCCTTTGTTTTATCTTATTCTTGTAAAAACCATAAAATATTAAGGACCAAATTGTAATTTACTCTAATTTAAACCCACACGTCGCCAACCCCCGGCGATCAGGTGGCCATCTCCGGCGACCAAGTCCATCCTTCTTCCTTTCCCTCGCTCCATCTCCATTCCTGTGGTTTACGAGATATGTGGAGATGCTCTAACGTTTCCTGTAAGAAAAACGAAATTCTGATGAGCATCTTGTTTTTTGCACTGCGTTCGATTAATCTGTTTGCTTTTAATTTATGTTTCTGAGATAATCGGAGGCCACTCAGATAACATGAGGCCAATTTTAGAGGGGATGGTTTGTAAGGGTGGTTGCCCCCTCTGTTCATACCAATATCTGATTTCTTGGTCAAACATTGTTCTTTGTGGCCGATGACTGTTTCCGAAAGCAACCTCCCTTCAGCTAGGAAGCTTTATCCATACACAACTTAAAATCAACAGCTTCATGCTTGGTGGTGGCCGGACCATTGCCGGGGATGGTGACCGAAGTTAACGGTGGTTCCCGATTCACTGAGATGGTCACCATTGCCGGAGATGGTGACCGGACCATTGCTCGTGGGACGATAATTGCAGTTATTGAAGCATATGGACGAGTTTCAAAGGAAGTGGTATACCTCAGGGACGAAATTTGTAGTTATTTAGCTGGTGAACAAATGAAATCACTAGAATTTTTTTATTACAACAAGACGATCGAGCAAGAGTCCATACACCCCTCCTCTATGAATAGGTCCGCTGCTTAATACAATTCTTAATATTTTGAAAGCTAAGATATTTTAATCTGATTTTTATTTTTAAAAATATTTTCAGAAAACTTTTCAGTTTGTAACTTCAAATTATTTATTATGGTGTCCCTCTCCCAATACCAATATTGTTGGAAAAAGTTTTCTGAAGATAAACTTTTAAACTTTTTAATTTTCAAAAAACTTATTTAAGGGTATGTTGTTCAAAACTATTTATTAAATAGAAATTTTCAAATTGCCTTTGATGAGAAACAATTAAAATAGACCATGATTGATGAGAAACAATTAAAATAGAAGTGGCCAAGAGGTTTTGTCAGCGACCACCACATTGAGCTGAGCCATAACCAAATTGCCTGGTTGAAAAATCATTTGTTTGTCTCCAAAAGTTTGTCATTTTTTGTCTCACATTATATATATCAAAATTAAGTTTACACGAAGTAAAAAATATCTAAGTGAATCACATATCACTAAACAACAATTCATCTATCTAAATGTGTTGTATGACCATCTACCACGATAACTATAAGATAATTGCAAAGCAATTGCAAACATGTCGTGTAGGATTTCTAATTTAGAGTTTGTGGTGGTTGTGAGTATGATTTTATAATAGGAAATTAGTTTTTGATAATCAATACTTTTTGTTGATGTGATAGTGAATAGTATAAAAAAATTGTATGGTATAATTTTTAAATTAGAAATTGTTTTGTCACATTATGTTTTGTGATGTTTTATAAAGTATGTTTATAAAAAAGTGTATGAATAATTTATTTTTTGTTAGTTGTAATGAATATCAAAAAAAAGCAAAATATAATTTTTATTTAAAAACAATAAAATAAATTACATAATAAAAATACATCTTAACACATAAAGTTACATCATTGTTCCCTTAAAAAGTTCTTGAAGTTGATGTTCGTACAATCTTTGTTGTGGGATACATTTCCATCAACTTCATGATCATTTTCCATTTTCTCGTATGTTGTTTAGATTTCATGTTTCCACAAATGATGAATGGAATTCTCTCATCACTTGAACTTTTTCTTTTTTCAATATTCAGGTGTTCTAACATTGTCACTTGTTTTTATTACTCTTTGATCCCCTTTCTTCAGATGAATCATTGTGTAACGACCCAAACCAAAAGTACATGCTAAAAGCTACTTCTTTAATTCATAACGCCAAAAAAAAAACGGTTCAACGTGATCACAATATCAAGATTTACAACACAGGGTTCGCGAAAATAACCCTAAATACAGCTGAGAAATTCTAACTAGGCATAAAAGGAAATTCTTCTATTCCTTTTAAACGCAAGCTCCGACCCACGTCTTGCCAAATCTCTAAACGTGCTCTCGACTACCTGAAAAGGTTTTAGTTTTGAAAAGCGAGGGTTAGACCATCAAGTCTAGAGAGTTCCCTCTACACCAAGTCACACCAAAAATATCACAGTTTATAAAATCAGTTATGAAAGCATTTATACCGATCATGACATGCACACTAAAATGATATGCACACGTTGACACATGCTACTGACATACGTTATAGTCACACACACCGTGACAGCGCAATAAGGCACACACACGCTATGGTCACACACATCGTGACAGCGCAATTGGGCACACACCGCCCATATATGAAAAAAAATTCATATATATATAATTATTATGGGACACACCCCCATTTCACACCAAAGCCAGAGCATGATCACACACGTATAGATCACACATATTATCACACAATTTATTTTCACTTTGAAATAGAATCAGTTGAAAAGCACACATTTACATAATGATCCTCAAACACAGTTATTCTTCATTTTGAAATAAATACAATTGAAAGGCGAACAGTTAGAAAATAACCATCAAACACACTTGTTTAAAAATTTAGGTTTAGAAAGACTCACCTGCCGTCCTTGCGATGAATTCTTACTCGTAACCGATTGCCTCTTCTCACACCTACATTTGCACCCACACACAATACCAGATAAGACTCTGACTTACCGGATTAAAATACCCACAACTAGTTCCGGATCTACCATTTTATTTACTACCGGTCCAATGTTCACTACCGAATCCTTAATTAATTTTCAGCCCAAGCTTCGGAACCCACTTAAAATATATATATATATCGGCACCTACTTAAAGAATAATACCGAAGCCCTATTAAGGAATAATGTTGATGTCCAATTAACTAATAACATCAAAGCCCATGCAATTAAAATATGGAAGTCCAAATTGACAGCCCCACTTCCCGATTCCTGTTAACGAGGCCCAAATAATTAAGTACCGGCCATAAATAAATTAAATCCAAACCACGACCCAAACCCTAAGCCATACCGGATCTTGGCCCCAACATCACACCGACCCAATTAGAATAAATTTCCACCGAACCAAATTCATTAAAACTAAACCCCGGCCCAATTGTTGAATTTGGATGTCGGTCCAGCAAGTCAGCACCGGAACTGTTCCGGCCTTTGGCTAATTCCAGTTCTTAAGGTTTGGGTTCCGGATCATTATGGGTTAACTACAATTCCGGATCACAACTATACATATACATTCCGGATCCTACAATGAATGGTTTCGGATCACATGCACAAACACACTCACATTTCAGATCCACTTACACACTCTCGCATTCCGGATCTACTCACAAAATCATAGTCTCCTATTTCTTTCAAAACACGTTACGATACAGTTAAATTAATAGAACCGAAAATGTAATCTGTTTCAATTGATTAACGAGTCTCTTACCCAACTAATTGATTAATTTAACTTCATTAAAATCCTCTAGATTCTTTTAAACCTCCACAGTAAACTCTAAAATAGCAAAATCCCTCAAAATCCAATCAACTAACAGAACTCTAAAATTAAAAGTTAGGATTTGAGATTACCTGAATGAATCAATGTAGGATAGGTTCAATCTTCCATTCCTTCGCCCAATTTGATAATTCCTTTCCTTCTCTAAACGCAAATGGAAAATCAATTTCTCCTGCTCCTTCTCTCTAAGCCGCCACACATACACCAAGAATTTCTCCTAGGGTTTTGAGCTGATTTGATGTTTTAATCCCTTCTAAAAATTTACAAATTTTGACCCTCAAATTTATAGACTTCACACTTTTCACTCCAAAGATAAATCTTTATTCTCAAACTGAACACGGTTATTACAACATCCTCCCCTCAAAAGAATTCTGTCCCAGAAATTCCATCTTCGAGCAATCGAGGAAAACGGTTCCTTGCGATCTATAATTGCCAACGGTTCTCCCACATAGTCCTACGTTCGTCCACACGAAAGTTTTCTAACAACACGACCATGCTTCCCTCGGCCAAGCACTTCCGTAGCTTCGACACGGGAAAGGTCGAATGAACTCCCACTACGCGTAACCCTTCATCATTAAGGCGTATACAAACAAATTAACACCCTCCCGATTTACAACAACTCCTACCTCAGAAAAATCCCGCGTAATACAAAAGGAATATAACATCTCAAGCCAACCGTACCAATATCATTCACACATCTAGACTCACGGTTTTAAATCATGTCAAACTAGTGGTTTCACACACAATTTTACCATTCTTAAAAGAACGCATTCTACCGACGTTAACGTCACAACAACACGAAACCCTTATTAAAATAAGGACGCTTTATTCGCCAATAGATCACAGAATCAACCTTGAATATCACCTTAACCCGCAGTTAAAATTTTACTCCATAGACTATACACAACTCTACCGTCACTTTTCTAACCCAAAATACGTCTAAGGCAGATAACACTTTCTTGCATTAATTATACCGATCATGAACCATTGATAACAATCGATTCACACACTTTTACCACAACGTCACTCTCGTACTACTACCAAGTCCCATCCAATGGTCCTTCACCCCGAGCATTACATTCGACTACTTTCTTCCACTCTCTTCTCAACATAAAACACATTCCCCAAAGACAGCTCACTAGGAGGTGCTCACTCAAGATCGATCACACAAGCTAGCTTTCTTCAACTCTTAAACCGATCACATACACACAATTTCAACGATTACTATACCTAACCAACAGTTTCACCACACCTCATACAAGAAACTTAACCAAGTTAATCCGAAATCACCCTCAATGCTCGACACGACCACACACTTCTCATTTCTCAAACGGTATTAATCCACTGCTTTGCATTTCCTTTACATACCAGGATTAGCTCAACATTCCCAAAGATTTCGCATCTACTACGAAACATCATAAACTAATTAATCCAAGAACACACAACTTCCTTCTTAGCTAGCCACCAACTGCCACCCCATTCTTTTATTCTCGGATAACAATACCACACACCACTTAGACATCCATGCATCACCACACACCATTTTGCCACATTCGAACAGCCTATAAACAAATCTCGAGCAAAGATTTCCACTTACGCTCACCTCATGTCAACGCTAGTCCAACACTTAACCTGACAACAACTTATTACCACTGTGCCTCACATGCTCACTAAGTACAAGTTGCCACCAACTTATCCATACCACCCCCACATACTAGAGGTTCAATCCTCACAACTACCACTTGCCTACTAATTTGTACAATCTACGACTTCGCTTCGATCCGAATAGGTTAGCCGACACCAGCGTTACCAATCCATACATCTATCATTTCGCAACCACTCTAGTCACTCTCCCACTAACTAGAGAGTAATAAAACACACCTCTACTATCAGATCCTTGAGTTGAAACTCCCCAAGATTTTAATTCACCGACACCGGAGCTCCCTGAATAAAGACACAATAGAGTTTAAGAGCTCACCCTCAATCAATTATTTTCCTTAGGAACCCTAAAGATTCTACTTCACACGGACACTCACCCTACACATTCCAACAATACCCTTCTAGATAGCGTCAACAATCACACCAAGAATAATTTCACACTACACACTAAACCGTTGTCATCATGACAAGGTTAGAACTCCGCACACTGCCGCCAATCTCTACACTACTACCATTTCCCACACACTACCAATATCAGAACAACGGTAATCAAGCACACCCATGCACCTGTAAATTCTTAATGACATTGGCCAGATGTGATTTGAATTTACCTTTCATGAGAGTCCTCACTACCATCGTCCTAAGTTCTCAGTGTTTAATGTCTTCCCTAAAGGTTTCCTATATCTCAGTTGTGTCCTCCTACTCCGCAGTTTAAGTTTAGGCCCATCCGGTCACCTAAATCCCTTAAACTGGGTCTCTGATACCATTTGTAACGACCCAAACCAAAAGTACACGCTAAAAGCTACTTCTTTAATTCATAACGCCCAAAAAAACCGGTTCAACGTGGTCACAATATCAAGATTTACAACGCAGGGTTCACAGAACTAACCCTAAATACAGTTTAGAAATTCTAACTAGGCATAAAAGGAAGTTCTTCTATTCCTTCTAAACGCAAGCTCCGACACACGTCTTGCCAAATCTCTAAACGTACTCTCGACTACTGCTTACCTGAAAAGGTTTTAGTTTTGAAAAGCGAGGGTTAGACCATGAGGTCTAGTGAGTTCCCTCCACACCAAGTCACACCAAAAATATCACAGTTTATAAAATCAGTTATGAAAGCATTTATACCAATCATGACAAGCACACTAAGATGATATGCACACATTGACACATGCTACTGGCATACGTTATAGTCACACACACCGTGACAGCGCAATAAGGCACACACACGGTATGGTCATACACACCGTGACAGCGCAATTGGGCACACACCGCCCATATATGAAACAAATTCACATATATATAATTATTATGGGACACACCCCCATTTCTCACCAAAGCCAGAGCATGGTCACACACGTATATATCACACATATTATCACACAATTTATCTTCACTTTGAAATAGAATCAGTTGAAAAGCACACATTTACATAATGATCCTCAAACACACTTATTCTTCATTTTGAAATAAATACAGTTGAAAGGCGAACAGTTAGAAAATAACCATCAAAACACTTGTTTAAAAATTTAGGTTTAGAAAGACTCACCTGCCGTCCTTGCGATGAATTCTTACTCGTAACCGATTGCCTCTTCTCACACCTACATTTGCACCCACACACAATACCAGATAAGACTCTGACTTACCGGATTAAAATACCCACAACTAGTTCCGGATCTACTATTTTATTTACTACCGGTCCAATGTTCACTACCAGATCCTTAATTAATTTTCATCCCAAGCTTCGGAACCCACTTAAAAAAATATATATATATATATCGGCACCTACTTAAAGAATAATACCGAAGCCCTATTAAGGAATAATGTGGATGTCCAATTAACTAATAACATCAAAGCCCATGCAATTAAAATATGGAAGTCCAAATTGATAGCCCCACCTCCCGATTCCTGTTAACGAGGCCCAAATAATTAAGTACCGGCCATTAAGAAATTAAATCCAAACCACGGCCCAAACCCTAAGCCATACCGGATCTTGGCCCCAACATCACACCGACCCAATTAGAATAAATTTCCACCGACCCAAATTCATTAAAACTAAACCCCGGCCCAATTGTTGAATTTGGATGTCGGTCCAGCAAGTCAGCACCGGAACTGTTCCGGCCTTTGGCTAATTCCGGTTCTTAAGGTTTGGGTTCCGGATCATTATGGGTTAACTACAATTCCGGATCACAACTATACATATCCATTCCGGATCCTACAATGAATGGTTCCGGATCACATGCACACACACACTCACATTTCGGATCCACTTACACACTCCCGCATTTCGGATCTACTCACAAATTTTAGTCTCCTATTTCTTTCAAAACACGATACGATACAGTTAAATTAATAGAACCGAAAACGTAATCTATTTCAATTGATTAACGAGTCTCTTACCCAACTAATTGATTAATTTAACTTCATTAAAATCCTCTAGATTCTTTTAAACCTCTACCGTAAACTCTAAAATAGCTAAATCCCTCAAAATCCAATCAACTAACAGAACTCTAAAATTAAAAGTTAGGATTTGAGATTACCTGAATGAATCAATGTAGGATAGGTTCAATCTTCCATTCCTTCGCCCAATTTGATAATTCCTTTCCTTCTCTAAACACAAATGGAAAATCAATTTCTCCTGCTCTTTCTCTCTAAGACGCCACACACACACCAAGAATTTCTCCTAAGGTTTTGAGCTGATTTGATGTTTAAATCCCTTCTAAAAATTTACAAATTTTGACCCTCAAATTTATAGACTTCACACTTTTCACTCAAAAGATAAATCTTTATTCTCAAACTGAACACGGTTATTACAACATCCTCCCCTCAAAAGAATTCCGTCCCAGAAATTCCATCTTCGAGCAATCGAGGAAAACGGTTCCTTGCGATCTATAATTGCCAACGGTTCTCCCACATAGTCCTATTTTCGTCAACACGAAAGTTTTCTAACAATACGACCATGCTTCCCTCGGCCAAGCACTTCCGTAGCTTCGACACGGGAAAGGTCGAATGAACTCCCACTACGCGTAACCCTTCATCATTAAGGCGTATACAAACAAATTAACACCCTCCCGATTTACAACAACTCCTACCTCAGAAAAATCTCGCGTAATACAAAAGGAATATAACATCTCAAGCCAACCGTACCAATATCATTCACACATCTAGACTCACGGTTTTAAATCATGTCAAACTAATGGCTTCACACACAATTTTACCATTCTTAAAAGAACGCATTCTACCGACGTTAACGTCATAACAACACGAAACCCTTATTAAAATAACGATGCTCTATCCGACCCACGTCTTGCCAAATCTCTAAACGTGCTCTCGACTACTGCTTACCTGAAAAGGTTTTAGTTTTGAAAAGCGAGGGTTAGACCATGAGGTCTAGTGAGTTCCCTCCACACCAAGTCACACAAAAATATCACAGTTTATAAAATCAGTTATGAAAGCATTTATACCAATCATGACAAGCACACTAAGATTATATGCACACATTGACACATGCTACTGGCTGATAACGCCACTTTTTGGCGTTATTTTTGGTCCTCAATCCAATGAGATTGGCTTGTATTTAAGCAAAGAGGCGGAATTTTATGGTTTATTTAGTGGAATTTGCAGGTTCTTTAACAGGTAGTAATCTTCGAGAAAAGAAGCTAAAAAGAGCACAAAAAGAGCCAAAACGAAGCCCAACGGAAGCCTAAGACCCGCGCCCGAACCAGGACCCGAACCGCGAACCAAAAACCGACCCAGAAGAGCTCAAGAACATGCGCGGTTTCTGGCGCAGTTTTGCAAGTCGCGCAGCAAACCGCGCAACCCTCTGTTTCACGTTTTCAGCTATGTTATTCCGGATTTTACGTCATTATTCTCGACGCAACTCACACACGACGAACGGCAGACGACTTGGGGCGATTTCCGGAGACTTTCACGCCTTTTGGAGCCACGAGAGAGGACCAAACAAGGAGGAATTCACGACGCGACGCGGAGTAGAGCCGGGAGAAGGGAGTACATCTACCACATTCACCACGATCACTTTTATCATGTTTTCGTTCATTGTTTCCTTTCCTTCTCCTATGTCTTTGTTCCCCAACATCATGAACTAATCTTTAGATGTTGGGGGTTGGATTGAATTAGGTTTGAACATATGAACGGATGACGAATGATTTTTATTAGTTTTTCCTATTTTAATGAAGCTTGTGATTTTGTTCTAAATGCCTTTGTGAATTTGGCCAATTTACAATTGATTTGTTGTTTTCAATTAAGTTCGAGAGAATTAATTGTAACTAGAACTAGGAATCGCATGACTAAGGTGAGAAAGGTGATAGAGATATACCGAGTAAGCCTTAGTTCCATTACAATCTTGCGCTTAATCTGTTTTGAATTACATAGGTTGAGATCGAGAGATATAACTTGTGTTTTCAAGATAAAACTCGTGGTTGCTTGAGAAAGAACCATGCTTTTACAATAAAACTCGTTGTCGCTTGAGAAAGAACAACGGTGATCCAAGATTGGGTATTCATTATACGGAATAACTGGTAACTTGTAACGTCCCAAAAATTACAAGGAATTTAAAATTTTAAAAATAATGCATTTCGTTACAATCAAACCATAAGTCAACAAATCCCATTACCATAAAAATAAACGTCGTTAAATAAAACCGTCAAATGAAATTTAAACAGCGGAAAAGTTATATAATTAAATCCCCATTTAAAAAAACTAAACTTAAACAGCCTTCGCCTTGCGCCCGTGTGTACCGTCATGCCCGACTGCTACTCGCACCTGAAATCATAAGATATTGGGAAGGGGTAAGCACGAAGCTTAGTGAATTCCATCACATGCGCAGATAGGAATTATATACACATCACCCCTATCCGCACATAAGCAACAACACCACAGTTACATAAAACGAGTAAACATCTACAAGTAATTATGTATCCAACACCTCGGTCCCACCGAGCCCTCGGTCCCACCGAGTTGTAATGTAACACACTCGTCACACCGAGTTCCCACAACGTTTCTTTCCACTTCCTCGGTCCCACCGAGGTGTAATGTAAAACATTTATACTAAGCATTTAAACCAATCAAATATTACACACCACAAACAACTAGTTCACACCACAAAGACAGTAGTACATACAAACTAATATGACATGCATACAACCCCTAACTACACAGTGAGAGAACTCACCTTAAAGCAACGCGAGTATCCGCAACCGCAATCACAAGCCGGCCAACTTCACTCACCTTTTCCAACCTAAATAAGTGATATCAAACGTCAAGCGAAGTCCTAACCCAAAGTCACAACTATGAGCCCAAACATGTAAATTTTCCAGCTTTTACTCTAAAAACACAGGTCTGTTCGGGACCTGTTTAACCCCTTAAAAACTGATAAATCCAGAAATATTATTTCATAATCACAAAGTCCCATGTCTTAGGGTTCCAGGGACATATCGCACGCGCTCTAACGATTTTTCTACAATTTATTATGGATTTTACAAAACCGGTTAACTGCACAGCGAAAAACAGCACCTTTCATTACAAAACAGCGGTTTGACACTAGCTACGGTCCGAACTGGTTTTTCCGCAAAACATAAGAAACTTACTAGACTCATACAGGGAACTTTTGGCACTGGTTTCATCCCAATCCGATATTCCTAGCAGAAGTTATACTCGATACAAAAACAGGGACAGAAACTGCAGTTTCACATAAAATGACAAATAATGCTTAGTAACCCATTAAGCCATAGCTTAACCCAAACAGACCCGAATGAACCTTTGAGGATGCAAACAAATAGGGTATTCTAAGTGCAAGTAAAAACAACCCCCAAACATACAATCAACAACCACAATGAGACCCCAAAATTTTAGCGTGGAAAACCCCTCAAAATCGAGAGTAAAAACCACGGGACTACTAGAGCCGCTTCAAATCCACTACCACCAATATTAGAGCAATACAAAGTCTTCTCTAGATTATACTAGAGGCATACAAAACCATCATACACTTGGAAATAAGCACATCAAGATGTATGGAACCAAAATAGAGCAAGAATGGAGAAAAATCACCACAAAGTTACTGCTGTGCAGAACCCCACGAAACCATGACCTCCGGACCTCAAAACCACGATCCCACCGTCCAGAATGTTGATTAAGATGTCGTGAAGCTGCTCACCAAAAATCACGACGATCCGACCGTTCAATCTTCGGGAAACAGAAGTTTTCTGCAGCTAGGTTTTCAAAATACGAAAATATTGAGCTCCATCCCTTTTTTCTTGTTACTCACGAACACCACACCAAAAAAATGATACAAGGGTTTGGTTTGGGTTGCATGGGCCGAAACTCTCACTTTTTGGCCCCTTAACAATTTTGGTCCCTCACTACATCCTTCTCGCAAACTAACCACGTCTTGACATATTTAACTATTAGGTCCAATTAGTCTAACCCCGCTAACGGAAACCATGATAAATAAAACTTTTAAAAATGAATTAAAACAAAGAAATTACATACCGGGATACGGGCTTTACAACTCTCCCCCACTTGGATTAGACTTCGTCCTCGAAGTCTACGTCCGCAAACAGCTCTGGATAGCTTTACCACATCTCAACCTCGGGTTCCCAAGTCCACTCGGAGCCCTTTCTGTGTTGCCACTGGACTTTCCTCAACTAGAATCTAAATTTCTCACCCCGTCTAGAATTTCTCGAATACTTTTCTTACTAACAAAACTCCTTCACGGACATTGGAAACATGATCGGAAGAACACTCCAACAACTGAATTCATTCCTAGTCAAACGACTTCGGTTGCCTCCCAACCTTAGATGTTCCATACATCCCGATTCAACTTGCAAGCTCTAACCATCCTAAAGGTGCTCACCAACATACCCTACAGGATACTCGAATCCGATAATTCCTACCATTACTGCCGATTAACTTCCACGAGTTCTAATAGACTCCCAAAATTATTTCACACAGATCATCAAACCAGTAAACTTATAATCACCCACGCAGGTCATTCCACCATAACCATTCATCACAAATAAGCATCTCAGGGTTACTACTACCATCATCATAATTATTTTCAAATCGGCTACAAATCTCCGATTACACTAAAGGTGTTTGGCCTCAAGCCCAAAAGTCGACACCTAAATATACTACTTACTTCAAAACGGTTATTGCGCATTTATTCTCTTAATTACAAAGGGCATCCTTCCCTTAACCGACACTATTCCGCCTACCATATTAACACGTGTGGAATACCCAATCCTCCACCGTCTACTTATCCCACACACTCGCTCTAGGAAGCCTAGTTACACTGTATCAAAATACTCCTTAACGCCTACCTCCCAAGTACGTCTCAAGGCCCGACGCATCGGAACTACCTCCCAGGTAAGTGCTCAAGACTATATCTTCCTAGTGCCTACTAGAAAGTCAAGGTCATAACACAAGAATATCGGGGTCCCACCCCGAGATACCCAACCGACCATTACCAACGATTGACTGTCATGACCAAGGATCCAAAGCAAACAGTCTACCAACAACATGCCTATCCCGGAATGACTCACTCACCCAAACATGTAAATACTCAACGTGCAATAAATGCAAAACTGTGCAACAAAAACAATCCAACAACAAGACTCCCCATCGAGCCATTAGAACCGTGCAATTGACCCCTGACTATCTCAAAGTCAAAACCGAGCAAAATGCTCCACGCTTGCTAGACCCATAATCGGTCAAAACGCGTTTAAATAAAGTTTAAGCAATCAATACTCTAAAATCAACATTAGTCCCAAACTCAACACGGGTTAAACAAAAGAGTTTTCCAAAAGGACTCACACCCTTAAAATTCTCAAAATGACACATAACACTTAAAAGCGCATTGCCCAAATGGTTTATAATATATTTTCAACGTCAAGATTTTTTTTTTTTTTTTTTCATTTCAAAAAGACCGTAAGCAATAAAACTACTATTACCAGGTCGGTAGTTACGCAAAAATGGACACGCTTGTCCCACATATGAAAATCATATTGAAAACTATTTCATTGCAGCTTAGTTTACTCACAGAACGTAAAGCGAAATAAATAATTTCTTTGAAAATGAACCGTCACGGTTCTAGCATGAATTGACTCATGACATGTATTTAAAGTAACCGCTCGACCTTACAACGGGTGCGACAAAAGTGTGCACATAATTTCAAAATCAGTTCCACGACATTTGACCCCAAAATTTCTCTTTTTCAACATTCAATGTCGTGGCACAGGGTTCACCAACAAATCTTGCGCGCGCCGGCTAGTCATACAAAACGATGAAACGGTTTACAAATATATTTTTGTTAAAACACAACTGTCTCGTGTAAGTTTCAAACTTAAAGATAAAAACCAATCCGTTTCCATCATTTGAAAATATCGACTAAAACCTCATTAAATCTCAAAAGGTGGGGTTCTTTAAATTGATTTCCAAGATTTCTCCAAATGGTCACATAAACAAATAAGATATGCACCTCGTGAAATTAAACCCACACGACTCAACATGCCGTAAAACAAAACTTATTTAACGAAATCACTCAAATAGCTTTATACAGACATCGTGGAATGTAACTTTCCGTCTCAACTCTAACATATGTGGAGGAGTTCCAATGTTAAAGTCACAAGCCGTAGTCACTTGCCCAACATTTTAAACACCACAAAACACGGATATCATCTTACCCGAAAGAACCGTTGGAAAAATAACGAAATGAGACAAATTCTAACAAAGTTTGCACTCCCGTGATAAAACGATTTCATACACTTTCCAAAACCATATTTCAAAATCTTGTGTGTGTGCTGAACATTTCCCCAAAATTCCAAAACACCATCCATAAAATGATTTGAAACACAAGAATTTGTTAATGCAATCTATTTCAAAATCAAACTTTGTGCATGACTTAGTCGGCATTCTACGCCTCGACTCCTACTCCTCCAAATCTCTCCGGTCCACTAACGTCATCCGGACATTTAAACCTCTTAGGCAAGTTGGGAAATTACGTCAATTAATCCCTACGATTTTTCCTCAAATCAAAGTCGGCTCTATAAGCCTATGATTCTAGCACAATCATCCACCTTGACCCGAAACAAATATCATCCTTATCGTCACTCCAAGTGATCAATACTAGAATCGTCCTTTTATTCCAACAACTACTAATTTTATAACCTTCGACACTACCCCAGCGATCATCCCATCAAAGCAAAACAAGTACACACCTGTACTAGTAGGTTTACTATAGTCGTTCCTCCTTGCGATGGCTATTCCGGGTAGATATTACAACGAGTTATTAGCGCATAATAACTCACACTAACAACGCTCACGCTCAACTCCTTGGATTCCTCGTGACTTTCCCCGACTCGAGCATTGATCCTGTGTTTCCAATAGTAGGAGCTCTACTACTACCTTCCACACCTATCATCACTCGTTCCGAGTTCCATCCGATGGGTCCAACTAGTTTCTCGCCGATAACTACACACATATGCCCGCACCGGCATATGTACACACTCTTCCTAGCTCCCTAGGAATTCCACCCAACTCCACTACCCTTGCTATGACGAAATCCCCACTAGTCATGACAAGTCGCCTCGCGAATGCACAGTCGCACACAGTGTAAAACCAGATAGACATTCGAATATAAGATTCTATCCTACAACGGTTGGACTCAAACAAGAGCTGCGCAATAGAACTAAATCCGACATTCTAGGGCTATTCGGTTCCTACCGCATACAACCTATAGTGCATTCACTTAACAACCTATCAAGGCTAGCATAAACTCCTATTAGCAAGCAACAAACATGCAGTACAGTGTAATAAGCACCAAGCAATCTAGCACACATACTCCTATGTTCTAGAAGGCAATCTAGCATACATACTCATATGTAAACACTCTTCCTAGCTCACTAGGAATTTCATCTCAATCCGATATTCCTAGCAGAAGTTATACTCGATACAAAAACAGGGACAGAAACTGCAGTTTCACATAAAATGACAAATAATGCTTAGTAACCCATTAAGCCATAGCTTAACCCAAACAGACCCGAATGAACCTTTGAGGATGCAAACAAATAGGGTATTCTAAGTGCAAGTAAAAACAACCCCCAAACATACAATCAACAACCACAATGAGACCCCAAAATTTTAGCGTGGAAAACCCCTCAAAATCGAGAGTAAAAACCACGGGACTACTAGAGCCGCTTCAAATCCACTACCACCAATATTAGAGCAATACAAAGTCTTCTCTAGATTATACTAGAGGCATACAAAACCATCATACACTTGGAAATAAGCACATCAAGATGTATGGAACCAAAATAGAGCAAGAATGGAGAAAAATCACCACAAAGTTACTGCTGTGCAGAACCCCACGAAACCATGACCTCCGGACCTCAAAACCACGATCCCACCGTCCAGAATGTTTATTAAGATGTCGTGAAGCTGCTCACCAAAAATCACGACGATCCGACCGTTCAATCTTCGGGAAACAGAAGTTTTCTGCAGCTAGGTTTTCAAAATACGAAAATATTGAGCCCCATCCCTTTTTTCTTGTTACTCACGAACACCACACCAAAAAAATGATACAAGGGTTTGGTTTGGGTTGCATGGGCCGAAACTCTCACTTTTTGGCCCCTTAACAATTTTGGTCCCTCACTACATCCTTCTCGCAAACTAACCACGTCTTGACATATTTAACTATTAGGTCCAATTAGTCTAACCCCGCTAACGGAAACCATGATAAATAAAACTTTTAAAAATGAATTAAAACAAAGAAATTACATACCGGGATACGGGCTTTACATAACTGTTTTGAGTCAAGTGTTGTATGTGAAAACCTAAGGATTTCCAACCCTCAACTGTTTTCTCTATCACAGTTCCTTAAGCTGTTTCTGTTTCGTTTGTGATTTACTTTAGTTGCAATTAATTACTCAATACCATTCTCTCAATTTCGACAGTTCAGTTAATAGTGATTATAGTAATTGTGATACTTAGTTCCTAGTTCCCGTGGATTCGATACTCGTACTTCCGTACATTATTACTTGATTTCGACACCGTACACTTGCGGTTAGATTTAGGGGGGTGATAACCCGCCTATCAAATTTTTGGCGCCGCTGCCCGGGAACTAGTTGCAACTGATAGCACTACCAGCTATAAGCGCTATTACATTGAACAATTTTTTTCTGTTATTTTATTTCAGCACTTTGAATTTCTGGATTGCTAATTTTTCTACTTTCTTTTCAGGTACTACTTGGTATATGCCAAGGACGACCCGAAGGAAGGCAATCGAACAACTTGATCCGGAGATCGAGAGAACCGCCCGCCGTTTACGAAAAGAAACAAAAACCCAAAAATATATCAAGATCGAGGTGGTCGACGAAGCACCTCTTGAGCAACGCCCTATGAAGTCGTTTGCCAATCCGAATGTGGCAGCGGCACGCATAGGCATTCAAGCACCTGCCACTGCAGCAAACTCGTTCGAGCTTAAACCGAGAACCATCCTGATGGTACAACAAAATCAGTATGGAGGAACACCGACAGAAGATCCACATGCACACCTCCGGGCGTTTGAGAGGATTTTCAATACATTCAAGATTAATGGGATGGAAGAGGATGCCATCAAGCTGAGGTTGTTCGGCTTTTCACTTAAAGGTAGAGCCAAAACATGGACCGAGAGTATCCGACCGGACTCGATCACTACATGGGCACAACTGAAAGCGGCCTTCCTTCAGAAATTCTTTCCACCGGGAAGAACCGCTCAATTAATGGCCGAAATCACACATTTCGCGCAATGGGACCAAGAAACCTTGTATGAAGCGTGGGAAAGGTACAAGGAGATGAACAAGAAATGCCCACATCATGGGTTACAAGGTTGGGTAATCATCCAGACTTTCTTTAGTGGACTTCACCCGCAATTTAAAAACGACATCACAGCTGTATCGGGTGGAGCACTAATGGATAAATCTTATGAAGAAGCATGCGAGCTGATCGATAATCTGGCCGAGCACAGTTTCTCTACACCACGATCAGCTATTAGAAGCGTTGCAAGTATTCAAGAATCGGATGAGCTGAAGGAAATAAAAGCTCAACTAGCTGCGATCACGAACCATATGAAGGGAGGTAGACCGGAAGAACCCGAGCAAGTCCAATTCTTACAAAACCGGAACAACCAACCGAGGAATGATCCGTTCTCGAGCACTTATAATGAGGGGTGGAAGAAGCACCAGAACTTCTCTTGGAGTCAACCCGGTCAACAACAGCAAGGTAATTCTTTTAACTTTGCTAATTATCCTAATGCTAACAATGTTTACCATCCTCCAGGTTTCAATCAAAGGAATTTCAATGAAGGACCATCTATGGAGAAGAAGCCGGGGTTGGAAGACATGATGATGAAGTTCATGACCAAGATGGACAACACGATTGGAGAGCTAGCAAGCATGGTCAACACGATCAAGGCGGCTACTGATCAGAACACCGCCTCCATCAAGATCCTCGAAAGACAAGTGGGGCAGATTTCGGAAGCCCTACAAAACCGACCCCCCGGAACATTCCCAAGCATGACTGAAAAGAAACCAAGGGAGGAGTGTAATGCCATTTATCTGAGAAGTGGCAAGGAGCTTAATGGAGATTTGACAAGAGAGCCTTCATCAAAGGAAGTCGAGCCCGAAAGGCAAGATGTGGAGATTGTAGATGTGGATGAGTTGGAAGCTGAAGAAGAGGTGGTACTTGAAGAGAACAAGAAGAGTGGAGAGACGAAGCCAAAGCAACCACCGGTCAAGCCGATGGTACCGAGAGTGCCTTATCCGAGCAGACTTAAATCACATAAGGATGATGTTAATTTTTCTAAGTTTCTTGATATATTTAAAAAGTTGCATATTAACATTCCTTTTGCAGATGCTTTGGCACAAACGCCCTCATACGCGAAATTCATGAAGGAGATTCTATCCAAGAAGAGGGCAATCGATCACCAATCCACCGTTGCACTTACTGAAGAGTGTAGCGCGATCATCCAGAACAAACTTCACCCAAAGCTTAAAGATCCAGGGAGTTTTTCAATCCCTATTCAAATTGGGAGGTTTAATTTTGATAAAGTGTTGTGTGATCTAGGAGCGAGTATTAACTTAATGCCCTTATCGGTTTTCAGGAAACTTGGCTTGGGTGAGGTGAACCCAACATACATGACACTGAAGCTCGCGGACAGATCGATAATATATCCGTATGGAGTGGTAGAGGACGTGTTGATCAAAGTTGGCAAATTCTACTTCCCGGTGGATTTCGTGGTGCTAGACATCGATGAAGACATAGAAGTCCCACTGATTTTGGGAAGATCTTTTCTGGCCACTAGCAGAGCGTTGATTGACATGGAAGAAGGTGAGATGACGTTAAGAGTTGGCGGCGAAAGGGTGACATTCAAGATGTTCGAGAACGGAAGAAGGCGTAGAGACGGAGATGGCAAAGGAGAGCTAGATTAGGAAAAATCCGCGAAGAACCGCAAGTGTGGGCGATTCGAGTCCGCAGATACCGAGCCAAGTTGAGATCCACACAGTCGTGCCACGACTTTAACTACGGCGCTGGGTGGGAGGCAAACCACCGAGGTTAGTTTTCTTTTAATTTCCAGTTTTTGAGTGTGTTCCTAGTTACGAAAAACCATAGAAATGAAAAAACGAAAAATCAAAAAATAGCTGAAACAGGGACTTACGCGGCTTGTGCCGCATCCTACAAACCACATGCCAAGTCGCGGGGTGTTCTGTTAGTTTTCTGGAACAGTAGGTTACGCGGCTTGTGCCGCGGGTTCCAAACCGCGCGCCAAACTGCGCGGCTCCCCTGTTTTTGGTTTTCGTGTTGTGTTTTCTTTCCCTGCTTTGTGTATTTCGTTGCTTTGCTTTCTGTCATTTTTGTTTTGTTTTCCTTGTGTCTGCCTTCTCTCTCTCCCTTTTCCCCGATGTCTCTGATTGGCGCTCGAATCTTACAAGAGAATCTCCTCCGTCCGGGCAAACAGGTACGCTCTAAACTTTGTATGAAACGGGTGTGTAAGATGTTTGGTTTTTATTAGTTAACGAGATGCAACAAACCTAAGTTTCACTTAGGTTTGGGGTGCCTCATCTTTTCAACATCTACACACTCATTTTCTATATCCTGTGCAAACCTCGGTTTCACCGAGGTTTGCGGTTGGCGTTACTTGACAAACCTAGGCCACGGCCTAGGTTTGGGGTGGCCATAGTTTAATGAGAATAGCTCTTTGATGCTTGTGCTTAATGTTATGTTTTGCCTGTCGGATACCTGTAATAACCGCACAACAATACTTGTTCTTAGTATCGCCTACGCCGACACCTGCACATTGGGGACAATGTGTGGGTAAGGTTTGGGGTTGCCCAATCGGGCCCACGTTATGCACGTAGATTTCCTGCACTTTTGAGTACTTAGATCACTTTAGCTAAAAATTTTGTTTTGAATGATTGAGACCGACTATTGTGGGGAGAATCTCATGATAGTGACGTGACCACTAGGGAAGGACTGGGAAAGGACATGACTAGGGACATTAGTGGAGACCACCCATTAGTGAGATTTGAGCCTAAAAGACGTTTTCACTTCGAGGGATTCATACACTTAATTCATATACACTTTTCGAGTCCTTGTCGTGAATATAGAATGATCTCGCTATATTATTGCATTGAGTAGCAAAGACGACCATCGGGATATTGGGTAAGGGTGTAGTAGACCATGTCGTGTGGACCTTAAGAGATGATTCCAGACATTGTGTGTTTGTCTAACCCTGTTTTTAGCTATCTTACCCTTTTCACCCATTTGTGTGTAACCATAGACCCCTTTGTAGCCATACACTCACCTTTTCATTTCAGACCCACCTTTAAACCCGATCCAAAAGCCTTAGCCAACCCTATCCGAAAGTGTGTCAATTTGTGCGGTAATGAATAACAAGAAGATAGAGCGGAAAAGAAAGAATACATGGCAGTCATGAAAAGAAATAAGAGTTAGAAAAGAGGGCCAATGCAGCCCCAATGCAAATAAAGAGGACCAATGAAGTCCCCAAAAAAATACAAAAAGAAAATAATACAGTTAGTTAGATAGCTTTACAACAGCTAAATAAGAGAGTCAAAGCGACTCCAGTAGTGATAAAGAGGGCCAAAAGATAGAATGTGAAGAAAGTTCATAACTGCCAACGTTTGACACACCGAGGATCTTTGTTCCCTTTTACCCTTCACTTCTTAGCCATAACCTTAGCCCCGTTACAACCCTTGTAAAGACCTGGATGATCTTCTGGAAAACGTGATTATGGTATGCTACCACCTTTACTGATATTCCCTGTCTTGCTACTTGATTCCTTTCTGAGATCAATTTTTGGACATTTGTGCGTCATTCATTAGAGTTGTCATGTAATATTTGAATATTCTTGTACATAACTTCCTACAGATGACAACACGTGCGATAACCTAGGTTCGAGCGAAATGAGAGAATCTCGTGAGGTAGGGTCGAGGCGAAATGTTTTCCCTAGTATGTCCGGACCTAGAACAACCTTAATGTAATCGGAGCAGTCACTAGTTCAACTTACAATGGAAGGTCATAGATCAAACAGAATAAGGATGAGGCGAGAGTGAGATAAGCATTCACGGGTATAGGAAATCACCAGTGCATCACGTGGTACCAATTGGGAGTTGTGCAGTTATTATTTCACTGATATGTGCTTTTACTCTATTTTATCGCTAATTTTCTTGAGGACAAGCAACGCTCGGTTTGTTGATAACGCCACTTTTTGGCGTTATTTTCGGTCCTCAATCCAATGAGATTGGCTTGTATTTAAGCAAAGAGACGGAATTTTATGGTTTATTTAGTGGAATTTGCAGGTTCTTTAACAGGTAGTAATCTTCGAGAAAAGAAGCTAAAAAGAGCCCAAAAAGAGCCAAAACGAAGCCCAACGGAAGCCCAAGACCCGCGCCCGAACCAGGATCCGAACCGCGAACCAAAAACCGACCCAGAAGAGCTCAGGAACACGCGCGGTTTCTGGCGCGGTTTGCAAGTCGCGCAGCAAACCGTGCAACCCCCTGTTTCACGTTTTTCAGCTATGTTATTCCTGATTTTAGGTCATTATTCTCGACGCAACTCACACACGACGAACGACAGACGACTTGGGGCGATTTCCGGAGACTTTTCACGCCTTTTGGAGCCACGAGAGAGGACCAAACGAAGAGGAATTCACGACGCGACGCGGATTAGAGCCGGGAGAAGGGAGTACATCTACCACATTCACCACGATCACTTTTATCATGTTTTCGTTCATTGTTTCCTTTCCTTCTCCTATGTCTTTGTTCCCCAACATCATGAACTAATCTTTAGATGTTGGGGGTTGAATTGAAATAGGTTTGAACATATGAACGGATGACGAATGACTTTTATTAGTTTTTCCTATTTTAATGAAGCTTGTGATTTTGCTCCAAATGCCTTTGTGAATTTGGCCAATTTACAATTGATTTGTTGTTTTCAATTAAGTTCGAGAGAATTAATTGTAACTAGAACTAGGAATCGCATGCCTAAGGTGAGAAAGGTGATAGAGATATACCGAGTAAGCCTTAGTTCCATTACAATCTTGCGCTTAATGTGTTTTGAATTACATAGGTTGAGATCGAGAGATATAACTTGTGTTTTCAAGATAAAACTCGTGGTTGCTTGAGAAAGAACCATGCTTTTACAATAAAACCCGTTGTCGCTTGAGAAAGAACAACGGTGATCCAAGATTGGATATTCATTATACGGAATAACTGGCAACTGTTTTGAGTCAAGTGTTTGTATGTGAAAACCTAAGGATTTCCAACCCTCAACTGTTTTCTCTATCACAGTTCCTTAAGCTGTTTCTGTTTCTTTTGTGATTTACTTTAGTTGCAATTAATTACTCCTTACCAATCTCTCAATTTCGACAGTTCAGTTAATAGTGACTATCGTAATTGTGATACTTAGTTCCTAGTTACCGTGGATTCGATACTCGTACTTCCGTACATTATTACTTGATTTCGACACCGTACACTTGCGGTTAGATTTAGGGGGGTGATAACCCGCCTATCAACAGCGCAATAAGGCACACACACGCTATGGTCACACACACCGTGACAGCGCAATTGGGCACACACCGCCCATATATGAAACAAATTCATATATATATATATATAATTATTATGGGACACACCCCCATTTCACACCAAAGCCTGAGCATGGTCACACACGTATAGATCACACATATTATCACACAATTTATCTTCACTTTGAAATAGAATCAGTTGAAAAGCACACATTTACATAATGATCCTCAAACACACTTATTCTTCATTTTGAAATAAATACAGTTGAAAGGCGAACAGTTAGAATATAACCATCAAACACACTTGTTTAAAAATTTAGGTTTAAAAAGACTCACCTGCCGTCCTTGCGATGAATTCTTACTCGTAACCGATTGCCTCTTCTCACACCTACATTTGCACCCACACACAATACCAGATAAGACTCTGACTTACCAGATTAAAATACCCACAACTAGTTCCGAATCTACCATTTTATTTACTACCGGTCCAATGTTCACTACCGGATCCTTAATTAATTTTCAGCCCAAGCTTCGGAACCCACTTAAAATATATATATATATATATATATAGGGGTGGTATCGGGTACAAACCAACTAGTTTGTACAAACTCGTACAAACCATACCTAGCTTCACGATTTTGTAAATTTGGCTTCATGAATGTATATATATATATATATTTTGGCTTCATGAATATATAATTTGGCTTCATGAATATATCATTTGGCATTTTTAACTAATTTTTTTACAAAAATAAGGGTATTTTAGGGTATTTTTGTAAAAAAATTAGTTAAAAATGCCAAATGATATATTCATGAAGCCAAATTATATATTCATGAAGCCAAAATATATATATATTCATGAAGCCAAATTTACAAAATCATGAAGCTATGTATGGTTTGTACGAGTTTGTACAAACTAGTTGGTTTGTATTTGATACCCAGCCTATATATATATATATATATATATATATATATATATATATATATATATATATATATATATATATATATATATTAAAGAATAATACCTAAGCCCTATTAAGGAATAATGTCGATGTCCAATTAACTAATAACATCAAAGCCCATGCAATTAAAATATGGAAGTCCAAATTGACAGCCCCACTTCCAGATTCCTGTTAACGATGCCCAAATAATTAAGTACCGGCCATTAATAAATTAAATCCAAACCACGACCCAAACCCCAAGCCATACCGGATCTTGGCCCCAACATCACACCGACCCAATTAGAATAAATTTCCACCGACCCAAATTCATTAAAACTAAACCCCGACCCAATTGTTGAATTTGGATGTCGGTCCAGCAAGTCAGCATCGGAACTGTTCCGGCCTTTGGCTAATTCCGGTTCTTAAGGTTTGGGTTCCGGATCACAACTATACATATACATTTCGGATCCTACAATGAATGGTTCCGGATCACATGAACACACACACTCACATTTCGGATCCACTTACACACTCTCGCATTCCGGATCTACTCACAAAATCATAGTCTCCTATTTCTTTCAAAAGACGATACGATACAGTTAAATTAATAGAACCGAAAGCGTAACCTGTTTCAATTGATTAACGAGTCTCTTACCCAACTAATTGATTAATTTAACTTCATTAAAATCCTCTAGATTCTTTTAAACCTCTACAGTAAACTCTAAAATAGCAAAATCCCTCAAAATCCAATCAACTAACAGAACTCTAAAATTAAAAGTTGGGATTTGAGATTACCTGAATGAATCAATGTAGGATAGGTTCAATCTTCCATTCCTTCACCCAATTTGATAATTCCTTTCCTTCTCTAAACGCAAATGGAAAATCAATTTCTCCTACTTTTTCTCTCTAAGCCGCCACACACACACCAAGAATTTCTACTAGGGTTTTGAGCTGATTTGATGTTTAAATCCCCTCTAAAAATTTACAAATTTTGACCCTCAAATTTATAGACTTCACACTTTTCACTCCAAAGATAAATCTTTATTCTCAAACTGAACACGATTATTACACATTGTCTTTTGAGAAACATTGTTAACTTCTCCATTTCTCCTCTTCACGCAACACGCATGGAAAAATTGAATTATAAGCCCTCCAACCTTCGATATAATTCTATACCTTTAGTTTTTTTATCTTCTTCGTTTAATATTTACAAATTTGGGAACAACGACAATAAAAATGCGTCAAGAAGTTCGTACAGTCTGTTCTTGCCATGTTTGGGGACGAGTATTTGAGAAGGCCAAAGGCTATAGACCTTGAACGATTACTTTATATTGGGCAACAACACGGATTCCTATGTATGTTAGGAAGTATTGATTGCATGCATTGGCTATGGAAAAATTGTTTCGTAGCATGCAATGGTCAATATGCAAGAGGGGATCATAAGTCTCCAATTATTATTTTAGAAGTCGTTGATTCACAAGATCTATGGACATGACATGCATTTTTGTGGTCTTTCGGGTACCTTAAATGATATCTACGTGTTAGACCGTTCTCCCGTCTTCCATGAGGTATTGGAAGGGAAAGAATCGAAAGTTAATTTCTCCGTCAATTGTAACAATTACGAGTTAGGATATTATCTTACTGATGGAATCTATCCTAATTGGGCTACATTCTTGAAGTCAAATCAATTACCTCAATCCCCAAAACATCGACTATTTGCAAAGAAACAAAAGGCTGTTAGGAAAGATGTAGAGAGAGCGTTTGGGGTACTCAAATCACGTTTCGCTATTATATGTGGGTCATCTCGTATGTGGTGCAAGGAAATAGTTGGAGAAATAATGATAGCGTGTGTAATCATGCACAACATGATGTCAAAGATGAACGTCAAATTTATATTCATCAATTTGATGATACAAAGATGATGTTAATTTTACTATAAATATGCCTTAAATCTCTCATAACATATACTTTATGAGTACGAAAACTATCTCCAAAATCACATACAAGCACGTAATAGGTCAACGAATTATTGTTTACAGTCAGATTTAGTCGGAGATTTGACAAAGATTTGGAGAAAAGAAGAAAAACGATTAATATATTATTATTGCTTTGTATTTTAATTTAATATTTTATAAATTAAATACTTTGTTTAATTAATTAATTTTATTTTATTATAACTATTTAATTAATAATTTATTTCGTATTAAGTTACAGTAAAGAATATTTATGTAGTTTTGTTGTTATTTTATTAAAATATGATTTTTATGATGAGGTGTCACTTTTGACAGTGGTTGGAAATCATTGTAGTGGAGAATAACTTCAAGATAATTTCAAAACTAATGTGCCACTTTTGAAATTGTGTTGAAATTTTGTTGTAGTGGGTGGTCTAATAAGTTTATAGAACGTTTCTGAACATCGTATAAAGTTTTTTACAACATTTTTAAAAACGTCATATTAGATATTTCATAATACAATATTTGAAAAAAGTGTTTTATAGCGATCTATAAAAATATCTATTTATATGACAATTATCAAAAACATTTTATAAAATAGTTAATATGATTCTTTATTTTAAAAATATCTTAAAATACAATTAAAAATATCTCATAAACTTATTACAACAACTTTAGAATTTTATTATTTAATTATATTAACTTAAACTAGTCTTTGGCTCGCCCGTTGCGCGACGATCAAATTTGTGTTTTAAGTTAATTATTTGATGTTTAATAGTTGTTGAATAATTTTGTGACACATACAATAATTGATAAAAAGAAAACAAAAATCCCACAAATAGGGAATATTATCTTGAAGTTAAAATATGTCTATTAAGTTTGATACCTATTATAAATGTTGTTACTAAATGAATTTATCAAACGAATACACAATAATTGCATATTTATATTTTTGAAAAAGGTTCGAACTCATAATCCAAAAGTCAGTTGATAAGTGATATCTTCTTTTTTCCAAATAATTAAATCTCTTATGATAATTCTAAGGGTGTTACGACTTGATAGAATCGTAATTCGTCAAATGAATTCGACTTTGAAGTAAAAATTGATATGAAATTGCAAAAAGAAAATCACGACAATTTAGTGATTATTTGTATCAAATCCCATACTAATTTCAACAAATTCCATACTAATCACGACACATTAATTAAATCCCATATACACATTAATTCGTATATATTTATGATATTTAATAATATAATAAATCCAAAAATACTCAATATTGGGCTCATTTCGAAGGTATTGACGAAGAGATTACAATGGTATAATTTGTAAAAAATAGAAATATTTTTTAATACATTTTAGTTCATACACATTATTTATGTTTATATGATAAGAGTATAAAATGAAAAATAAAAAGGTAAGAGATTAAAAGTAAACTACATACATAATTATAAGGGTTCTTAATGTAATTTATAAATTAAAAAAATTAAAGTAAGGAGAGATTTAAGGAGGAGTGAATGTGGGTGTGTTAATTGAACTTATAATGTAAATTGTGTCCAGATACATGTTTAGACGGGAAAATACTGAAGTCGGCTCACCAGAAGACGACACGTGGCATGCTAGTTACTTATTTATTATATGTATAGATTATATAAATGTAACGTCCCCAAATTATAGCATGCATTAAATCATAAGTTAAACATCCAAATTACATAAATAGCTTGTCTTTAACATCACCAGTGAACTATACTAAACAAAACTTGCTAGCGGAAGTCTCTAAGCTCACAGCCGAGCACTATCTATATTCTTCAAAGCAAAACTGGGAGCCTCACACGCTCCATCACCTCCTTGCTACCTCTCGACCTACTTAGAAGAACTCGAAGTTCGCTTACCTGAAAATGGTTTAGTTTTTGAAAAGCGAGGGTTAGACCAGAAGGTCTAGTGATCTCCCTCCATAAAACAACATGTATAAATAATACGAAATCATTTTATTAAAAATGCATCATACATCACATATGGTACTGCACTGTGTGGTGGATCGCTTAACCAATCGCGATCGGGGCCCAAGCAGACTCCCCTTTCGCCCTCTCGTATCGGGGCCCAAGCAGACTCCCCGATACCCGCCTAGGAGGAAACGAATTCCAACGTACCGTCTCTTCGTACATAACCAAGGGACCATCAGATCCCGAGGCTCATTGATCCCACAGTACAGACCGGCATCACATAACATGCACAAACATTTTATAAAAGCATTTGACATTTTATAAATCATGCGCATCAATACAACATATAAAACATTCCTTTCCTTCCATGCAATTCAGATCGTGACCATTTCATACTCGATAAAAACCATATTCAGTAAAAGAATCATTTAACATTTACGTCAAAATAAGGTTTAGGGAACTCACCTGATAGCAATTCTCTTCCTAACCTCCTGTCTCGTTCCGTTCAAACACCTATTAATTGATTTATAAATTAATTAGATGCAACTCAATTTTGATCCTAAACTTCTCCTCTTAACTCGTCCTTAAATAATTAAGGATCGTCGACTAATCCACGGATTATCTTATAACATTTTCTAGGCCCAAACTTTAATTACTTCTAGCCCAATAGATTTAATCCTACTTGAACAACTTCGGTCCCAAAGCTCACGCCCAATGGGCTTGCCATACGTAGCCCAAGCTACATGGTAACACCCTCGGCCCAGCACCCTTCGGCCCAACAACCTACGGTCCAAGTCCCGATATTGGGTTGGGTGACTAAGTCCCGGTATAGCCGACCCCCGGTACCACCCTTGGTCCCGGTATACCGACTCCCGGTACGGACCTTGGTCCCGGTGTACCGACTCCCGGTACGGACCTTGGGTCCCGGTGTACCGACTCCTGGTACGGACCTTGGGTCCCGGTGTACCGACTCCCGGTACGGACCTTGGTCCCGGTACTCGCGAACAACAACGAAACCCACAATCGCCAAAACCCGATTCCTTCCTAAATACATAAATTTGTGAGGGTTTTCAGTTCCAATTATTCTTTCGCAACTACGTTTCACGCTACTCAAAACAATCCAGAATCCTAGTCGATTAGTTACACTAGATTAGAGGCCAAATTAAATGGTTAAAACCTTCCAGTGTGATCTTACTCCTTTACACAACTAAGAAGAGGGATTGATCCCAAAAGTGGAATGCTAGGTGAAATTTTAGAGCAGAAATGAAAGCTTAAGAGTTTAACACTTACCAATTTTGAGCTTCTTCTCAAGACGAGTTGATGCCAAGCTTTCTGTCACTGCTTCTCTATTTCACTACTCAGCCGCCAATGGAATAATCAGTATTGTGCCAACCCTAGGGATTTGGTCTCTTTTATAACTTCCTTATATTGCAAATAAGTCCTTTGCTTAAAACTTTCATTTCTTACATTTTGACCACTGAACTTTCAATCCTACTTGATTTGGGGTTGTTACAACACTCCCCCCTTAAAAGAATTCCGTCCCTGGAATTCCTCATTGGAAGAGATGCAGGTACCTTGCCCACACCCGAAACTGACGCTTCCCCAAGGTACTGCCACTACTGACCCAATCAACTGTCTCATTAATTTCGAAACATGGAACATCGGTTGCATTCCCTTCAGTTCTTACGGTACTCTAACCCGTAGGCTATTGTTTCTACTCGACCGGTCTCAATAACCGAGAATGAAATAAGGCTTCTCATGCATTAATACTTCCTTTAAGGAGGAACTTGTCGGAATCCCCCACTACAACACGAAACTTGTTTACTAAGAACCACTCACACACTTGACAGCTTGGCACAAGGCCAACCCTGCACATCCCGACAACTCACAACCCGAAGTTCCTTCAACAAACATCTATGCAATTAACATTTCCCTTCTCTCGGACTACCTAGACCACAGTTCGTCAAACTTCTCTCACATTCTCACTACTTCGCCACCCCATCCTTATACATAACTAAGAGTAGGAACCTCCAAACCCATCGTTGAAGTGTTCACTTACTCAATTAAGTTTATCCTGAAACACCTCAGTTCCTCGCTGATTGCCACGATCGTTCAGTCATACGAAACATAACTCCGGTTATCCTCACTCCACTGGGAGGAGTAACCATGGTCGCACCATACTAATCTCACTAGCTTAAACACTGCACGACCAAATCGTTTAAACATTTCTCACAAGGTCACTAACTTAACCCATTCAACTGTCTTATCCACTCCCTTCCTGCACAAAATCATACACAATTCCCTTCCTCAATATTCTTTCTAACGGTTCGCACACTTATCAATAACCCTCTGCACATCCCTTCACCTTTCGGCATTACTGTCAAGTTTATTACTTCCGATTTACTCACTTATTCCGACCTATTAACTTCACATCTCCACGATAGCGTGGAGCACTGCCCACCAAACATTACTAGCTCCTTTCCTCCGACCTTTCCACATGCTGGTATCACTTTCTTATTATTCACATAACCAAACAGTTACATCAATATCCTAACCCAAACATTCCACCAAGTCGTCTTGGAACAACACTAGTGTTCGTCGTCACTACTCATCCTTTGATCCCTAACTTTTACTTACAAGGATCATTCTCTCGCACATAAGCAACTTTAACTCGACCAATTCATTTCAATTGTAATTATCAACTTATTTCAAATGATAAACTCCGATTTAGATGCAATTCGTTTCTTTCTATCAACCATATATATTATCATATTTAATCATTTAATATCATAACTTAGCATCACATCTCGCTATGCTGGTATTCACAAAATCCATCAGTCAAAACTGATTTCTTAACCAACAACTCCACTGAGTAAATCAACCATTCACAAATTACTAAATAATTCGAAATTTACATATTCCAACGTACTATCATCAACTTCTCACTTTAACCTATTGATTTTCCCTTATCAACTATTAGTAAGAATTTCGGTAGAACCATAACGCATTCTGTAATAACAAATAAATGTCATTACTTAACAAATCCCTAAAAATTTGACAACCAATCAAAGGCTTATACATCTATCGTGACATTTCAAATCACTAATGATCATACTACCGCTCCGACTCATAATCACCATCATGTCATTCTTTAATCGTAACCAACTTCCCAACTATCTCCTTCTAGGGTTACTCCCTTTCGCATAAGAAACAATTCACGATCTACAAAGATCTAGCATTTACTATAACACATTTGGCTAATCCACTCTTCATCCTCTTTAAACTTCCAAAGATTCCAACATGCACCTACTTAGCGACTCTTACCACCAAAATAATTGGTTTCTCCTGAATACTACAATCGAGTCTATCTCGCTACGTAGTCCCTTCCCAACTTGCTGGACTATAACTCACGAGTTCTCCATTAGCTCACACGCAAACATTGTAGCTAGCTCTTCACGATCCGTGCCCTTACAAATCAGGGCACATCCCCTCCCTGAACGATAAGATCTACACCCTCGCTTCGCTTGTGCTACATGCCTCCTCATTCTGCGAATCCCTCCATACCTCACAAAATAGAATGCTTAAATCAAACAATAACTTCTCATCCTCTTAGCACCACTACAAGGTGTTCTATCACTCTCAACTTTCTGGTTCAAGTCTCCGGCCTCGGCCATCGTACACATTTGTCGGCTTCTACATCAACTGGCAACCTGTAACTACTTTCTTAACTTATTCTTAACATGGTTTCCCTTACGGAACCTAATCCTACCATCATAACATAATCACTTCATAATACGTCTCCCTCTTTTCTGGACTTACTCCTATAACATCAGTATTACCAGCTCACCACAAAACTCATACCCAACACCGTGGGCATTTCCCTTACGCTTCAACTCTACTCGTAACGAGTTTCTAATACTAACACTTCGATGACTTCTACTCTTTCCCCTGGACCCAACCGTCCCTTGACAATCGTACTTCCAGATACCGAACAAGGGTACAGACCCTCACATAATCACCCCTATAATTCACTTCTGACTCTTCCACCATTCACCTTTCCTCTTGCACACAAATACTAAGTTTACAACATTCCTTCCTGATTTGTCCGACACTTCTCCACTCTTGCAGTCCTTCCTTAGCTTAACATGTACTACAATATGACCTAGTGAGTTCATAGCCTTCATGCATGACAATATAGTAAATAAATCTTTTCGCACATTTCATCATTTTAAATAAACAACGTTTGGGAAGCATTTGGGTACGCATGACCCCATCACATTTATAACTTCAACGCCCTGTACAACGATTTGAGAATCGTTTGCATGCGTCCATCCGTGGACCTTAATCTTACTCATTTCTGAACAATGTTAAAACGACAGTAATACGTTGAATGAAAATCCTTCCATACGACACAATTTCAAAAGAAATTACTGACACCAAGTAAACCGGTCGGTTCTCACACTCATTTGTATGATATCAACAAACTACTACTCATTTGATTGTAAAAGTTTTGCTGGAAAACATTCTCTTGACCTTTTTGTAATAAAAGAATTTAACTTATCATTAAAAGTGTGAAATACTTTGCAAATCGTTAACCTCAAATTTTCAATGCGCAATGCGAAGGAATTCATCTTTTCCTTAAACATACGTCTGTACACTCTGGCCCCCTTTTCGATCAAACTTTGATATTTGCACATTAATCTTACATCGTGAGAATTTCATGTTACATAAAAGATCGCCATGCATGAGACTCTACTTGCCATTGAAGGCTACTCACCCTAACAAGGTCAACCACTTTACATACACAACTTATCCTTAACACTCCTCTTATGACTAACGGTCGCCCTCTCGGTCATGCAACTGCTTACTGAACACGCTTTTCACATTTCACTTGCTCAACCCTTCCATACTATTCGTTTTGATCATCTACTTCACTTCCCACTTCTACACGGTTCCAATTCACTATAGGGCTCTTACTTCATTTATCCTACCATAGAAAAGCTTGACTACAAAAGTCGGGGCTCTATTGATACTTTCAAGGTTCTGACACTGTCCTTCCTTACCATTCTGACTGATCTATCCCATGGTTTCAAGAACTGAGACTCTCCCGACTGGAGTCTTACTCAAACTTAACATTCATCCTCTCCGAATCTACAAAGAGCTACCTCTAGACGACTCATAACACTCTATCCAACGTTTCTTTTCTACGAAGTGTACACACCTCACCACATAAGTGACTTCTCATGAAACCTCCCTAACTAAGGGCCTCAGTCTACACCGCATGGATCATACTAACATTCTAAAGTACTGGAACTCGACATAAACACTATTTTCCGACTACCACTTCGGAGCAATACGGTAGGTTAAGCATGCAACAGTGTAACAGATCAGTCTGGCAAGGTTGCACCGGCCCATCATTCAGGACCTCCTCATCTAGATTTCTTGAAACACCCGATACTGTCCTGTCCCTCAAAGTTCTCCCAGTCATAGTACTAAACTGAAAGAAACCGAAAATTAGTTCTTGCTAGACGTGACACCACAGATTTGCTATAAGTAAGGTATTGTAAGTTTGTAATTACACTGGCCAGGTGTAATCCCGAACTTACCTTACACGCTTGTCCTTGGCACCTTATTCCTAAGCGCATTTATAGTGATCGTTCCTCGAGGCAATCCTATGTCTCGGCTGTGTTTCTCATCTTACAGTTTAAGTTTAGGCCCTATTGGTCACCTAAATCCCTTAAACTAAGGCTCTGATACCATTTGTAACGTCCCCAAAATATAGCATGCATTAAATCATAAGTTAAACATCCAAATTACATAAATAGCTTGTCTTTAACATCACCAGTGAACTATACTAAATAAAACTTGCTAGCGGAAGTCTCTAAGCTCACAGCCGAGCACTATCTATATTCTTCAAAGCAAAACTGGGAGCCTCACACGCTCCATCACCTCCTTGCTACCTCTCGATCCTACTTAGAAGAACTCGAAGGTCGCTTACCTGAAAATGGTTTAGTTTTTGAAAAGCGAGGGTTAGACCAGAAGGTCTAGTAAATTCCCTCCATAAAACAACATGTATAAATAATACGAAATCATTTTATTAAAAATGCATCATACATCACATATGGTACTGCACTGTGTGGTGGATCGCTTAACCAATCGCGATCGGGGTCCAAGCAGACTCCCCTTTCGCCCTCTCGTATCGGGGCCCAAGCAGACTCCCCGATACCCGCCTAGGAGGAAACGAATTCCAACGTACCGTCTCTTCGTACATAACCAAGGGACCATCAGATCCCGAGGCTCATTCATCCCACAGTACAGACCGACATCACATAACATGCACAAACATTTTATAAAAGCATTTGACATTTTATAAATCATGCGCATCAATACAACATATAAAACATTCCTTTCCTTCCATGCAATTCAGATCGTGGCCATTTCATACTCGATAAAAACCATATTTAGTAAAAGAATCATTTAACATTTACGTCAAAATAAGGTTTAGGGAACTCACCTGATAGCAATTCTCTTCCTAACCTACTGTCTCGTTCCGTTCGAACACCTATTAATTGATTTATAAATTAATTAGATGCAACTCAATTTTGATCCTAAACTTCTCCTCTTAACTCGTCCTTAAATAATTAAGGATCGTCGACTAATCCGCGGATTATCTTATAACATTTTCTAGGCCCAAACTTTAATTACTTCTAGCCCAATAGATTTAATCCTACTTGAACAACTTCGGTCCCAAAGCTCACGCCCAATGGGCCTGCCATACGTAGCCCAAGCTACATGGTAACACCCTCGGCCCAGCACCCTTCGGCCCAACAACCTACGGTCCAAGTCCCGATATTGGGTTGGGTGACTAAGTCCCGGTACAGCCGACCCCCGGTACCACCCTTGGTCCCGGTATACCGACTCCCGGTACAGACCTTGGTCCCGGTGTACCGACTCCCGGTACGGACCTTGGGTCCCGATGTACCGACTCCCGGTACGGACCTTGGGTCCCGGTGTACCGACTCCCGGTACCCCTTGGTCCCGGTACTCGCGAACAACAACGAAACCCACAATCGCCAAAACCCGATTCCTTCCTAAATACATAAATTTGTGAGGGTTTTCAGTTCCAATTATTCTTTCGCAACTACGTTTCACGCTACTCAAAACAATCCAAAATCCTAGTCGATTAGTTACACTAGATTAGAGGCCAAATTAAATGGTTAAAACCTTCCAGTGTGATCTTACTCCTTTACACAGCTAAGAAGAGGGATTGATCCCAAAAGAGGAATGCTAGGTGAAAGTTTAGAGCAGAAATGAAAGCTTAAGAGTTTAACACTTACCAATTTTGAGCTTCTTCTCAAGACGAGTTGATGCCAAGCTTTCTGTCACTGCTTCTCTATTTCACCACTCAGCCGCCAATGGAATAATCAGTATTGTGCTAACCCTAGGGATTTGGTCTCTTTTATAACTTCCGTACATTGCAAATAAGCCCTTTGCTTAAAACTTTCATTTCTTACATTTTGACCACTAAACTTTCAATCCTACTTGATTTGGGGTTGTTACAATAAAACAATCAAATATCATTGATCTTAGAGTAAATTACTGTTTTGGTCCCTGTGGTTTGTCAAAAAATATAGAATTGGTCCCTAAACATCATTTATTACTGTTTTGGTCCCTGTGGTATGCACTTTGTTACGGAATTGGTCCCTCGAGCTGACGGACGTCTATTTCCTCCGTTAAGCTCGAGGGTAAAATGGTCTTTTTACCAATTTTCATTTATTTTACCATTTTTTAATTAATTATACATTTTTTCTTTTATTTTATGTACATTCTTTTTCAACTGAAAGAAGAGGGGGAGAGAGAGAGAGAGAGAGATGAGAGAAGGAAGAGATCGAGAGAAGAAGACAGAAAGAACTCTGAGAGAGAGATCGAGAGATGAGAGAAAGAAGATGGAGAACGAGAGTGCAGATGGCGGTGGTTGTTTGTGCATGAAAATGAGAGGGGGAGACCCTGGAGGGTTCTGTGGTGCGTGAAATCGATAGAGGGGTCGATTAGGGTTTTGTGATGTAGCGAGAAAGGGAAAGGGAAGCCTAGAACGAGAGAGGGATAAGGAGATGAGAGAGAGACTAGGGCGGCGATGGAGGTGGTGGTTTGTGGTGGGGATGGTCGCCGGAGATCAAACAGATCGAGAGAAGAGATCGGGAGAGAGAGAGATGCCGGTCTGAGAGAAGGATCGTCCGTGTGCTTCGGAGAAGAGATAAAGATCGAGAGAGGGAGAGGGGGGATATGGAGATATGAGAGAGACGAAATCGTCGGAGAAGACAAAGTCGCCGGAGAAGACGATTTCGTCTGGCGTTTATTTGATTATCAGAAGCTCGTCTTAATACTTCTTCCATTTCTTTGAATTTTTTGTTGATTTTGCATCAATTCTCAATTGTGTTTTGTTTATTTTCGTAGTTATTAAATAAAGTTAATTTAGTTTGGGTTCTTGAATTAGTTTGAACTCTTTACAAGAATTCTCAGGGTTTTTTGAACTCTTTCATCTGGGTTCTTATGAACTCTTTCATCTGGGTTCTTATGAACTCTTGCATCAATCTTGATCTGGGTTTTTGTATGTTGTTATTAGGGGTTTAATCCCCTTCGATTCAAAGTTTGATTTTGTTGGTGTTCTTCATTGTGTTCATGATCTTGTTGATTTATAGTGTATGATTAAGGTGGATTTGTCAAATGTTATTTGTGTTCTTTGAATTGAATTTGAAGTTTGATTTTCTTGGTGTTCATGATAATATTGAAGTGTTCTTCTTCACCTTCTTCAGATTCAAGAAAAGAAATTAGAAAAGAAAAGAAAAATGATATAATTAATTAAAAAATAGAAAAATAAATAAAAAATGATAAAAAGACCATTTTACCCTCGAGCTTAACGGAGGAAATAGACGTCCGTCATCTCGAGGGACCAATTCCGTAACAAAGTGCATACCACACGGACCAAAACAGTAATAAATGAAGTTTAGGGGTCAATTCCGTATTATTTGACAAACCACAGGGACCAAAACAGTAATTTACTCTTGATCTTAATATGAACATTAAAAGATAACGACTTTATTTAATTCACATACGTCAATAACGAGGAAGCTTCCTTGAAATTTCCCGAATGTTTAGTACACGTTCTCTCTTCCCCTTTTGGCATTGGGTTTGACCATGCACATTTTAAGGGAACTTCTTATCTAATATGATATATAGATATATATATATATATATATAGAGAGAGAGAGAGAGAGACTGAGAGGGATAATAAATTGTAAACCATCATTTTCGTGTAAACCCTTGATTTCATAGGTTTTTTTTGATAATTTTTATTATGGAATTAATTATTTTGATGAAATTGTTTCATATCATTCATTTCTTGATGATTTTTTTTTATGAAATTTGTAGTTTCATAGGTGAAAACGAAAATATATGAAACGGTTTCATAAAAATGAAAAAAACCTATGAAACTACAAATTTCATAAAAAAAATTCATCAAGAAATGAATGATATGAAACAATTTCATCAAAATAAACAATTTCATAAAAAAATTCATCAAAAAAACCTATGAAATCGAGGGTTTACACGAAAATGATGGTTTACAATTTATTAGGACTCTCTCTCTCTATATATATATATCTATATAGGGTCAGGTTCAGGGGAAAACCCTAAATAAATGGAAAACCGGAAAACCACAAAAAACGAATGAAAAAGTATATCAATATGGATGTCGAATTAACGAGAAAAATATAGTCGTTTATTTGGTGTAATTTATTTCGTTTGAAAATTGTTTATTTTTCGTCTTTTTCGAATAAAAATAGAGGGGTGAGGTTTTTCTAATTTAATCAATATTGTTGTAACCGATTATTTAATCACATCCATCAGATCATCTAATATAACGGTCGGTAAGATGTATTTTAGTTTTTCATTTATTTGAGGTTTTCTCCTGAACCTCTCTCTCTCTCTCTCTCTCTCTCTCTCTCTCTCTATATATATATATATATATATATATATATATATATATATAGGAAAGTTTAACTAAAAACTCAAATTCAATTGTCAACGTGAGGACAAATCTCGTCCATTGATCGCAGCCATATTTCAGTCGTTCCTGAAATTCGGCTTTAAGGGTATTTTCGTCAGATTTTTAATTTCTCAATTTAGTATTTCATATCCTTTCCATATTTCTCGGTATTACTTGTGATTTTTTCCAAATCTCTCTCATCACGATTTCTTCGTTCCTTAAATATCTCTGATTTCTCTTTCACGATTGATTCCTTCCTCAAATCATTCATTTGATTCGATTTGTTCTAATTAGGTCGAAAGTATACAATTCCTTCGATTTCTGCAAATCTATGTTTCTCGATATACTACTCTGTTTCTATGGATTCTGTTGCTGTTGAGAATTCTACACTTTTTGTTGATCAAGCATTCAATTTTGTTGTTGATGATGATCTTCTTGATTCAAGAATCGGTCAAAATGATTCCTTTTATGTGTTTTCCAGTTTATCGAATGTGGATGAATCATATATATGTAAGTTTTGTTTTGTGTAATTGATATTTGTTTCTGTAATACAAATTTATTCAATGTTTTAAATCTAATTTTTTTATTTGTTTATCTATTATTAAATTAGCTGTTTTTTTCTCTTTTTTATTCTTACAAAATTTCTTCATGTTTTTATTTTATTTTATGCAGTTTTGAATAAGTTTTTTTTTCTGTTTTATTGTAATCAAAGTGTTATCTATAACCATTTATTCTAAGTGAATATAAAGTAATCAACGTCATTTTATTTGCGTATAGTCATTCTTAATTTAACGATTAAGTTATATTCGTTTGAATATTTACCTGTATTCAATCTCAATAATTCTATATATTCAGATTGAATAAACGTAAATATTCAAAACGAATAAATGTTTAAGTTTTATTCTTTTTCATATCTACCTTTATTCAGTCTGAATAAGTCCATATATTCAGACTGAATTAAGGTAGATATGAAAAAGAATAAAACTTAAATATTTATTCGTTTTGAATATCTACGTTTATTCAGTCTGAATAAGTTTATATATTCAGATTGAAGAAAAGTAGATATTCAAAACGAATAAATGTTTAAGTTTTATTCTTTTTTCATATGTACCTTTATTCAGTCTGAATAATTCCATATATTCAGACGTAGATATGAAAAAGAATAAATTTTAAGTTTTATTCTTTTTTAATATCTACCTTTATTCAGTCTGAATAATTCCATATATTTAGTCTGAATAAATGTAGATATTAAAAAAGAATAATTTATTCAGTTTGAATGTTTAAACTGTTTATGTTGAATGCTTTATGTTATATTGTATACATTCTGAATATAATTTTTAATATACTTTATAGATCAAATTCATAGTGGAAATGAAGATGGGCCTTCTGTTACTGAAGTTGATGGTGATGGAATGAAGTTTTGGATTCTTGTTGTAGAAGAAGATTTGAAACCTGTTGTTGGTAAAGTTTTTGAGTCATTGGAAAAAGGTATAGAAATGTATAAGAAGTATGCTGCAAAAGCTGGATTTGATGTCAGACTATCTTCTTTGAAAAAAATGCATATTCTATGGTTGTTTTAAGGTATGTTGTGTGCAATAGGGGTGGTTTTCTAGATTTTGTCCAGGTGGATACATTGGATTCGAAAAAGAAAAGAAACAGTAACATTCAAAGAACTGGTTGTGATGCATGTGTGAATTCAAGGTTGTTCCTGGTGGGATTTCATTTATATTATATGCATTTGAAGAGAACCATAACCATTGTTTGTTTGATGATGATTCGAAGCACTTGTTGAAAAGTAGTCGGAAATTAGACTACTCTCAGCAAAGGTGGATTCTTAAGATGTCAAATGCAAATATTGGTGCTACACAAGCACACAATATTATTTGTCAATTGAAGGGTGGTTATGAAATGGTTGGTGGAACGAAGGTTGACTATAAAAATTTTCAACGGGATCGTAATTGTTTCATTGGAGATAGTGATGCAAATTATTTGTTAGGAAAATGAATAATAGAAAATTGTATGTGCCAAATTATTCGTTTGAATATAAATGCGATGAAGGTCTCTTGAATTATGTTTTTTGGGCCGACCAAACAGCTAAACGCAACTTTGAAGAGTTTGGTGACATTGTTTATTTGATGCAACCTTCCGGACAAATAAGTAAGTATTTGTTTTTTTTATTTTATACGTTATTTTAGTATGTCTTTGTTTATAACTTATATTATTTATATGTGTTTTAGGTACTGTATGGTATTCGTCCCATTCACAGGAATTGACAATCACAAGAATTGTGTAACTCTTGGTGCTGGCCTTCTTGATGGTGAAAATATTGAAGCTTATAAATGGTTGCTTCATTCTTTCTTGATATCTTTTGGGAAACCACCAAAGTTGGTTGTTACAGATCAGTGTCCTACTATTAAGCAAGTTGTTTCTGAAGTCTTTCCAGATTCAAGGCACCGGTTTTATATGTGGCACATTAGTACAAAATTGCCTTTGAAGGTATTTCTTTATTCATACTGAATAAATTTATTATTCATTTTGAATATGTATATGTATTCATACTAAATAATTGTAGGTATTTTTAAATATTCATTTTCTATCATATTTATTCACACTGAATAATTAAGGTATTCAGACTGAATAGTGAAGTATTCAGACTGGATAGTGAAAGTATTCAGACTGAATAGTGAAAGTATTCATGTTGATTGCATTTTATCTTTTTTGTTTTCAGATTTCTTCCAATATTATTTCAAATACTGATTTCAAGAAAAGGTTTCATGCTCTTATATGGGATGAACACATTGATGCTACTCAATTTGAAGAGAGATGGAAATCTTTAATTGGTGACTTTGATCTTCTTGGCCACAAGTGGTTGTCTTATATGTATGATAATAGGAATAGGTGGATTCCATCATTTTATAGAGATATTCCTATGGCTCGGCTAATGAGAACGACATCAAGATCTGAGAGTGAAAATTCATTCTTTTCACTATTTTTTCATCACGGTGCAAATCTTATGTCTTTTATTGACTCATTTGATTCTGCTATGGACACACAACGGAATAATCATAGGTTGCTCAATCATCAAACAAGAACAACCATTCCAAAGTTTAGTACACCACTTCCAATTGAGGTTCATGCTTCTAAGATATATACTCATGCTGTATTTAGAGATGTTCAGAATGAGATAAATGAATCGGTTTGGTCCTGTTTTCAATCATCTTCGAGTGTTGTAGATGGTTCTGATATTATTGTTGTTGTTGAGAAGAAGAAGGTTAAACCTAAAAAGAAAGATGATGCATCCAGTTCAAATCTTGAAGCATATGTAAAAGAGTCTTATCACAAGGTTAGTTTTATTTCATTTAGATATTCATAATCATAATCAGTTAATTTTTGTTTTGTATTATTCAGTCTGAATAATAGGTATAGATTAAAAGGTGAAGTTATATTCATACTGAATATGTACCTTGTATTCAGACTGAATAAAGTTCTAGTTAATTGTATGTTAATTATAACTTATTATTCATTGTGAATAATGAAGTTATTTGAATTTATTTTCAGGTTGTGCATAATAAGACCACTGGTTCTTTGGATTGTTGCTGCTTGTTTTACCATCATTATGGTTTGCTATGTCGTCATATTTTTTTTTGTATTAAAGAATATGTGCATTGAAGAGATACCTTTGCAATATATAGTGAAGCGTTGGAGAAAAGACCTCATTTCTTCTGAATTGTTGAAGAAACGTCATTGGGTTGGAGAAAGAAACGAGCGTCGTGAGAAACTAGAAAATGATGCTCAAGCTGCCTTTGATTACTGCATTGGTCTAGTAGTTGATGATATGGACAAGCTTGAAGACTTTGTTTTGAAAATTCAAGAACTGAAGAGTAATTTGGAGGCTAGTGTATGTAGTGTTCCTCATCGCAGTACCGAAGAGGTGATGGAGTCGTTGCTTGGCGTGTCAAAACCCGAAGTTGTTGATATTCGCAATCCTAAACCGATAAGAAACAAAGGTTGTGGTACGGGCAAGAGGTTGAAGAGTAGTAAAGAAAAAGCAATTGAAAAGAGTAAAAAGGCAATGAGATTGTGTAGGTTGTGTAATAAATTGTCTAACCATGACTCACACAATTGCCCATCGAGAAATGATGTTAGTAAGTAGAGGTTTTTTTAGTTTGTAATAGTGATAGTTTCGATTTTTTATTCATTTTGAATATTGATCAAAAAAACAATTCATACGATGATTTCTTTGAATTTCCATAATATATTTCACATATTTTTTTATTCACTATGTATGAAATATATTTATAAACCATTTATAAAATTCAATATGCAGAACAAATTATATTCAGTTTGGATATTAAACATTTATTCAAAGTGAATAAAATTACATGTTTTTACAAAAGGCAATATTCAGACTGAATAAAGGTATATATTCAGTATGAATATCACCCCTCACAAACATCTTAACAAAGTTTTAGTAATAATAATCATTTACAGTTTTTATTTTTTAGTATTCAGTCTGAATATAACTAAAATGTTTTAGCTAAAAGGTCTATTCAGTCTGAATAAAGTTTTAGTGAATAAAATTTTAGTCATATTCACTTTGGATATTAACTATTATTCAAAGTGAATAAAATTACTTGTGTTTTCACTATTAAAGTAATAGATATATTTACCATGAATAAAAGAAAATATGTATTATTACAAATTAAAGCAATATCAATTATTCTTTAATAAATAAATCAACCAAAACCAAGATCAACATTGCTAAATTTGTACAATACATCAAAACAACAATTTTTTATATTCATCAAATTCATTCAAACAAAAAAAAACAACCCCTATTGTTCAACTAAATAAACCCAACATAACTGTTCACACATTCATCCACCAAAACCAAACTACTAAATTGTTCAAATCACCAAACAATTAAAAACCAAACCAACTGAATACACGAAAACCAAACCAGTTAATTGTATGAAACACCAACGACATTCAACAACCAAACAAACCAACCGAATAATTGTTTTAAAGAACCAAACACCCAAATTCTATTGTTCAAGACAAACTTATCGTTGTTCATTCATCTTCTTAACGCCTAAAAAAAGCTGCTTAGGCGTTCATCCTTCACTTTCTCCACATTATCTGCAATTTCCCTCTTCTTATCTTTCGGCAACTGTTGAAATGCATTTACTTCATTCAACACCCAATCCCTTCTCTGATTCACTTCTGATAGAAGCATTTTTGTCACATATTTGTATCGCAGTTTTTTTAACTGCGATTTTTGACCCGGAGACTCATCTAGCAAACCGCAATCCCAATTCTTTACATTACCACCCATGAAGGTCTCCATGTGTCTCATCATGAAGATACCACAGTCTATTGTATTCTCTAGTGTTCTCCATTTCATTGCTTCACGTCTTGGGACTATTTTATTGAATTTGCTTGATCTTGCATCCCTAATCCTTTCTAGGTACTTTATGAACACTCTTTGCTGCATTATACCCGTATTATACTTATTATTCATAATATTAAATAAAATAATTATTATTATATTATATTAGATAATATATTATTCTACTTACAATAATTTTTGGTACATTCCCATATTTTGCATAGTCTGCAACATCCGTTGCACTGTTGTCTAGATTATGTGATGCACCATTTTTCAAATCGATGCATAAAAGATAAAAACGGGAACTCTTGATAATGGGGAAGAATACCTGCATGAATTTTTTATGTAATGAATTATATGTTATATGAAATAAAATTAATTCAAATAATATTTTTAATCTAATTATTTAGTACCAATTCAACTTTCTTCAAAATCTGCAACTCTAAATTTCCCTTCATATTCTCACAAAAGTTTTTTGTGAAGAGCTTTAAACTCTTTTCAAGAACAAATCCTTCCTCAAACATTTCCTGTGGCTGTTGAAATGCAGAATATGATAAATTAATATTAATACTTATTTGTAATTTGGTTTAAAAGTATAGTAAACTTATGAAAACTTCTGTAGTGCAGAATAATTTTTGAGGAGAATCACTGCTTCTTAATCTTTCCTCTTGATTTAATATCACTGGCCAGGTGTCAATGACATTAGCAAATGGTTCAGATTCTGGAATCATGCTTTCAAACATTACTCTGAAGCTTGAATGCCCATCACTTGTAGCGAAAACAACGTCCCTGTTTAAATATTAATTAAATAATTAGATGTTTTGTCAAACATGATATGATATAAGTAGATCATGAAATCATATTATATGAATTTTCAATTTGATTTTATATTCAAAGTGAATATAACGTCATATTCAAAGTGAATATAAAGTGATTTTTGTTTTTATATATTTTATTATTTATTCATTTTGGATATTCAGTTTTATTCAAACTGAATATTAGTAATATTCAAAGTGAATATAGAGTGATTTTCACTTTGAAATATTTACTATTTATTCAATTTGAATATTTAGTTCTATTCATACTTAATAGAAATATTCATAGTGAATATAAAGTGATTTTCACTTTGAAATATTTACTATTTATTCATTTTGGATATTCACTTTTATTCAAAATGAATATTAGTTATATTCAGAGTGAATATAAAGTGATTTTCCTAAATGAAATAAAAGTTAACAATTCACAATCTTTATTAACTTTAAAACATACAATTTATCTCCCTGTAAAGCAAATATCCAATTGCTAACGTTGTTTTCTGTTGGTGTTGTATTCTTTGTCACATCAACTCTCCTTTGAACATAAGGTGATTTCAACTGTTCACTTATTTTCTCTATTCTTTTTAATTTCTTCTCAGGGTTATTCACTTAGTTTTTTTAATCCTGATAACAAGTGCCCCTTTCTTGCTGACAACCTCTTCATCCTCAACAGCTTTTTGTTTTTGTTTTTTTGGTGTATGTAGTTGTGATATCCCCAGACTATAGTTTGGATCTGAAATTTCACTCATATTCTTTTCTTTATTCTCCTCCTCTGCTTTCTTCTCTTCTTCTTTCTTTTCTTCTTCTTCATTCTTTTCTTCTTTCTTCTTTCTTCTTTCTTCTTCTCTTCTTCCTTTTCTTTTTTCACTCTTTTCCACTACCTTCTTTCCTTCTTCTCCTCTATCTTCTTCTCATCTCCTTTATCCTTCTTCTCCTCATTTATCTTGTCATCTTCCTTCATCTCTTCCTTCTTCTCATTTCCTCTGTCCTTATCATCTTCATTCATATCTTTCATCTTATCTTCACTAGTAATATTTTTCTTCTGTATATTTGCAACAACTTCCTCAATTGCTTCTGTTGCCAAAATATCCAACCTATTCTCAATGGCTTCTTCTGCATTCTGGAATGCATCATGAATTTCTGTTGTTTTTTCAAGATCATTCCAGTATTGTGTACCATCAGGCCATATCATCTTTCTTGTTGTTTCTTCAGTAACACCATCACTTGTTTTCTTTCTTTCTTCACAAACAGTGTCACATTGTTTATTATCTTCATGCATCTTCTCTGTCTCTTGTGTTTTATCTTCCTGCATCCCCACTGTCTGTTATGCTTTATTATGCTCCATCTTCTCAATATCCTCTTCTTTATCTTCTTCCATGTTCTTTTTCTCCTCTTCTCCAGTGATCTTATCAAACTCCTCTCTCTTTTCTGCATTATTGGCATTATCTTTCAGACAAATCATCACTGATCTTGTGGGAAATGATTCCTCATAACTGCTTTTCCAATTAATAAGATTGTTGTCATCTGGGTACAAAATCATGGCTTGTTTTAAGTTGTATTCAATCTCTGATTTGTTTGCAAAAAGTTCTTCTAAGCTTTGATCAAGCATCTTCAGAAACTACTGTTTATTTTTGACAGAGATTTTAGTTATAAAACTAATTAACTTAATTGAAATGTATATATATCTTTAATACCTTTGTTGTCTTTTTGTCCTTTGAGTTTTCATCCCTATCTTCTGTTTCTTCATACTCTTCTGCCAAATCACCTCTACAAAAACCTCCATTGCTCATCTCCATCTTCTCTCTTGTCTTCATTTTTTCTGTATTCCATTCTTCAATTGCAGGCCTCACTCTTTTGTGCAACAATCCAGGGCATTTCGTTGAATCAAGATACAGAAGCTTCATTTTTTAAAAATGAAAATATCAAAAATATTATATTATCAATTTTATGTATTCCTAATTGAATAATAATGTATATTCATTCTTAAACTAATCATTCATTCAATAGATTAACATGCATATCATTTTTTTTTGAAATTTATAATGTATAGATTAAGAGTTATTCATTCTGAATAATTAACGTTATTCGGTATGAATAATGTTAACTATTCAGAATGAATAACTTTTAATATTTCGTCTGAATATGTTTTGTTATTCAAACTTATTCATACTGAATAATGAATCTATTGTTTGTTAACCCAATTTCATAAACTATAAACTACAATGCATAAAAAGTTATAAATAATGAATAATGAAGTTATTTAAGCTTAATCTAATCCTAGATAGGATATTAATCTTGAATAAAAACAGATATTGAAGTTGATTACATACCGTGAGAAATGTTATTGGTCCTGTATAAAAGCTTGCATCTGATTCATCATTCCACCCTATCTTGCTTTCTTCTGCACAGTCAATAATGTATTTACACCAATTAACATTCTTAAAATCCAATCCTTTGCCCAGATGTGAGAGAATGGCAAGATTGCATGTCCCCATCTTCATACCAACACACATTGAATTCACAAACAAAACAATGAAATTCATCTTGAAATTCCAATCTACACTATGTGACCTAGTTATCTTCTTCACAATGTGTTTTGGCCTTATCAGTTGTTCGTCAAACTGAGATCTCCAATTTCTTATAATCTCATCCCATTCATTGTCTGTGTCAAGATCATTTATATCAACACCTTCATTCTTTAATCCCAGAACATGATTCACAAAATCTGCTGTAACTTTAATTGGACCGTTTCTTGTTCTTATTACCATGTCCTTTGGATCAAAGTTGTATATTATGCTGTTTGCAAGACTAGCAGTTATTGAATCAATCTTCATATTAAACAAACTTTCAAACCCCATATCTTTAATGCAGTTAATTTGGGGCAGCCTCATCTTGCCAGTAACTAGCATTAAATTCTTTGGAGTTGTTCTGATCGATAGAGATTTGTATTCTTTATTCTTCGGTGCCTTTTTTCTATTTTCTTCTTTCTTCATTTTGATAGAACTTTCATCTCTTTTCTTCTTTTTTGAAGAGTCATCCTTTTTCTTTTGTTTTAACTTTTCCTTCTTCTGTTTATCTATAAACATTTTTGATATTCAAAACAAAAATGATTAGTATATGTATTCAGTTAGTTTCTATCAATATATGAAAAATGAATTATAATAATACATTTTTTCTCTTTTTTGCTTGAAGAAGACACTTCATCTTCATGCTTTCTCTTCTTTTCTATTTAAATTAAAACAATTAACAAAAATATAATTTAATTAGTATGAATAATAGGAATATATTAAGAAGTTGAAGTGATATTCATACTGAATATTTACCTTTTATTCAAACTGAATAAAGGTACATATTCAGTATGAATATCACTCCTCCCAAACATCTTAACAACGTTTTAGCAATAATATATAATATGACTTTTTAATTCCCTATTATTCAGTCTGAATAATAGGAATTTATTAAGAAGTTGAAGTGATATTCATACTGAATATTTACCTTTTATTCAAACTGAATAAAGATACATACTCAGTATGAATATCACTCCTCCCAAACATCTTAACAATGTTTTAGCAATAATAATCAATATGACTTTTTAATTCCCTATTGTTCAGTCTGAATAATAGGAATATATTTAGAAGTTGAAGTGATATTCATACTGAATATTTATCTTTTATTCAAACTGAATAAATGTACATATTCAGTATGAATATCACTTCTCCCAAACATCTTAACAACGTTTTAGCAATAATAATCAATATGACTTTTTAATTCCCTATTATTCAGTCTGAATATATCCATACTGAATTTTTACATTTTATTCAGTCTGAATTAAACTATATATTCAAACTGAATATCATTGCTCATAAACATCTAAAGAATATTCAGTATGAATATAAATACTCACACAAATAACATAAAATCTAACAATATATCTTAGTTTTACTCGTCATTTGAAGCATTTATTCATCAGATCTATTGTTTTCTTCATTTTTCCGTTTTAGGGTTTTTCGAATCAGATTTTTGTTTCTTAGTCTGTAAGAGTTAAATAAAAACCCTAACTATTCAGTATGAATATAACTAATAACAATAATAAAATAAAATCTAACAATAATCTTAGTTTTAATCGTCATTTGAAGCATTTATTCATCAGATATATTGTTTTCTTCATTTTTTCCGTTTTAGGGTTTTTCGAATCAGATTTTTGTTTATTAATCTGTAAAAGTTAAATAAAAACCCTAACTATTCAGTATCTACGATTTTCAAACATTTAAACTTACCTTTTTTCAGAAGTTGACGTATTGGAAGCTTATCTCTACTATCTTCAGATGTATCTGCCATTTTTGTTGATGATTATATCTATTCTCTGTAAATCGTCTTCTTCTTTCTTCAGTATTCAACAATGGAAGTTGTAGTGAGAGAGAAAATCGGCGAAAATGATGAATGTGATGTATGCATTATGATTATGGCTATATGTCAGTTTTTGAACCGTCTTTTTGTGTTTCCTATTTTACCCCTACGCGCTAAATATTCACTAAGTCATGGACATAGTTTTCAACTTATTTACAAAATTGCCACCGCATTTTTTATTCATTGATCTAATCACCGTTTTTTTAATCAACGACTGTGGTTTATCCTCACGTTAACAATTGAATTTGAGTTTTCATTTGAACCCACCCCTATATATATATATATAGAGGCGGGTTCAAACGAGGAGCGCATCAATTTAAGAGAACGTGAGGAGCACTCCCATGCTTCTGATCACATGTGATCAACAACTGCTAAAAAATCGGAACAAATCGAAAATTCGCGCAAGATGTGGCGCGAGGTGGCAAGTCGCGGATCATTAATGATTCACAACTGTTAATCATATGTGATTCATAACTGTCAATTGCTCCTCCAGATCAGTTGTGAATCACATGTGATCCACAACTGCCAATCACATGTGATTCATAACTGTCAATTGCTCCTCACGTTCTCACGTTTTGGTGCGCTCCTCGTTTGAACCTTCCTCTATATATATATATATATATATATATATATATCGGGGTAGGTTCAAATGAAAACTCATTTTTTTATTGTGCATCTGAGGACCAATTTTAATCATTGATTAAGATTTAGAAAACTAATAAATGGTTAAAATATAATAAGATTAATTGAGAAGTGATTAGGGACAAAACTGGAAATTTGAATTAACGTCTACCATCTTTGACTTATTACTTTCTTTTTGATTAAAAAACTTTTATCCTCTTAAAGTTTAAAACAAAATATCTTAAAAATTACTAATATTTTAATTAAACAAATTACATAAAAAAAACGAGAATTTTGTGCTCTTCGATATGATATCCATCTCGATATAGGTTTTTTTGTTTTAACCGTTTTTTACGTGAAATGCTATATATGTGTTATATTCACTATGAATATGTATGCACGTCATCAGGTGTCCACATTCAGTATGAATAACAAATGTGAACGTTCATTCACTATTCAGATGAATAATACAATATTCATGAATGTTGTATTATTCATCATGAATGATACATTATTCATGATAAATAATATATGATTGACCCGTGAAGGTGTGGACACATGGACCATTCTCTTTTGTTCCCCGATTCACAACCGAAACTTGGTTTTATTCATTATGAATATGTATGCACATCATCGGTGTCCACATTCAGTATGAATAACAAAGGTGGGCATTCATTTACTATTCATGATGAATAATACAATATTCAGGATGAATAATACAACATTCATAATGATTAATACACAAATTCATGAATCGTGTATTATTCACCCTGAATGATGTATTATTCATCTTGAATGATACATTACTCATGATTAATTATACATGAATGACCCATGAAGGTGTGGAGACGTGACACGCTTTCTTTTGTTCCCCGATTTACAATCGAAACTCGATAGGTTCTCGATTCGTCTCGATGGATGTTGGGTTACGGTGATAAAGAACGCGATGCCTTACGACGTTGAAAAAAGTGTTGAAGAAGATGATGTTGAGTTACGGACTTACGATGTCGATGTGTTGTACACACTTGAACGTACATACATATTCATAATGAATATAACACATATATAGCATTTCACGTAAAAAACGGTTAAAACAAAAAAAACTATATCGAGATGGATGTCATATCGAAGAGCACAAAATTCTCGTTTTTTTGATGTAATTTGTTTGATTAAAATATTAATAATTTTAAGATAATTTATTTTAAACTATAAGGATGGTAAAAGTTTTTAATTAAAAAAGAAAATAAAAAGTCAAAGATGGTAGGCGTGTCACGTGTGTAACAACCTAAAATTCATAAAACATAATTCTCAACATTACATCCAAAATCGGTCCCAAAGTATACAAATTACATCAATCCCAACTCTAGGTACGCAGCGGATAACACCTTCACAACTGAGA